>OX393561.1:9478163-9523163 GCA_947652115.1 Blastomussa wellsi
TCCCTTGAGTGGTCGAAAGAGGGTCCCCTACACTTTTTTTGTGATGCGTGAATGCGCATTTTTGCTTTGCGTGAAGAGTGAATGAGGATTTACTTTTTCAATGAATCGTGAATCTATATTTTTCCGTCCTCAAGAAACTGGTTTTTGACTTTTTCGTGATCCGTGAAATATGCATTTACTTATGCGTGATTTGTGAACCAACAACTTTTGCGGGAATAATTTTACACTTTCTTGGAGATTTTAACGTCATTAAAGCTCGTCAACTACACCAAACATGATCTAAAAAGTGTGCGGCGTGTGTAGTAAGGAACGAAGATTTACGGCGTGACCATTGCGGATAGAGGACTGAGAATTTTGTATTTTTATGTGAAATATGATTTATCCTTGGCATTTTTACGTGAAAGGTGATTGCCTGCTTTTTTCTGTAAACGTGAAGCTGTTTTTTGAATTTTGCGTGATGCGTGAAAAGGCCAATTACTTTTGTGTGAAACTGTTTTCAAAGGAGGTGTAGGGGACCCTTTTGAAATGATGTAAAGCATATGAAATAATGGCACCAGTGTCCACAAAGGTCATGGGTTTGAATCATATTAAAGCGCTGAATTTTTTCAGGCTCCTTTACTGATTCCAGGTGCTTAAATCGGAAAATATTCACTGCGATCATCATTTCTCACTTCCATCTACATCTGCAGTTCTTACATGTATTATTTCATATGCTTTACGCCATTTCAACTCCTCAGTGGAAAATACGAACACAATACATTGATCTCGCTCCCAATGTGTAGCTTCATAGCTCAGTTGGCATAGCATTGCACCGGTATTTATGGAAAAGGTTTGGGATTGGGAGGCTCAGATCCCTCCATGCCCCTCCAAAGGTGACAGGAACTGGGGAAAATAGTAAAACATCTTGCAACATCTTATTAATAAGAGAGAGAAAACAGAGAGGTGGGGACCATAAAGGAACAGGCAGAAGCAGAGAGAAAAGGTTTGGGAAGTGGGTGGGAGACTCAGATCCCCTCCCCCCTCCCCTATAGATTATATTCATAGGACACTGCATAACACATTGAAAAGTTTTGATAATTTTGATTTATTTTTTTTTTTGACAGTTTACAGGCTGGAGGAGTATTGTGTGAAGTTTTTGAGGAGGATTGTTCAATCACAAAACATCAACATGCTTCCACTTCCTCAACCCCTCCTTGATGAAATTTCACAGACAGTTTAATGATCAGCTTCTAGCAGCTTTTTCCTCTGAATAGCATAAGGTGTGGGATTGCAGAAAAAAGGATATTTTAATTAGCCCTTTAAACAATAAGGCATGCGACAAATGCGTTCTATAGTTATTTACGAGATTTAAATAAAGACAGGTATTGAAGCTTTTGTATAATCCCACACCTTGGAGCCTAAACATTATATGTATTAAATTATTATCACAGTTCTTAGTCATGCATTCTATTTATACCAATCTAGAACTTCATATTTCATTGTGCCTTTAGCTGATAAAAGTGTGCATACGAGCCTGCATATGAGACAAGTGGCCCATCAGGCCGGAGCTTATCCCGGTTTCCATAGGGACACTTTCACAAACATTAAATTTTTTTGGCTTTTTTTGGAAAATTGGCACCATATTATGACTAAGTTCTTTCACTCCTACACAAAATGCTTATAGAACAAGGGATGGATATCAAGCAAATTGTTTAAGGAAGAGGGTGACCGTAAATAGTTTTCATCAAATTTTCGAAATCACAAGGACCAAACTTGAAAAAGTCAGCCTGACTTTTTCAAGTTGAGATTTTAAGTTCCTGATGGTATCATTATGATATCACTCTATATAATAACAAAATCAATGCATGCGCTCTGATTGGTCAATCAGCTATGGTTTCTTGTGCCGGTAAACCCATGGAAAAATCGCACGTCTTCTGAATTATTGTATAAAAGCAATAGACCACACTTTCTATAGGTTTACAGGGGTAATACCCCACTTGGGATGTTTGGGAGAACACTCCAAAAGTTTGTAAATCAATCGCCTGCGGCTCATGATTTACAAACTTTTCTCGTGTTCTCCCAAACCTCCCGCGTTGGTTATTACCCCTATAAACCCAAAGAAAGTGTGGTCTATTGCTTAAATATATTGCTTCAGTACACTGTTTAACAAAACTTGACTACTATTTGTAGCTTTCCATTGGAGTAAATACGCTTTTGGGCTGTTGAGTGTTTGAAGTTTTTCTTGTGACAGTGTCCCTTTGAATGACTGAGAGTATTTCTTCTCCCCCCTGGATGTGATGCTAGTCCATCTCTGGATTCCCTCCACCAGTAGATTTGCCGGTACCCATTTATACACCTGGCTTAAGAGGGCCGCTGTGAGATTTAAGTGTCTTTGCCCAAGAACACAACGCAGTGCCCTGGAGAGGCTTGAACCTGGACTGTCCGATCCGGAGTCCAGCTCTTACTGTTAGGCTTCTATGCCTTCACGCCTTTCGCTGAGTCAGGGTAAAAAAAATATTTGTACAAATGTAGCATACCAGTAATTGGTTAATTACTTTGGAAGACCAAAAACAGTTTTTAAAATAGACAAAAATATAAACTAGCCAGTCAAATTTAATTATAATCATTTTAAATTGAAATACTCTATAATGATTTCAAACAATGATCATCGCAGCGAATTTCCAATTTTAGCAATTGGAAAGAAGAAACATGAAAAATCAGGGCTTCGACGGGATTCAAACCCATAACCTCCACGAAATACCATTCGCATAGGTTCCTCTACCCATGTTTAGGTACAGGGCTGCTGCTTGGGATTTGAATCCCTGGACCATTTTTGGATGCAAATAACCTTAGATAGCTAGCCTGTGTAGGACAATGTGTTCTAATTTCCAATCCCTTGTAGGACAAAGGAAATGTTTGATGAATAAATATGTACGGTTAAAAGTGTCTGTTCTTTGATTGCTAAAAACTCAACAACAGTCCCACAGCCATACCCTGTCTTACAGGGCGGATCCATGATTTTTTCTTAGGAGGGGTGCAACACCAAGGAATGATATAATTGATGAGTGACTAAGCAGAACACTAGTCATATTATTGAGTCACAGGTCATATATTGGGGGGGGGGATTGCACACCCCCTGCACTCTCCCCCTAGATCTGCTATGCTATCAGCATGGTTTTTTGGGGGTGTTTTTAAAAATCTCATCTTTAAAATCTGCCATCGCTGGCTATGGAATTTTGAAGGAGAAATTGGCTGGGTAATTAATGATAATAAGAACTCTGCACTCATGAAGGTTCAAAAATATATGTAGATGCACCGATAATAAATTCACGTGTCAGCATTGACAGCGCAATTTTCCTGTTTAGGTAACAAATTAACTGCTTTTCCGATTTTTTTCCTTAAATGGAAAATGTGGACATTTATGACCGATTTGCGGGAATACTCCCACACACCAATCATAAATGACTTCATGACCACGTGACTTAGTAAACCGTGTGATCTTGCAGCAAGATGGTGGATCGACTAGGTATGTATTGGAATTGTGCTTTTATTGCTTTATTTTTTGGCAGAAATCTGATGTAAAAGCCATTATCGAGTTAAAATGCTCTTTAAATGCATGCGTTGGTTTTGAAAGGGATATATTTTTTAAGCAATAAGGTGTTCGAGCTCACCGCACAATGAAATAGGTTGTGCCAGCTTGAATATAAACGATATAAATCATTAATTTGGTACATTTATTGTTATGCTAAGAGAACTGGCTATGGTCGTTTTCGTTTCGATTTTAGAAATTCTTTGCAGGTCAGAGCATAATCACTTTACTGTCTCATCGTAAATTTGAGTTATCAAGATTACAAACTGTAAAACTTTAAGGGTCGATTTTAACATTTAAAGAGTGATAAATTGATTGTTTGTTTTTCGACCGTGACAGTTTTGTTTCCTGCGAGCGTTTCTTCGTGGTTGAGGTTATAAGTTATCTTAATATTAAATAAGCGTATCAAATTGATTGAATATTGTACAACATGCATTCATGATAATGTTAATGTGTTATGCTTGAGTCGTGTTCAGTGGAATATTGTATTTATTTAACGATCCTTGTAGCTAACACAGAAGCCAATGAGAAAAGGATAAGAAATGTTGAAAGCTGTTTTGGAGCTTCTGGGCAAGTAAGTTGTAAACATGTTGATGCACAGATAACATAGTAATTGTTAATTATTAAAGGGGCACTGTTGCAGGGTTTTTGCTGTTAACGGGGCAATCTCTGATTCCCTCTATGAGTCTTGCATGCAGGGAATCGTGGTAGTTGTCTTCAACTTCACGCCCCAAGTCTCAAAGATGTCGCATGTGATGGATGCAGCTACCATGATTTCCTGTGCGCAAGTCTTGTAGAGGGAATCGGGGATTCTGCCAAAATCACTGTCTTGTGCCTGTGCTCATGAACAAACTGCGGCAATTGTCAAGATGAGTTTGAATTGAATTTTAGCAGGGATAGCAAAGCATGATATTCTTTAGTGATTTTTTTCACTGTATAGCTAATTTTTTAAAGTTTCAATTCATTTCCATCCTTGTCATCTGTAACAGCATACAAGAGTTAATAGTTTCAATGTCATGCTATAGACTACTACTGTTGGGTTTTCATTAATGCATAAAAAGCAACACTACAATGCCCCTTTAAATTATGCAGCTAAAGTACCTTGTTATCACTTATTTTCACAAGACTAAATTTTTGCGATTTAAAAATTTTTGCAAAATTAAAGTCTCGTGAAAAAAGGTGCTGCGAAAATTAAAGATGTGACATTTAGTAACCTTTCTAAAATCCTTTATTTCAGTTTTCCATCTGCTAGGGGTATACATACGAGTGCGAGGGCTCAAATGTCAGTTCAATGCATGTCGTTATTCGTCGTCATCTGACTCATCTTGAATTTGTTCCTGTAACACTTCCTCAGTACGGTCTTTATATTGCCTCCCTATAGTTTTCTGAAATGATCTCCTTGCGCCTCTTCATGATGGCTATTCCGTTATGGTTAAATAAAATGCAGGGATGGAAGTTTAAAAAAAACAAGCACCGGTTACTTGAGTCGCAAAATTTAATTACCTGTACCTTGAAAACGGTGATTCGTCAAAATCGCGAAATTCAAGGTGGCTCATCTGAGTTTTTTTAACCACACCTTCCCAGCATTAAAAGGCCAATACTTCATTATCTTCGGTTGGTTGGGCAAGATTTTCCGCACATTTACCAGATATTGAATAATGTTTCCAAAAATGTAGATTTCATTGGCAACAGTGTAACCATAGCAACAAAACAATGATGTCATGGTTTCTGAAAATAAGCACTTTTCTCAATAGTGAGTACTGAACTTTTAAAATGAATCAACGTCCATTCTAGTGTACATGTAGATCTTCAACACTGCAAAGTTTGAAAAATTCTATGAGAGCTTTTTTGAAAAAAGTGAGTTGAATATTTTGCAGTCAAAATTTAAAAAGTTCGCCTTTGCATCTGTTAGTTCATTGATTCCAGCGACTTCCTTCAGATTGAGACAGTGTTCTTTCCATGTTTTAAACCTTTGGCAGAGAACAACTTTCCTGAAAGTAATATAATTTGGTTTTATCAACTGGGTTGATAATGTCAATTGGCCACCGTAAAGAGATTCAAGTGCTGACGTTTCGAGCGTTAGCCCTTTGTTGTTAGCCCTTCGCTCTGACGAAGGGCTAACGCTCGAAACGTCAGCTCTTGAATCTCTTTACGGTGGCCAATTGACATTATCAACCCAGTTGATAAAACCAAATTATATTGTTATACTTCCCACTGACGCAGCACCACAGTTTCTTTAGAAACTTACCCCCTCTATCAACTTTCCTGAAAGGTTTCATCCAGTTTGATTTTAATGCATATTTCTTATACCCATTTCATTAGTCATAATTTTATATTCATATTGTAAATTAATTCTGAAAAACCACTTGGGGAGAATTAATAAAGTCTTGTATTGTATTGAATTGTACCCATCAAAATCGCCCATATCTTTGTTCAGTGTAATTTTTCTACTTACAGTGGTTTTCCATACATGGAGGGGAATTCGAAACGGCAAAGAAAAAAATTGCTTCATATGCACTTTAAGGGGGTACTCATTTATTCACCTGGGAGGCACTAAATAAGTGTCTTACTCAAAAACACAGTGCAGTGATCATGGCTAGGACTTAACACAGACTTGCTTGGTTCAGAGTTCAGCGCACTGTTAGGTCACTTCATCTCCCATTAGATACAGGTAGCTTCAGCCTTTCTCTAAGCTGAAATCCTTGTGTCTTCATTAACAAGATACTTTTTATCAATGTTTAGCCATTGCTGGTCCCTGGAAGAGTTTTGGTTGGTGAAGGTGTTTTAACCAAACTGTGCCGCAAGAAGCCCAAGCCCCGCCAGTTCTTTTTGTTCAATGACATTCTTGTATATGGAAATATAGTCATAAACAAGAAAAAGGTAAGGGGACATCACATACTGATTTCGTTTTGCAGTAGTCCTATTTGTTTATGACAAATATTTATATCACCATGTTTCAATTGAATATTGGCAATGATTTTTGTTCAGGACTGTAATTTCCGTAGAATTATTGAAAGTATTTTTCTATTTGAAAATGAAAATGCAAAACAAATTTTCGGTAAAAAATTAATGGTTTCAAGCAAGCTTAACTAGCTAGTATTTTCTTTTTCTAGATTATCATCCTGTCACATGTCAGGGAAAAGAAATAAATAAATTAAAAAAATCCTTTCACAAAGAACTGTGTATTTGAAAAACGTTAGTTTTGTTATCTCTCTGCCTTGGAAAGGTACATGCACATGCCAGTTGCATTGCTAAGGTTACTAGTTATTGATACTTTAATTTGATTTTCAGTACAATAAGCAGCATCTTATTCCACTGGAAGATATAAAGTTGCAATCTTTGGATGATGAAGGAAGTAAGTTTTATATCCATTTGTAAGCCTGGTCTAAAAGTCTCGTACAGGCATATCCTGTTTTTGCTAGCATTTCTTCTCTCCCATGGATGGACTGCTAGTCCATTGCAGGGTTACCTTCCAGTATTCAAATTTTGAGTACCCATTTAGAGAGCTGCTAGCCTGACCAATCATTCCACTAGTCGCAGGTTATTGGACAGCCTTTTTGTCATGCCATGATACCGCCAGAGCTTAACTTAGTTTCTGTAGCTTTAAGTGGCTGGGTTTATTTCTAGAACTCTCTCTATCAGATGTCAGCCCCAAGCATTAAATTGTTTGATACACATTTTTGTTATTATAATATGAACAGCAGTGAAATGCCAGGTGAGCTTTCGTGCAAAACATGATATCTTCACATGGGAAGATAACATGCTATCTTCACATGTGAAGATATCACTGTTGCTATGGTTATGTAATGAATTGTGCCTTTTGCAGCGAAAGTGAAAAGGTTTGGAAGTTCATTGGTGTTTATATAATAAATAGAATATTACACGGCCGCTTGGAGATACGAAATTCTCTTCTCTTGTCGAAACATATTTCAACACTCAAAGAGAAATTTTGTATCTCCACGCGGCCATGTAATATCCTCTATTTATACACCTGGGTGAAGAGAGCACACTAATCTTTAATTAGGCCACTGCACCTTCCACTGTATAATAAGATAAAGCTTCATGCCTAGTAGCCCGTACTGCCAGAGCTTATCCCAGTTTCAGTTTCATTAAGCAGCTAGGACTATTTCTACTGCCCCCCTGGATGGGATGCTAGTCCATCGCAGGGTTACCCCCAGCAGTAAATTCGCCGGTACCCATTTATACACCTGGGTGAAGAGAGGCGCTGTGAGAGTAAAGTGTCTTGCCCAAAAACGAACGCAGTGCCCCGGCCAGGGCTCAAACCTGGACAGTCCAATCCAAAGTCCAGCGCACTAACCATTAGGCCACTAAGCCTCCCGTTTTGTATTCTACTAAAATAATATAAATGAATAGTGCCCCGGCCAGGGCTCTCACCCGGTCTGTACGATCCAGATTCCAGTGCACTAACCTAGGCCACCACGCCTCCCACATTGTATAATGGTTATCTAATATTACAACTAAAACCATATTGAACTGTAACTAATATTTTGTTGTAAATGTACAGGTTCTTGCAGTGCTTTTAGCGAGGAACCATACTAACAGTGTTCTTGTGTACTCATCTTTAAGACTTAAAGAATGGATGGCAGATCATAAGTGCCAAAAAATCATTTGCAGTTTATGCAGCCACAAGAACAGAAAAGGCAGAATGGATGGCACATATTAACAAGTGCATACAAGACCTGTTGGCAAAAAGTGGGTCTTAAATTTAATAGTAAACAGTCCACATCTAATTGACCATTACACGTCTCCCATAATGCACGGTAGTCCCAAGGGAAACTGAAGACAATGCTCATGAAAAATTTTGGGGGCAAACAAAGTGTATTATGGGAGATGCTGTTTTCCTTTGTTTCAGGACATGTATTGGTGCACAACTACACACACAAGTAGATAAAGAAAAAATAAACAAATAAATAAATAGGTAGATTCCACGCAACCCGCAGTTAGCATTTGTTAATCGAGATGGGAGGTAAAGTGGAAGTGAAAAGAAAAGATACATATGTATACCCTACATTAATGAAAAAAAAATTTATAACTAGAGAAAAGAGAATAAATTTAACATTAATTACTATATTACTTCTCACACATGGCACTTGTTGCATAGCCTTAAAAATGTTCCATCTACTAATTAAAAACTGTAAAATAATTATGTCACTTTGCTTGCAACTAAGAATGCAGCAAGCTGGAAAACTATAGGTTATTTACATAGCAAGTAATTTTCTTAATGTAATGATTTGGACCTGACTTTGTTTTAGCCGGAAAGAAAGGCACGACTGAACACGCTGCAGTTTGGGTTCCCGATAGTGAGGCATCTACATGCATGCATTGTCTAAAGAGCAAGTTCACAGCTCTTAATCGAAGGGTAAGTGCAACTTATGCTTACTTTCTTCTTGGTAAAAATGTTTTGTTTTGTCATTAGAAAAAGAGTTCTCCAGGGATCCATATTCATTTTTTTCCCAAGTCATCAGCCGGGTAAGTATGCAAGATGACATAATTGCCCTGGCAAAATTGAACTTGTCCGTTCAAAAGTGAAGAATGGCGAGTGTACAACAAGTAAATGTAAAGTTCACCTTTTTTATTATTTTCACCTGCAAATTTCACAAAGCATTGTGGCCCCAGTTTGTATAAACGCGGAGTCGGTTGACGCAGACGATTCTGGCACAAATGAAGCATTAGTATTACTTTTTTCTTTGCTGGTGGTGCCACACTGTCAAGGTAGTGTGATCACATGTTTTTGCGGATACAGATGCAGTACAAAATATCAGCAGTTGACAACTTGAAAATTGAGCCTGCTTTGATTGCATTCGTGGAAAATACCTCATCGTCCAAGATGGTGGTCCAAAATTTTGATTTTATCGCGATGGATATTCTCTGTGGACAACAAGTGGTCAGAACGCAGGTTTACAACACATGAGAAAATTTAAAAATTGTTTTGTTTATCGTCAAGTCAAACAATTTTTTTAGTCATCTCGGATGAACGGACAACTGCGAATATGGATCCCTGGTTCTTATGCTCAAAGGTGAATCGGATTTGAATGGAGCAATCATATTTCATACTAATAAGATAGTTAGAGTTCAGAATAGTTTAGTATCTCTAATTGGTTTGGGTTAACCAACCAAGATGCTGCATGGATCTCTGTTATTAGAAATATGCCAATATCTCATGAAATGTTATGAGTCTTGACATCTCAAACAATCTCTTAAACAATGGAAGAATTAAAAGGGGTTAGGCTATGATATATTAATAGGTGCTTTCTGTATTCAGTGACCATTTGGTTGGTTCTGAAATTTCATACAATTACACAACCTAACCCCTCTGAGTATGCAAGGAAGGGTGCCTGGTTCTGGAGGTTCACTGTACAATTTCATTAACTGTGGTTGTCGTTTCATACTCAGCATCACTGCCGTAAGTGTGGAGGCGTGGTTTGCAGTAGCTGTTCAACCAAAAAATTCCTACTGCCCTCCCAGTCATCAAAACCCCTGCGAGTGTGCGACAACTGCTATAATGTTTTATCAAGTGGCAAGACTCAGACAGACCAAGAACAAAAGAGGCACAACAGTATGTTGATTTCTATTCATTTGTAGCATAGTGAAATTATGATGTTGACAAACAGACGTTGCTTTTAGTGTCTGTTAGAGTTATAAAGTGGCATTTGGGCTAACAAACAAACAAGTAGAGGACTACGGACTGCAGTACGGACTGGAAATGGCCTTCAAGAATAACTTACATTTGACATTTCGCAGAGCTTGAAAGAAATTTGTTTGACTCAATTTACACTGTTTTTCAGTGAGTACTCTTTTCAAATTATTGGTGGTTAGTGCGGAAGCTGGAGGCCTACCCTTTTGGTGGATTTAAGTGACCATATTACTGCCAAATTGATATTAATTTTTAGATCTCTTTTTAGTTATTACTTAACAATAAGAAATGGCAGGGAATATTGACAACACAGAAGCATGATAATTATTTAATTATTTGTGTTGTTGTTTAAATTTATCCTTGGTTTGAAATTTTTTAAAGCAGTTTGATTTTTATTTCCCTTTGTCTCATGTTGATTAGCATAATCTGAAACAAAGGGAAATCAATATCAAACTGGTTTAAAAAAAATTTAAACTAGGGATGAATTTAAACCACAACATATGCATCTAGCCATCTCAATCTCTCTTTTGTGAGATGGCATTATTCTGTGCACTGGGATGGTACATGAATTGCCTGCTTTTCAGTCACACCTGCTGGCTCCCTGTCTGTTGGTGTTTGCCAATCTCATTCCCAGAGCTCGCTTTTCTTTTGCTCAGCACCAAGAAGAAGGACTCTGGCCAGGACTGATTTTTCAAGCATGCGCATAGTGCATTGTTATGATTCTCAGCCAATCTGATTAAGTGAAAAAATTCTACATCTGTGCAGAACAGCCAAAAGTCCATGAAATGTGGACTTTCGGGATCCGTCCTGGCCAATGGCTGTGTTCTTGGTGCTGAACAAAAGAAAAGTGGGCTGTGGGGACAAGACTGATGTTTTGGCTGATTTGTTCTGCCTTGTTTTTCTCTTTGTACACATGACCCATTGGTGAGTCTTTTCACAAGCCACTACATGAATTCCCTTGTTGAGCGTGTTCATGACTGCCAGTGTTGCCATTACAATAACATGGCTGTGCACCTTCCCATCTGACGGCACTTCATTTTAATCATTTGATTTTTATTCCTACAGCTGTTCCTACTCCACCACCAAAGGCTGACAAGGTAGATGATGACTCGTCCTCAGGTGAAGATAACTCCGATGATGATGATGCTGCTGCAGAGAATCCTGCTGTCTCCGATTACCAAGTGCCTACCACGGTCTGTTGATTGTATTGTACTGAGATAATACCTATCTTGTTGTAGCAAATATAATTATACATCTTATTAACCCATTGGCTCCCAATACCGGCCAAAATCGGCCATGACGAACATTGCCCTTTGTTCCGCTTCTGATGTCATCATCTTTTGCCAAAAAAGGCATCACTTATACTCAATCTCTGCAGGAGGAAAAGATCTTTCCAATGATACCCAGATCAGAGTGACAGAGTTAATTGAGCATGAAATACACACGGAAATGCTTAGAAATTTGAGTGATAAAATTTTGGATCACGCTTTCTCAGTAAGTTTTGGACTGAAGGCAAGCCCAGTAGAAGGCCAACAACTGCAGCAATGATAAGAAAAGGAGAAAAAGGAAAAGCGAAAAAAAAAATGGAAAAAAATAAAAGCCTAAAGACCTACAGTAGGTCACTTTTTAACCCAATTTTTGCCTTGCAAATGCCTGAGCAAAACATGGCACTTGTGAAAAGGCATTCATGTTGCCATGTTGCAAAGGAAGTTTTGAGCACGTGGGGGCAGATTTAGCTCACAACTAACTGAAAAATGTCACAAATGTCCAAAAAAGTGCTTCTTCCAAAATTTCCGGGCGTCAATGGGTTAACCAAGCATGTGGGCTGTACTGGGCAGGGTTTGCACGCACCTTGAAGGTTATTGACAGTCCTTGAATATCAGAATAAAAATTCAAGGACTCAAAAGTCCTTGAAAAGTGCAGCCAATACTGGAAAGTCCTTGAAATTTGTAGCTAATTTCAGTCAGCCTAGACTTTTACCTCTCTGCTAGGCACACTCGCTACAATGAACAGCCGATAAATGCTTGATTTTACAGTGCGTGGAGTCCTTGAAAAATGGAAAATGTGTCCTTGGAAGTCCTTGAATTTTTAGCCCAAAAGTGGGTACGAACCCTGATTGAGTTAGGCCTAAGACTTGAACAGTATGGACCAAGCACAGTGAGGTCTGTACAGAAGAGACTGAGGGCTGATATTCTCCAATTATTAACATGGCTGTGGCTCACAAGGACTGGGAACTACTGAATTCACGGATTTGATTGGGTTGATCATTAACTGCAGTCTACAGGGTGAGACAAAATTAAAAAACTTGGCTCACCCTTTGGGCAAACTGCAATTTTGTCATACTACCTCAAATCTCTGTGTAGCTAGCCCAAAAAATGTTATGATAAATCATGATTTTGGGTTGCTTAAATTTTACATTATATTTTGTACTTTATCTGAAGAAAAGATTTATATTTTGCTTTCTTGATCACAAACTGTCTGCTAAACACAAATGTCCACTTCCTTCTTGATGATGGGCAACCTGCGACAAAAGAAGTTGCTAGCCTGACTGATCATTTCCGTAGTCCTGGGCTATTGGACAGCCTTTTTGTTGACCAGACACATTTGCAGTGAGAAAGTTGCAAACAAAAAACAATTATAGCATTAACTTGTTTATACTAAAAATGCTAAAATATGAAAAACCCAAAAAGCTTGAAAAGAATAAAAAAGAGAAAATCAAACTTTGGCAAACCAACTACACTAAACAAATTTAGATTTTTTTGCTTGGCAACATAATAGGCATCTTATTAACTGAACATTTTTCAGACTGTATGGGAGAATGTTGACCTCAGCCGTGAGTACATACCCCACTGCATCCGGTCTGTACCCAAGATCTTGGTTATGATTCTACTACACAGAGACCTCCTGGTCTGTTAATAAGAGCTATTATTATCCAACTGCACTTCGTAGAGTACAAATAACACTCAAGACAAGTACAAATATCACGCAGTATTTGTACTCCAGAGCACCAGTTAGAAATTCGCTGGCATGGACATGAAAATTTGGCGTGTTGGTTAATAAATCTCTTATTAGACATTTGTTGTGTAGTATTATTGAGAATTTTTACTCGTTTTGTATTGTGATTCGTCCTACGGGCTTGTCAAAATATGGCACAACTTGTAAAAATAGTCAGCGATACTGCACAACAAAACGTGTAATAAGATAATGTACAGTCCAGAGCAAGCTAGGTAAATAAGATATTTATTACATAACTGGAAAAACTTTTATAGATAGAAGCATACAGCACAGGGAAGAAAAAAGAAGAATAGTATTCTGACCGACTACCCATTGATGGGGAAAAATTACTTAATGTTGTTTTAGAAACAGTTTTTGTTTTTTTGTATGCCATTATTATGCACAAATTACAAGCAGGATCGTTCAGGACAATTCACGCTCTAATTCTTGGTTTGCAGGTGACGTCATGGACGCCATGTTGGATGACATGAACAAAAGATTTTTGATAAGCCTCTTTTGTTTGGTCATCCAACATGGCAACCATGCTAATTGTCATTTGAGTCTCTCGGGATTGGTTGCAAACGAGCAACATGAAGAAATATTGGATCAGCAATGGAGCAATCTCATTGGTTGAGTTTAGTTATTGGCCTTCTCGAGTACCTTAGTCGTGTAATAAAAATGCGATAATGTCTCGGGGTTAAAATTCTGAGGTTGATGCCAAGGCGTGATCTCTGGATTGAGTTTTGTTTGAGACAAGAAGTGTTTGTTCTTCTTGACTTCTACTCATTCAATTACTTGCTCAAGAATACCGGTGAAACTGCATATGTAGTTTGTCACCACTGATATTTTCTTCAAAATAGTATCAAAAGCTCTGTGGTAGAGGAGATTCAAGTTGGTGAAGATTGGAGGAAAGGATATACCACAGACAAAGTTTAGACATTCATCCATTTTATTTTTATTTTTTCAGCCCACATTTTACCAAGGTGACCAATCTGCCCCTGCGGGGGAGGGAGGTGGTGGACCAACAGAGCCTCTGGAGACTACCACAAATGAAGTATGATGGCAAAGTGATGTGTTCCTTCAGGTTTTGAAATAGAATTTAAAAGAGAAAGGATTTCACCACAGAAAATAAGGGTTCTTACATGCCCTGTACATTGCATTTACATATAAATTTGTTTCAAATTATACGTCCTTCTGTAAACAAAGAAGAAAAACCAAATCATGTTGAGTTTTATTGTATTTTATTAGTTATGATTAAGGGGGTTTTCAACTCTATTAAAGAACACCTGTTACGGGAGAAAAACAAAATTCTTCCGGGAATCGAAAATTTTGTCAGAAAACGGGAGAAACGTGAAGAGATATTGCTAAAATCTCGGGAAGTTTGAGATAATGTCTCCACAAATTCGGAACGGAAGTCCAAACATTCAGGACGACCTTCATTTAGATATGGTGCTGCTCAGACAGTATTTATTAGAGTTGTCACCCCCCGTTTAAGATTGCCACCACCAGAGAATTAAATATCTGCCTTTGTGGTTGGTGGAAATGAAGAACCCATTTCAAGTTTCTAGACTGATAGTCAATCATATAATTGTATTACAAGGCAATCACTCATCTTTTGACATTCTGCTAGAATGTTTTTAAAGGAACTACGTCGCCTAAAGTTTTCAAATTCTTCGTTTGCAATCCGTTTCAATCTTCTCCATCGTTAACCATCCTTGTTCCTTTTTGGTTTAGTATCACCTCTTTGTTTTCTTCCTTAGTAAAGTATTAGTTTTAGATTTCTCATGTTTTAAGGGCAATTTGGTTCGTTGCAAAAAATTACTCAACATCGTGACGAAGCTTCTTTAATATAAAGCAAGACACACATCAGTTTTTCTTGCTTTATATTTGATAAGTCCAAAGGATCCAAAGGAAGAAATCAAAACGTGGAAAAACCAAGTGCTGAGCAGTCTAGACAGAGAAAGATTTCAAGAGACTACAAAATTTAGTCAGTTTAGCAGATGTGGGATTTTTATCAGATATGCTGCAACAGAAAATGTCTAAATTCATGCATGGCATGAAACTAAAATGATTTTCTCAGCTGTTTCAACTGAAGTGTTTCTGGTATTTGTTTATCCTGAGAATTTCAAATGATGTTAAAGGGGCTTTTGTCACCGTGAATGAAACGATCTTTTGTAATGTATAAAATGATCTTCAAATCAAAGAAGATTTTTCAGAAAATAAGTTTGCCAGGCAAAGTAGAAAAAACAGTAAAGTGGAAGCAAAAAACTTACAATAAACAAACAAGGACTAGGAAGATTGAATTGTAATTAAAAATTAGGGCCAAATGTTTTAAGATTTGTCATTCGAGACTGAGCTCTTTAAACGAGGCAAATGTAAACAATGCCGTTAACAGTGGTCACCTTTTTGAGCGATTGTCAAAGAATGATGAGATTTTAGGGGATAGTTTTGAATTGTCAGATTTTATTTTAATAGTACCATAGATACTGGAATATATTTCTGAGAGTAAATATATTATCACAAGTTTCATCTTCGTACATTGCTTGTTATCCAAACTTTCAAAATGGAGCCTGGGAACATCGTGGGCTTCGGCTGAGAAAGGTATTATAATTGTGTTTTAAAAAATGACTGAAATACTGCGTGTGCTCATTGGTTGATAGGTGTGTTTAGATGAGAGTATGTAAACACGGTTGTGACGTTTTCGATTCGAGGCCGCGTAGTTTTGAGAAATATTTTATAAAAGCAATAGAGGAATTATACCGTGTTTAGATAGCCTCGTCTAAACACTCGGGGCTGGGAGAATTCTCGAACGTTATGCGAACTGTCGACTGCGTCTCGGGTTTGTAAAACTGTCTCCAATTTTCCCAACCCCCTCGTGTTTAAGCGAGGCTAATAAACACAGAAAAAACTCCCCTGTGACTATTGCTAAGTGTGAGTCCATAGCGAATGGATCGATTAAATCACCGTCGCAGAATATTGAATTATTTTTGAGGATCGCCTAGCCCTTTTTGTTCATAGGAAAAGTAGCAAAGTTCAGTAATATACTAAATCAATTTAGCAACAAATTGTAACGAAGTTAGTTTTGCGAATAAAACTGCACCTCTTCTGCAAACGAAATTTTTTTCTTTGTGTGCTATGTAATTAACGACGAGGCAAAATAGAACATAAGATTTCGTGTACAGCCCCTTTCATTTTCATCTAATCCTTTAAATATAATTATTTATTATATATATGTCGACAATTTTAGGTAATAAACCTTGCAGATAGAATTCCATATCTGCTATATTTTCACATGTGAGAAAAGCGATACGTCCAATCAGCTTCGCGTATAGCTTTCTTCACATGTGAAAAATATAACCAATCAGCATCAAGAGTAGAACGACCTAACCAATCAGAGCGCGGGAATTCAAATGGTTTCCAACGAGGTTGTGAAAACAACACGCTGCAACGCTGCAAGTTTGCAAGCTCTCGAAGACAGTTTATGTTTTGGCTACAAATTTTGTACTTTTGAGAACTTTATGGAAAGGAAAGCCATCAGAAACACGCCAAGCAAAACCTTGAGAACATAGTTATGATATGGAAATGCTAAAATCATTCTCCAGGCGGAGCGAAGACAAACTAAATGTCGATAAGGGAAAGCCAAGAAATGAAAGACTTTCATTGTAGCTTTGATACAACGCAGCCGTGGACGTTCTGAGAAAATTCAAGCACTCTTGGGAACACCAGGGTAAAGTAAATATTTCACTTTTGAATATGGATTTCGTAATTATTGTTTAATGAACCGACTCCTTGTGTTATCACAACTTTTGTTCAAAAATTCGCCAGTTGATTTGCGCGCAGTAGTAGATTCACTTATGGTGACGTTTCTCGATGCGATAGCAAAAGCTTTTCTTTTAAAAAGTATTAACACAGTGTGTTTCAAACACACCGCTATTTAAATAAAGTTCTTGTTTACGATAGCTTGTCGTCGCCGTAATTTTTCTTTTCTATTTAAAATAGATCTCGCTTGGAAACCGAAAGGCATCAGAATGCATTTGCAGCTTTGTTTTCCTCGCGCTGCGTTTAACTCTTTAATTATAGACTAGAAAAATCGCTTTAAGTTTACAATGGTTGAGTACTCGTTATATATAATAAACAAATTACAGCATAGAAAGTGCTTTGTACGGATTATTATTCACTCGTCGCAAAACTTTGGAAAACTCACTCGTTCGCTGCGCTCACTCGTTCGTTTTCCAAAGATTTGCAACTCGTGAATAAAAATCCGTACGTCGCACTTTCTATGAAGTAATCTATATTTATTTAACACGCCCTTCCGTTCAGGAATCAGATAACTATGAAAAGTACTAACCCGAATTTTAGCTAAAAAGGTATTAAAAAAGTTAGAAAATCTGACCAATCAAAACACGCCTAATTATTACGACAAGAACCAATCAGACGTGACAGTAAGATCTTGCAAACGGTGAAAAGCGCGGGAAAAGTCAGGAACCCATTTTTTTGGTTTTGCATCTGAAAATATTAATAATGATTAACGGTTTCGCCTGACATATACGATTAAATTTTATTCTGTGCTATAAATTGCGATACTACGAGTACACTTCCAAAACCAACGCTATTTTGCTACAAACACAAATTAGTAAGAAACAATTACTGTTTATCGTAGCATGTTATTATATTCTATGACAAATCCATCTTTCATAACATTCCGAACAGGCACCGGGCTGTGAGCTCCCTGCCTGAAAAAAATACACAATGCCCAAATGTGTGAGCAGCTTGTGCAATTTAAAACAGTTCACCCACTACGTTAAAACTTATGATATTCCGCAATATTGAGAAGGGTAATTGTTTTATTGATGTGAAGTATATGAAATACTTCATATTTGAACTACGGATGTAGATGAAAGTGAGGAATGATCATTGCAGTGAATTTCCAATTTAACCAAAAACTTCAGGACTTGGACGACATTCGAACCTGTGACCTCGCTCCCAATGTGTGGCTTCACAGCTTCAGAGCATCGCACCGGTATCGCGGAGGACACGGGTTCCAATTCCGATGAAGCCCTGAATTTTTTCAGGCTTCTTCTTTCCAAGTTCACTGTGACGAATAATAACGACCAATATTTATTTTGGTATCGCGCGCGATCGGAACAAGCATGCAGGGAAAGCCTCGAAAATTGAACGGTGCGCTACCAAAAAACCGCCAGCTGCGCAGGCTAGAAGGCGGAAAAAAAATTTACTTTTGATCGAATTCTTTTCCTTTCCTTGTTGTGTTTCTTTGAACTTTTCCGCACATACTGTCCGGTGACCTTAATTTATAACAACTTTGTTTGCATGATTTAAAAACAATTTTCTGTATTGATCTTGCGTCTTTTCCGAGACTTCAACACTTAGGCCTCCGTGACATAACATCGTAAAAGGGATTCTCGAGTGGCCATTGTTGCATATGAGATTACAATATCGATAATCTTTGTTCTATGAATAAGGCATTCTTTGATCGAGTGCGCAAAAATAAACCTACTCTACAAGGCCTTGATTATCCCCTGGTTTACTCGTATATTTCTGCTCGGGATTTTCATCTGACTTTTGAGGAATTTCAGTCATAGGCAAGTCAGCTACGGCTCTAGTTTCTCGTCTCCTTTCCACTATTCTCCAAATCACGAGGAACATTCTTCCGATGAAAAACGTGCATGATACAGCGAGAAGCGCTTCCATAATGGACTCATTCAGGCGGCTGACGCGATTAAAGTTGAGTATCACGCTGGCGACCAGAACCCAAATTAAAACGGGATAAATTGTCAGGGTGTAGAGAAGGTCTTCCTTGAAAAGTGTGTTCTCTAAAATAAACCACACCACGATCGAAACAGCGAGAATTCCAAGTGCGATCGTGACAGCGAATTCTTGTTTCATGCCGTAGAAATATGTCAGTGTTAAAGCCAGGCTCCGAAGGGCGGCCACTGTTACCCAGGTCGCGTACACGGCAATCCCGTTGTTGACAAGCAGGTGAATAACCCAGAAGTCGAATCGGCGGATGTAGTAACGTTGCTTGTACAATCCAGTGTAGCTGCAAGCGAGAGAAGCGTAAAGAAACAGCACGAGGGCGAACACGGGGCCTGTCGTTACCTTGATAATCTCCCAGCTCATGAACTGCGTCCAAGCCATGTTCGACAAGGTGGCCAGAGTGAAAAATACGAAGAAAAATGGGCTGAGAACATCGGGCACACGTTTGCGAACGATGTGGCTCAGAGTGTAGAGAATCCAAACTGATGTCCACGCGTTCACAAGTTTCCAGATGTCGAAGGCCCACGGAGCGGGGTTGAATTCAATGTAGTATTTTCGCGCCACTTGCCCGATAGACTTATTGCCGAACAGTATCCCACTGCTGTTTTTTGAAGCGTAATTCATGACCAACAGCAGAGTGTACATAATCATGTTGAGAATGATGCACACTGCTTTCACGACTCGATAGCAGTTCACCATTTTGGAGAAGGAATGTTCTCTGATCTCAACGCTGGGTTACCTCAGTTTTGACAGTTTTTGTCCGCTGGTATTCAGTCGATATTTACCTTGTCCGGCAGTGTAAGCCGAGTATGGGGAGGGTGCCATTTTTTTTATCCGGTCAACGAAGGCAAGACAATGGTACCACTTTTAGACACAGCCTCAACGTAGGAAAACCTGATCTATGAAACTGCAATATTTTTTATTCTCTCGTTTGTATGGCCATTTAAAGGCATTTTCCATCGCAGTTTAATGAAGCGATTTGCACTCACCCCTCGCTGCTCATAAAGCACTCACATTTCCGCCTCCACCCGGAAAACACGGGCTACACCCAGACGTGTGCACAAAGAAAGCGCGCGACAAATGACATTTGTTTTGAGAGATTGTTGTTATGGTGTTGTTTTGCTTTGTTTTCTTTCGCAGTATGACGTCAGTCGCATATGATCTGTAGCTGTACAGCCCCCGAAATGATCCCGATCCCGAGATGATCCCGAAATGATCCCTAAGTAATTTTAGGATTGGCGTTTAGACATGGACTATCATATAGATCGCTTTAATAAGACAAGTGCGACACTTGTCAAGAAAAACTTTTATTTTCAATCGGCGCAAAACTTTCAAATAAAGTGTAAGTGGATATAAATATTGACGTTTTCAAAAAATTTTCAGGTTCGCAAAACACATTCTCAAGAAGAAATCCTACTTTTGTCATCGTTTGAAGAAGACACATGCACATAAGTACCTGTATTTCATGTAAACTTATTGTTAAAATTGTTTTAACATCAATACCTGGGCAGTGCAAGCGTTGTATTTGTTTACGAATCTCTTATGTCTTCCCTTACTCGGGGACCATTTCGGGGTCGGCGATTAAAAAATGGGGAACATTTCGGGATAGATAGATAGATAGATAATCTTTATTTACCCACGGACAATTCATCAGCTATAAATAATAAAAACATTTAAAATATATCAGTATCAACATGCATTAAATGGGTAAAATCGATTCGCTAACTTTTTTCGGGATTGGGGATCATTTTCGGGAGCTGTACAGATCAGATATCAGTCATCTTCGCAAAAGTGAACTAGTTAAGTAATTATCGACTGTTGAGTGAGTGCTTTTGCCTGGCGGTTTTATTTGAAGAATTGCAACTACATTTTTAATAAGTACCCTGTATTTGAATATTGATTATCTTCCTTTGAATTCCGGGTGGACGTTTGCATTTGTAATCCTCCCTTTTTTCGTGATCATCGTGAACAACGATAAATAAACGCGTAGTCTGTATACTTTCTATTTGTTGCTAAACTCGAGCGAAAAAATAAAATACGTAGAGAAACAGTACCTTTTGAATCTTACACACAAGGATTTTACTTTCATATTAATTCTACAAATTCCAGAGTCTTTTCTGAGGGTCTATTATAGGGGGTCGTACATCCCGCAAACCGTCGTATTTTGTTCTTCCTAGACCGCAAACCGCCTTCATTGCTTTCCAAAGACCGAGACCGCTCTTATAGAATAACGTTTATCACGGCAACCGTTGTGTTAGCGTAACAATCGTATCTTTTTTCTCAAAGACCACATCAAGTTACCGAGAAAACCTTTTGACATCTAACCTATCATTTTGACACAGCGTCCCCCAAAACTATACAAACCCTTAAAACTTTTATCAGATTTGTGAAAACTGTAAAATGCCGTCGTGGACCTACTATTTGAAAGAAGTTGAGAAGAAAATCACGATGACTGCCCATTTTTAAGAGTATCGCGGAAATCATAAAAAAATTAAGAGTTTAATTATATGGTTTTGGGGGACGCTGTGTAAAAATTCTAGACGTTTGTATATGGATTTTAAGCCATGTTTCAGAGTCCATAACTTGGTCTCTTTTCAACATCAAAACTTCAAACTTCGTCAAATGACCAATTGTAACGTCCTTTTTTGTGTAGATGTGCCAAATTATCGATTGATTAAAAGTTGAAGCTCGCCCCAGTTCCCTGCGCAATTTCGGAACGGCCTATTACGACTGAGCGAGTGATCTGGGGCTAGCTACAATACTCCTGAATTTTATCGAATTCAGTCGTAAAAATGACAAGGGCACACTCGAGCAGAAGGACTGGCTTTACAACAACGCGAAACTTTGCCTCAAAAATAACCCCTCTCTGCCAAACTCGCACTCAAACGTGTCGCAAAGATTACCGGCCTTTTGGTCTATGTTCTTTAGTTTGATCAACAAGCTGAATACTTACAGAAATATCACCACAATTCACAGATTTTCGTTTGTCCAAGGCTCGGGACTACCAGGGTGGACATTCTTTCCAGAAACAAAAACGAAAAGAGCCCGCGGGGGGGGGGGGGGAAGGACTTCCCTATAAAATTGACGGGGGTGCTCGTCGTACCTTTTTAGGGGGTAAAATTCATGGATTAGTACCGCTTATGGTACGCTAGAGTTGTCGCGGTACCTTTTAGGGTATTGAGCCAAGAAATAACAGGAACTGTGTGTGATTCCGATAGTTTTTATTTGAAGTTTTCATTTTTGTGAACCACATTTACAAACTTCTAGAATGTTGGTTAATTTGGTGTTTTAAAATTGGTTTTTCCAGCAGAAGTGCTGGTACCTTTTAGGGCTGAAAATTTTGGGGTCACGCCCACTAATCGAGATTCTGGTACCTTTTAGTACTCCGACGAGCACCCCGTCATTTTAATAGGGGAGTCCTCCCCAGGGGAAAAGAGCCTGCTTTTGTTGCTCGTGTAACTCATTTAAACCGAACTTAGGCAAAAACGCTCTGTAAACGTAACTAAAATGTTTCCTCCCATCTCGTCCGGTTGCGCCACCATTGATTACAGAAACTCTGATGAAACTCGCGTCCAGGCGCTTAGCCAATAGGAGACAGTAATCTATTTCACCAACATCACAAAACAATACCTTTTTATTTCGCGCCAATCAAAATCTACTTACCATTTTCGCATAAGTGCGTGACGTTACGGGACGGAATTCCTTCTCGACCGCGCCTCAGGGAATAGGGCGGGAAGACGATTGACACTTCAGGCTATTTTTTCTGCGGCAACAACTCTTTACAGCATTTTAAACTGGTTCAGCCTAAACTGACCGTAAACCCTTTTGCAGTTAAGTTGTCAAAAATGGCTTTGCTAAACCATTGGAATAAAACACCATAAAAACAAAATGGTACAATCATGTTATGTTTTAGTGAGCCGTGAGCATTGGCGCAACTTTCGTACGGCTGTCTCGGCTTCGTGTGAAATTAATTTTCTGTAAATCGATCTAAATCATTCAATTTCATCTGCTTGACAAATGCAGAAAGTTTCAAACGTAAGTTTTGCAAAAATTCTATAGAAACCTTTGCTACATGTATGTGAGAAAGTTAAATTTGATCATATTTGTTCAGGCATAATGTTTATTTTTCGGGCTTCCGTAGTATTTTGCGCTTGTCCTTTCTTAATGCTGACAGTATCTTACTGACTGATTCCAAATTCCCCAGGGATCTTATTTTTAGACTCATTTCTAAAGCACTAAAGGGTCGAAAAGGAGAAGGGATCTTGTTAGTTAGTGACTCTCGATACAGTTTCGCTACCTGGTTCACACTTGTGAAATAAGCACAAGGAAAAGAAAGATCTTCCTTTTTTCTTGTGCTTAGGCTTGTGCTTATTTCACTTGTGTAATGCTTATTTCACAAGTGTGAACCAGGCTTTACAGTACAGCTTTCTGCCCGAGTCGACTGCCAGAACACAGAAGGCAACAAATACGTATGTGATGCTTCCGAAACAAGTAGACGCTGCAAGAGCCACAAGGCTCAGGGTCAAGCCGCTCGTCAGACAATGTTTGTGTGAATCTTTGTCGCTGCGACAGAATTTTGCTAAGTATGTCTCAGCCGTTATAGTGTTCTTCTAAAGAAATACTGAAGCATTGAAAAAAAAATTGTTTTCATTAGTTAAATTGTAAAAGGTTTTTCGATGTTAAAAGAAAGGGATAGAGATAGTTGTAGGAACATTGACGCGGACCGGTATTGCTCGTATTTCACGACCATAAGCGTACGGTGGGGGGAGGGGGCGGTAACCATTTGCCCAAATGTTGCCCAAATTTGCCAAATTTGCCTTGCCTTGCCCAAATTTCTCTTACTGTCCAAAACACTGTGAGTTGCCCATGTTCACGACGATTAGTCCCCAGAAAGATACACGTCTTGCTACTAACTAATTATAAATTAGGCAAATAAACAGTCTTTTTAATATTCTACAAGGTTTCATTTTTATTTTAGATCTACAAATTCCAGAGCCCCTATACTATTACAAACAAAAATCAAGAGTTTCTATCTTGCTTTGTGCGTTTTGACCCCTGAGGTTGGTTTATCCTCTTATTGCACAAAGATGTAGCCCATGGCTTTGATATCTTTGGCTCCATTATCTGGTGACCATTTACCACTGGCCGCATTTCCACATGTGTTGCTGTCATTGGGATTTCCTGCCGTGCCAAATCCAATTCTCGAATCCGGGGTATTACAGTTGTGTTCCTGGTTGCCAAGGATACCGATTCTTGCTTTAGACAGGTGACTATGAGGATTGAAACAGTTGAAGCCTTCCTTGTTACAGTTGCGCTGCAATGAGGCCTGGTAACCAATCAGTGACTTCCACGTGTTGCGACCCAGCTTGGTGCGGCGGTATCGTCCGTCAGCAATCAGTGAGAACAGGGAGCGGGCCCACTTGTGAATAAGAATGAACCTGAGCTTTCCGCCAATCTTCATACCGAGGCAAATCTTCGAGAAAGGTGTTCTCCAATAGGTTGGTAGTTTTGTTTCTTGTGAATCAAATCCAGTCTTGCCTCCAGCAACGTTAAAACTGATTTTGTTGCTCCAGAGTTTAGAATTGTAGTGAAAGGTTCTCTGAGTAAAAAGAAAACAGCCCAAACATGCCCAAGGATAGCTGGTATACACTAACCTCTTACTAACCGAGCGCGAGGGCCGTACTAGGGAATTTGGCCCGAGGTCGTGGCAGTACGGACCGAGCGCTGCGAGGTCGGTACAAGAACGACCGAGGGCCAATATTCCCCAGTACGGCTCGAGCAAGCTAGGTAAGGAAGTACTTTATTATATGGCACTCGGGTTGTGCATGCTTGTAAAAAACTGACGCACTATCGGTGACTTGAATTCAGAGATTTTCCGCCGTAACGTGTTTTGATACTACGAATAACTCCGAAAGAACAAGCTACCATGATTTTAAAAACATTTTTTTCAATTAGAGTATTTATATACGTTTTCTTTCCGCAGTTCTGGTTGCAAATTTTAAATTATCCAACTTCACAAAAATAAAAAAAATACGCTGCTAAGGACCGTTCCGTTTCTATGGAAACGGTCCGTATGGCAAAATCCTGACCAAGAAAGAACCAATCAGAACGCTCGGACTTTCCTTGCCATATAATAAAGATGTATATTGACTGTTGTGTATTATTTTCATGACCAAAGGTAAACACTATTTGTAGTTATCGGTCTATGAATCCGCAGCTTGCACAAGTTCCTTGTAAATAATTTTCACAGGATTGAGAAGGAATAACTTGACTCAGCTTATTTTTTAGAAGGTCACGTGAAAAGTATTCTGAAGAACTAAAATCGAAACGAAATCGAAATTATCCAATTCAAGTCTCTTCTCGGAAATGCGCATTCTATTCCAGTTAATACCTTGAGGGCATTCTTAGAGGTTTTTCGAGCGAGAATTTAAGAAAACAAACCCAGTAACCCTTCTGAAGATATGTGAAAGGGGTACTATTCTCTATCGAAGGTATGTGGGATTATCCTTTCGGTTAAAAATGAAAAACTGGTAAATTAAAGGGTGAGAGTTTGGACCTCAGACCGGAGCCTCCAAACAAAAGACGTTTGAGTAAACGATCGATATCTGTGCGAACTCAAGCAAACAAAATAGAGCCTGCAATCTTGTTAATACCTTTCTTCCATCGGTTTTCATGACCAGCGTCCACCCTCCTCCGCCGCAAGCTCCAAGCCGAGTCATGTGACAGTACACCTGGACCTTCTTATAAGGGTATACGCTAAGCCAGTAGGCTTTGGAAATTCTATTGCACCCGCAGCTGATAAAACAAGCAAATTTAACAATTGATTCACCTGGTATCGTGCACTGTTAAGTTATGGCGCACGCGGGAAGTTTGGAGAGCACGGAACAGAAGCGAAAGGGTTGCTCGAGGAGATAGGCGAGAGCAAACCTAGCTTCTTGAGTGCTCTTCAAACTTGCCCAGTCCATCCATAACTCATCAGTGACGTCACCCATTGTCATTAATGTACCAACCAGAAAACTATTGGCTAGTGAAACAAAGAGCTCTTTTGTAAATAAATATCTTCTCTTTCGTGCACAGCTAAAGGCATGAACCAATTAATAGGGCCAGAAATTGTTGTCGCTACTTTTCCTAGACCTTCTGTGTTTTCTTTCAGTATAGTGGTCTAGTTCAAAGGGCATTCAGAGGTTGTGGTGGCCTAACCCCAAAGAAACCCACTCAAGACTATTTTTCGCCATATGTCATCTCCTAGCCTGCGTCGCAGACGGACAAAACCGCCGGTATACCGAGGATTATGTGACACGTCCGGCTGCAACGCAGGCTATCATCTCCCAGCCACGATTCGGGCGATCCATGCGCTATGGAATATTGGCCATTTTTCACTTCTTTCCTCTTCGCTTCGGTATTCACTTCGCTTAGACTGATAGCACATACTCCAAGCGAGTTAAGACGACTAACTTGATCTTTGAGTTTCATCAAGCTCACCAACGGTAGTAAGACAACGATGACAATGTTTTTCTCACGTTCAGTCTGCAAGTAGCTATGAAAGCAGTTCAGGAAATCGTTGAAATATAAAAGATTTCCAAAATCAGGTGGGCAAATGAATCATTGTCAGCTAGAACAACATATCTCATAGCTAGCCTCTTCCTGTAGCTTTGGTATCTCTCGCAGATTTTTTCAAATGTTGAATCCACACAAAGGTTACTCCACACGGGAGTCGATATCTTCACGCGTACTTCTTTTCACCACGCACGACACGCGTGTTTAGTTCTGGAGTTTTATGAGGTCAATTTTGATTGGTCAAAAAAGCTTGACGTAATCAATATATTTAACTCTTTCCTGTCATGCACAATTCTTCATCGATCGGACACGTTTTTTCAAACCGGATATTCAGTTGTACTATCAATCAATGACAGTTTCCATTATTTTTTTACCAATCCTTACCTATACTTACGGATACTTCCTTTACTCATCAGAGTATAATGTCCACCATAAATTCCATGATTAGACTACTATAATATTTAATTTTTGTGTAGATAATCCCATGCAGTAAGCAATTTTAAATGTAGATACCTGTTCCAAAATTTGAAATGTAAAAATTTTTTATTTATTTATTTATTTATTTTATTCATCTCCTAGTATATTGTATACTGCTTTAGGAGTATTTCTAAGGTGGTGGAATCACACTTGATTGGAAATTTTATGCTGACCGAGGTTCTTGCAGTTCGGTCTGTTTTAACGCGCGCGTCGGCCATCTTGGATGACCGAATTCCAAATTTAAAAGTTGTAAGCCGAATTCAAGTGTCTATGCTCAAATTCGCTCAGTGGTTGCCTTAATATCAGCTTCCTGTGTGCCAAATATGGAGTAGATCGGAAGTAACGCAATTTTTTTTCAATTTTTTTCCTATGGCTCTAAAACGACCCATAAACATAGGGTCTGACAGGAATGAGTTAAGCTTTACTTGTTTGAATTGATACATATGTTTCATCGCCGAGTCCATATTTGGATTAGAAAGCGGAGGGAAAGTGTTAGTCTCCTAACAGTTTAATTATTGCAACTTACAATTTCCTGCTGTACACTTCCTTGCAAGAAGACGGTCCAGAATCTAACAGAAGAGAAAAATTGCGATCGAGGTAGAACTTTAAAGTAGCCGTTTATCGGCGTTTGAAATTTCACGACGAAGGGAAGTATCACGGAATTTATGGTGTTGGAACGAAAAAATAACACTTCGGTGTAACAAGAACTGAATAGTAACGAACCACTTTTGTTATAGTTGCAGCGGTATTAAATTGTTGCTGGGTGTCTCCGATCAGTAAATAATTAATTATAAATTGAGTCGCAAGATGAAAATTCTTTGTTTAATGTCAATCGGATTTTTTTTCAACATGCGTACCGAAACGAGACATCAATAGACCAATTTCGATATTTTAAAATTCAGCCAAAAACAATAGACCTCAGAACGAGGCTCCGGGGTATAAATTATAGATATAATTTGGTTTTATCAACTGGGTTGATAATGTCAATTGGCCACCGTAAAGAGATTCAAGTGCTGACGTTTCGAGCGTTAGCCCTTCGTCGGAGCGAATCAAGGAATTGTGCGTCGTGTGTCTTTATATACAGAAAGATGGAGCTTCGCTATTGGCTGGTGCCTGGTAACGTGAAAACTTCGGAATAAATTAGTTGAACGAAAAGCGTTCGTTGATACCGTGAGGATTAAGAGTGCCGATTTGAAAAATAAATTTTTGTTCTAGAGTTTTACGGCTTTCCGTGTTTCCTTGGTGAAGGGAAAGGCCGCAGACTGCCATATGTTGCTTAGAATGATTTGGGAGATTGAAGTGTCTCGCGACCGGTTTCGATGCATTTTTGTCGTCTTTCTCTACGTCACGAAGGTGTTCTCGGAATCGGTCGCCAAGTCGTCTCCCTGTTTCGCCGATGTATAACTTTTTGCAAAGAGTGCAAGTTATACAGTAGATGGCATTGGCTGAGGTACAGGTGAAATGATCAGTGATTTTGATAGATCGCTTGGGTCCCGATATTTTGTCAACGTTGTGAATGAAAGGGCATGTTTTGCATCGTGCGCGAGCGCATTTAAAAGTTCCGGGTTGATCACTAGTTTGGAATGCACTTCTGACTAAAAAGTTACCTATGTTTTTGTCGCGTTTAAATGAAATTAATGGAGGTTGCGAAAAGATTCTACCAGTGTCGGGATCATTTTGAAGTAATTTAAAGTTTTTGAGAATGATGGATTTAACTGCGTGGTTGTGAGGGTGGAATGTGAGGGTGAATGGAATTCTATCGTTGTTTTCTCTCTGTGACGTTTGTAGTGCTGACTGTCGATCAATTTGCTGGGCGCGATGATGGCCCGCTTGAACAACAGAAGCAGGATAGCCGCGTTTGTCGAAGAAATTGCACATTTCCTCTGATTTTAAGGAAAAATCAGAGTCGCCACTACAAAGACGGCGAAGTCTAAGAAACTGAGAATAAGGAATGGAATTCTTGACATGTGATGGATGTGAAGATGAATACAACAAATAGCTATGAGAATCTGTGGGTTTGTAGTGCACACTGGTGCATAAACTGTTGCCTTCGATAGAAACTTTGATATCCAGGAATGCTAAGGAAGTATCGGAAATTTCCCAGGTATATTTAAGGGCAGGATGAAACGAATTAACAGCGGTTATAAATTGATTAAGATCTTCTCTGGTAGAAGAGGTAGCGCCGATACAGTCGTCAATGTAGCGACGATAGAGTTCAGGTTTTGGGCCGTTGTATTGATTGAAAAATTGGTGTTCAATGTAGCCTACGAAAAGATTGGCGTAGCTGGGTCCCATTTTGGTACCCATGGCCACGCCATTGATTTGTTTGTAATAATTGTTCGCGAATGAAAAACAGTTGAGTGTTAACACTAACTCAGCCAGGCGGAGTAGTGTTTCCGAGCTTGGTTCCTTAACAGTGCGTAAATCAAAAAAATGTTTGAGGGCTAGAAGACCTTCGCCATTTGGGATGACGGTGTAAAGAGATGTAATATCCATAGTGAAAATAAGTTTGTCTTCGCCCAGGAAATTGAAATCGCGAAAAATTTGAAGTGCGTGTTGACTGTCTTTAACGTATGACGGTAAAGATCTGACAATAGGTGCCATAATTTTGTCTAAATAGCTGGAAATGAGTTCGGTAGGGCAACTACAGGCAGAGACGATAGGTCGACCTGGGTTGTTAGGTTTGTGAATTTTAGGTAAAAAGTAAATACACGAGGTTCTGGGAGTGGTAATGATGAGATTGGTAGCAGTAGCCGGCAATTTGTGGGATTTGTGGCAATTTGTAGAGTTTGTGGGATTTATTCCCCGGAGCCTCGCAGTGATGTCTATTGTATTAGGCTGAATATTAAAATATCGAAATTGGTCTATTCCTCCCCTATAAAAAAGTTTAATTAGTATTTTTATTTCTCTTGTATTTTTTAAGTGAAGGTATTTGGGGAAAATTTTGTTCAAGCTAGGTCCAAAATCTCCATGATATGTTCCGTTTAACCCTTTACTGCCCAAGGGGTCTCCCTTTGACGAGTAAAATCGTCTGGCGTTAGACAGAGTAAAATCTATAAGTCACGCTTGGGCAGGAAAGGGTTAAGGGAGATAGTTTTTTTAACCCTTTACTGCCCAAGGGGTCTCCCTTTGACGAGTAAAATCGTCTGGCGTTAGACAGAGTAAAATCTATAAGTCACGCTTGGGCAGGAAAGGGTTAATTCTCCGAACTGGTTCACATACACGCAGACTTGTACACCAGGAGGTGGGGAGGGGGGAAGGGGGGGGGGGGGGTTGGGTGGGCGGCACTGGTAGAACCCCCCTAAGATTCACTTTTACTACTACTTTGTTCTATATTCAGAAGTTGAGTCGTTTTGTCGTGAGAAAAACTATTTATGTAAGCTCTGACTGCAGCTGTTTTCGTTCGATTTCGCCCCAGTAATGCATGCTTACATTGAAACGCGAGCAGAATTCTTCATTAGACCTGATTAAAGGAGTAAATTTTGGCGGAGTTTTATTTTTCGCAAAATATTTTCTACGGGATTTTATTTTAGCGGGTTTTGTCGTGGGCAATCCGCAAAATCCGCAAAGATTAAAACCCGCACAAGTTCCTTGATACACGGTAGAACACCCTGAGCTTTGTTGCTATGACGTTATATAACGTCATTAGAACCGCCATCTTGGATCCGCCGTATAGTCCGAAAAAAAAACGAAAATTATGCAAAATCAAGCCAAAATGGCAATGAGATGTATACGCATGAATTTCGCTATTTTTTCTGTAAAACTGGAAAAAAATAAACGATTAGTCAAAAGTGCGGTTTCCATGTCAACGCCAAAAAGCATGCACAGTTGGGGAAACTACATTTCTACAAAGGATGCATGAACATACAGCTACTGAAAGTTTCAATTTCATGGAGCAAATACTCCTTTAACCCTTTACTGCCCAAGGGGTCTCCCTTTGACGAGTAAAATCGTCTGGCGTTAGACAGAGTAAAATCTATAAGTCACGCTTGGGCAGGAAAGGGTTAAGGGAGATAGTTTTTTAACCCTTTACTGCCCAAGGGGTCTCCCTTTGACGAGTAAAATCGTCTGGCGTTAGACAGAGTAAAATCTATAAGTCACGCTTGGGCAGGAAAGGGTTAAAAATTGTGGAAAAACAACCTTAACGTCCGAGGTTTAAGCCGCAGGTGAACATGTGAACATTTCTACAGTTTTTTCGAGTTCACCAAATGTTCACGAATGCTTCTATAAGCAATAATTTAAGGTAACATTTTAAAAGAGCAACATGTTCAACTACAAATTCAATGATTGATTGTAACAACCAGTGATCCAGCTCAAAATAGGCTTTGACTGACGTGTTTCCGTTGTTCTCAGTTGCACTCTGAGGTTTGGAAGGCCCAAAATTAATAAAGAAATACTTTTGAGCGACCACTGAAAACTGTTGCAAATAAAATGTGCGCTATCCTGCCCCGCGAAACAAGACAACTGCTAGCAAAAGCTACTTACGATGATGGCCATGGTATCTTGCATCTCTTTCTTGTTCTTGGTTCTCGGTTTGTCCGTCATGTGATACCACGAAAGCCCACGTTATTGCAAAGAAAACTAAGAACTTCATATTCCTGAAGAATACAGAAAAAATAGTAAGTGAAAACAAAATTCTAATTAACAATTAGGCTACGAGCCCGAGTTTTCTATGAGCGAATAGTCAACGAGGCGCAGCCGAGTTGACTATCGCTCATAGAAAACGAGGGCGAGTAGTCTAATTGTTTTAGTAGAAACTTTCTCAAACTCATTAATAATTCATCGAGTCAAAACAAAGAAAATCATAACCGTGAAGGACGTTTGGATACCCGATCTTAATTAGAATAGATCAGGAGCCCATGAGAAGGAGCCCTTGTGTCAACCCTGTCCCGTATCTTTTTATTTTCAGAACAGTGAGCTCTCACATGATTGGCTATTACAAAAACACCCGCGAAAGAAAAGTGAGCTCTCACATGATTGGCTATTACACATACCGCGAAAACATACCGCGAAAACCACCGTGGGAAATGCTTCTAAAAATAAAAAGATACGGGACAGGGTTGACTCAGATGGTCAGTATGGGAGATGTAGGCTCCTTCTCATGGGCTCCTGCATAGATTTTGACGATTTTATTTCTCCGTTTACTCCTCAGTTTTTGTTTCGATTGAGAAGATATATCAAACACTGGAGACAGTGTTTCATCAGCTATCCAAACACCTCGAAGTTCGTTAAACCACCGTGGATTCGCTCCGACGAAGGGCAAACGCTCGAAACGTCAGCTCTTGAATCTCTTTAGAGGGGCCAATTCACACTATCAACCCAGTTGATAAAACCAAATTATATTGTTATACTTACCACCGACGCAGCACCACAAGTTTCTTTTGAAACTTACCCCCTCTATTCATTCGTTAAAAATACTCCGCTATGCGTCGTATTTTCAACTCTCTCAAATGTTGAGCCGATCAAAATGATCAAAATGTTGAGCCGATCATTCCCGTGGGGCGGACTTGTCAAGCCCAAGAAATCAACTGGATATAGAATTGCCGTAGTTTTATCGCTAACATTAACCAAGAATAAAAAGAAATCCTGTTTACACAACTTTTTCGTGCATATTGAGAAAAGTAAGAATTTGGCTGGTGCTTTCTGTCTAAAATACTTTGACATATTACTGTAAGGGAAGGGCTAACGCATTTCAGAAAGAACCTGCTTTCTCCCATTTGCCTGGTGTTGTTGCATGGAATCGCCGGAAAATATGACGATAACACCGAGCTGCTAATAGCGTAAAATCTAGTTAGGTGTTACTTACAGCACTTTGAACTTCTTCTTTAATCCACTCGTCTGTGATAAGCCAAACCTTTTTTAACAGGTAACTAGTCTGTAGATAACCGAAAGACCTTTTATAGCTTAACGTAATTATTGGAGTTAGTAATTACGAGAAAGCTGTCAGAAACAACTGAGGTGAAATAATAAACAGCTTTAAATAAATAAAAGAAATTATTCACGGTTAAGGAAATGATCAATAAATATTATATCAAATTGTACTTTTTGACAAAAGTAGCCCTCGAAAACTGCTCATGCTTAGGTAGATTTGTCTAATTATAAGCTTCTTTACCTTGCTTTGTTCGAGGTGCCTCGAACGAGTTTTAAGATTGTAAGATCGTACACGTGGAATAAGATTTCAAAGATAATTAGAATTGCTACCAAATTAGTTATTTTTGAGAAAAAGTTGAAGGCTTCTTCATGTATGTCATTTAGTTGTATTTGATATTTTAATATTGAATTTTAAATTTCTTTTCAATTGAGAAGCGCTTTTGAATATGTTATGTGAAAAGCGCTTTATAAATTTATTTTTATTACCGTTATATCTGCTTAATGAAACATTTTCTCCGATCGAGAAAACTCACGAGAACAACCCTTGAAAAACTGGCTATAAAGGGTGACAAGACTAACCACAATTCTTACAACTTTTATTGCAAGTTTAAAGCTCGTGTTATGCAAGAAAATTGCGCTCAGAGCTCGCGCGTAAGGAAAGAGATTTTGACGACAAACGGCGACTGGCCAAGCAAGTTTGTCCTCTGTTAAGGGAATCATCCTTCCAGGTCAGAAATGTTCCAAGGAAAACTTTTTATTCATTGACGTAAAATTGGATCGAAACGGGCTTGTCGTCCTGTTTTTTGTCATTACATGCATGTATGTAAACGTAAGGGACCGTTATGTATTACCCGAAGTAACCCATTTTCAACTAGCAGTATTTGAATCAAATCGGCCCTCCCTGCATCTCTGCCGAATGGCAACAATAAATCACTGCATGGAAGCAAAAAGTCTTCCGAGGCAACAACATCTCGCCTGGAAAGGAATTTAATTAATTGTAATTCCATAAGTTAGAGAGGCATACAACGCTGCGTGCTTTAAGCGGTCCTAATTAGGTAACTTTTACATGAAATTGGTAGGTAAAAAATTGGAAACGTGTTATTAATTCTCTATTGTTAACTGTACAAATTTGCTGGTGCTAATAGTGCTTGAAAATAGCATCTGCCTGTTGCATTGTCAAGGTAGAACCAGGTAGGCGTCTAAATATTTACTTAATGAAAAATTTCCTCAAGCTAGAATAGCTGGAAACTCGTTTTCATGGTGAAAAGTTGAAGAAAACAGGACCAGCGAGAAAGGGTGCCAGGATAAATAACATTCTTAAATTGTCTTAATAAGTTCACGTTATTCGTTAAAGTTATTCACGAAACGTGCGCTCAGTGCTCAATTTTTGATAATGGCATGAACAAAAAGGGGAAGACAAAACGTGACAATTCAAAGTAGTTTAATATATATCACAAATTAAAACGATTATTGTCAAATTAAAAGTTTCAAGTGAAAAACGTTTTTTACTAGACTCAGATTCAATCGGTGTAGCTCTTCCTAAGTTTTTAATATTTCCACGTAAGTACCAAAATAACCATTCTCCAAATGGAAAAAATTCATTTTGTTTTGAAATAGATGGGAAACTGGGTAGAAGCTGGTGTTTAGAAGTATTCGTTTCAAGGACAATAGCACGTTATTGTAAATAACGACTTTCGGAAGTAACAATGTATCGCCTTGAAAGTAGTTTAATTAAATATTATTTACACAAGCTAGAAAGAAATTGATCTGTTACTTTGTGTTGTTTAGGAGATCCTGTTTTTGTAACTATTATGAAATTGATTGCTAAATATTTTGAGAAATTTTATTAAAGTTGCAATAACAACTGTCCAAATTGGCTGTCGCTAGTCATTGCAATGTTATGGTGTCCAAGTTTTGATATTTATTTAATGAAAAATTTTCACTGTTCTAGAAAAGTTGAAAATTTGTGTTCATGAAGAACTTTTTAAGAACACAAGGCCAGCCAAAAGGAATGTCAAGAACCATCACCATTCTTAAAATCTGAATTGAAGGTTATGTTCAAGTTGTGCGGTTATAGCTCATAATTGAAGAGGAATTGAGACGAATAATTGCATGGAAGTGGAACTGGCTAAACAAGTTTCTTTTTTGTTACCAGGGGCATTGTCCTTCCAGCTCAGTTATTTTCCAATTAAACTTGAGTACCGAGGCGACAAGAATTCACGTTTCAAGTAAACAACTTTTCTCGGCATTGCAACAAAATTAGATCGATTGTCTTCCTGTTTTTAGTCATTCCATGTCGTTACCCGAAATAACCAAGAGCGCTCGCCTCCCACCAATGTGGACTCGAGTCATAAGTGGATTGCCGGTTTGTCGTTGGTTCTCGGCCTTGCTCCGAGAGGTTTTTCTCCGGGCACTTTGGTTCCCTCCTCTCTTCAAAAACCAAATTTAAAAATTTCTAAATTCCAATTCGATTTGGAACGCACGACCACGTGTTGAACGTTAACGAGCTCCCATCTCTTAGGTGTACCTTGGGTAATTACATTTACATTTTTTTCCATTTACAACCCGTTTTCAACTAGCAGCATAACTGAAACAAATCGGAAACTGACTAGAAATTAGCAACAATAAGTTACTACAAATGAGAGGTTCAGGAAGTAGAAACGTTCCATCTTATAGTACAAGGCGTTTTCTAACTTTTGTAAATAAAAGTAACTTTAGAATGAGAGGAGAACTGTTAGGTTGTGTGTCAACTTGAACTTGAAAGTAAATTTCGGAAATATGTTAGAGGTGCGGAAAGGTGTTAGAGTGTCCGTTGCATCATCTATGGAAGAACTTCCTGAAATTTTTCTTTGAAGGAAAAACATGAGTGTTAGCCCTGATCCATTACCCCGACAACAGAAGAGACCAGAACTCTTCATCGGCAGTGTAACCGGGTTTATTAAAAATAAACGTTTTAGGTGAAACAAGAAAGCGTCTTCACCGGTGAACACGTCTACGAAGATATTTTTACTCATCCCCTGGAGAGTCCTATCCCATGATGCATTACGAACGATTACAATGCTCTTCGCGACAATAGGCAATTTCCGAGTTCCCTTGGACCTCTATTTCAAAGCGAGTCTAAGTGCGAAAGTTTGGTGATGGTAATTAGTTTTGCTTTTCATATGAATGAAAACTCATTTTCATCAGAAAGACTTTGCACTTAGATTCGCCTTGAAATAGAGGCTCAATGGCCTATTCGATGAAAAACGTGTAACGCAATGAGTAACGTGACGTCAGTTAGAAAGAATGAAGTTTAGCTCTCCAACAATCATTCATCAATTCTTTATTTATTTTGCTGCAAAACAATTAAAAAACTACGCAATACATTTAAATTTCATTTTGCAACATCAATACATATTTCGGATGAAAAATCACCCAACGTCAGTTTACATGTGCAAAGAAAAACAAAATTGAAAATGCGCAATAAATAGTGTGACAAAGTGTCGAAAAAAATTAGAATTAATTAAAGTTTAGGCGATAGCGATCGCGAGCTATTTATAAGTTCTTCTTGTACAGGATGTTGCGCCTGATATGTTTGTGAAACCAAGAGATACTTCGCCACCCGCATCCGCGAACATCTGTCCTCTGACAAGCACTTCCACATCTTTAAACACCCAAGGGGTTCTGAAAAATGTCCCTCTATTCTTTCAGAAGAATATTTCAAAATTCTTTTAGTGCACGGCTGCCACAAGCGTCCACTTGAAAATGATCAAAGAAGCCATGTCCATCCTTGGGTACGGCCTTCATTAAATTTCCTGAATGGGAGGGTAGTCTTTAGCAGGGTTACACCCATAATTTCACATACTAACTGACCCTCATTTGGATACCTGGATGTATGAAAGAAGACTAGACAATGAGAGTAGAGCGCCTTGCCTATGAAATGATGCAATGCAGTGCCAACACAGGGCTCGAACCAGGCCATCAAGCCAAACTAACGTTTTTGACGAAAATGGTTTGACTTAAAGATAATTTGGCTTTAAAATTGTAAGATGTTGTGTCTTGGCAGAATTTAACTTGAAATGACATGATATATTGAGGAGGTAACTTAGTCACCAAGGAGTTTGGTGCGATTATGCTATGACTGGTTGCGATGTTTTAACAGCTAAATTATATTCTACAAACGGAAATATGTAACATTGCATAAACGCGACTTACTTCGGTTTCTCGTATTTGGCGAATTACAAAGTCCATCGAGTAGACAAGAGATTTATCTATGTCGTACAAGACTTCCTTTGGAGATATTTCACAAAATCTTGGATCTTCTAATCAAGTTCTGGATTTAAAGCTTCGTGGAAACCTACATTACGAGACGCCTAATTTGCAAGTAGTATACCATGGTCAAAGATAAACCTGTTTAGTGTACATTAGGTAAAGTATATACCTATACTTTACCTATGCATTAAACAGGCTTATCTTTGGCCAAGGCAATTCTGCTGATTATATATTACTTCTGCATGTTTAGCAACTTTGTCAACAAAGAATTAGCTATTCACGGAGCCATTTATTGTCGCTTCGATATTGTATTGACTCTAACACCTACTTTTTGCTGAAGACTTATGTTTAACAATTATTCCACGAGCGCGCGTTGGATATGAGATGGCAGATAGCCAACGAGGCGCGTAGCGCCGAGTTGGCTATAACCATCTCATATCTAACAAGCGCGAGTGGAATAATTGTTTTATTAAAAACGCCCAAAAAATGTTGTACAAACATGGCGAAAAATGCATTCTTTTACGCTTACACCTACCATATTTGTAGGTCAATGGTATACGAGCTCATATACCATTGCCTCTAAACCAATCAGAACTCAGGTAATGGAATATACCATAGCTAGTTTTTAAAAAGTAGAAATATGCCTCAACAGCTTGATTATTTGGCTCACTGCTATAATCAGTCACCGTGTCACGCAAAATATTATTACAAGAAGACCTTCCGTACCATGGTTTAACAATGACGTCGGACTGACAAGGCAGCTGAGAAGGAAAGCTGCAAGGAAATGGCGACAAACTAATAATACTCTGACCTACGTTACTTTAAACCTTTAAGGAATCGGGAAACTTATATCATGAGCGACGCTCAGTATTCCTTTTTCGGAACTTTATCAAAGAAAACAGTTCAAATCAAGGAAAACTTTTTCGTGAAGTTAAAAAGCTGCTGTTGCAAAAAGATGAGATGTACTTTCCCAGTTACAATGATGAGCGTGAAGAAGATAGAGATAAAGCTAGAAAATAAACACCAAAGGAGTGATACTAAACCAAAAGGAACAAGGGTGGCTGGGGATGGAGAAGACTGAAACGGATTAAAAATGACGATTTTGAAAAATTCAGGCTAATTTTTCAAAATGCACGAACTCAATTTCCCACACTGTTCGGTATTAGGGAGTTTAAGAAACCACGACGGCGACGCCGAAAACTACGTCGTTTAAAAAATTAATTAATATTTTACCTACGAATCTCTCGATACTCTAAAGTCATTTAGTCTATTTCTTACTGTCAAAACTATCTCAAAACTAAATCTGGAACACAGCGAAAAAGAAATTTAAACAATTAGCCTTCGTGGTTCACGTTGTGCAGACAACGAAGAGTGTGGTCATTCCACGTTGTTGTTTTGCGGAGGACGGCAGAAGAAATGTACTAAGAACTATAACGCACGTGCAAAGCCCTTGTTCTGCTCATTAGACCTTTTGTTTAGTGAAGTTTCAGTTGTCGTTGTGGTTTTTCTGAACTCCCTATTACTTTCAAGTCGCACAAAGGCTACAATTTTTTTGGTTCAACAGACCATTTTACAGTTCTGCATGGAAGCTAGCGAAGTTTGATGTGACCTTAACTTGTTAAAGTTAGTATAAGAACATAAGGATTTGCATATCAAACCAAGAAGATTTGTATAAAAACAAAATCAACTTGAGCCTCACTTCCATTCGAAGGCTTGGTAACACAGCACTCTAAAATGACCTATCAGGTTCCCGACATGCTTCCTAGTTACTGGTGTTATGGAGGCTTAGACATGGCAGAAAAGTGAAGCAGGGAAATGGCATGGGATTACGTCAGTCTCGATGAGTTAAGCGTCACTGCCAAAGGAACACCTGTAGAAGTGGAAAAAGTTCAAGCAGCGATCGACATTTCCCATGGGGCACTGGAAACCGCCTAGAACGGCAGGAACAAAAATTGTGATTAGTTGACAATGCCCTTGACGAAAAAAGAGGGTTATACACATTAGTTAGCAAAAAATCACTGAAGAAGATGTGAGGCGAAGTGTGTGTAGTTTATATACATTGTTTATATCGGTTTTCTTGAACGGTCAGACGTATTTCTACTCCCCCTTGGATCATCTTAGAGATAACAACAGTATTAAATTCGCCGGTACCCATTCATACACCTGGATGGAGAGCGGCGCTATGAGAGTAAAGTGTCTTGCCCAAGAACACAACGCAGTTACTCGGCTGGGCCTCTAACCGAAACATCCCGATCAGGATTTCAACGCACTAACCATCAGCTCATTGTGCCTCCTGTTAGTATCTGCACTTAAAAACATTCCTGCATGTTAGTTTAAAATTAATCAGGACTTACTGAGATCACCTTAATCTGTAATTAAGAATATTGGTTTACTGGCTGGTCCGTATCCTTTGCTGGTGGACCCCGATACTGTTATGGTGTAGTTTGTGCCAGGCTCTAAGGGATATATTTCCAGAGATTTGCTCGGGGCGTTCACCTTCTCGCTTTTTGTTCTGTTAGTTCCAGTTGGTACGTAATCTACTCTGTATTCCTGAATACGACCTTGGCGTTTACCACTTTTTATTTTGCCCCATGTGACCAGTATGCTGGTTGATGGCGTGAGAACTGCTGTAACATTTTGTGGAGCTGCATCAGGCCCTGAAAAGTTAAGAAATTAAAAATATGCAATGAAAGCATTGTTAATGAGAATGTTTTGAAATTGTCAGGAGAGCCTGTTGTTGAACGTATTTAGTTATGAAATGTTACATTCTTGAGCGGTGGAGAAGTAATGCAATTGAGTGTAAAAGCTTTGATCTTCACCTCTCAGTTAACAATACCATATTTATCGTGTATAATACTATTCGTGGGTTTACACAAGTGAAAAGGAATCTTCACAAAGGCAACACAGCATGGACGGTAAAAGACGAATATCCTTGATTCTAGACATAGACCACAAGCGGCCCATACGTTGTATGTGATTTATGTGACATTATGTAAGAGAATATATGAGAGGACTTGGTGGACTAATTAAGTTGCCAGCCTTTAGCTTCGCTTTACTCGTAGGCAAAACCTCAGAAGATAAACTCGCCTAAATGTCTTTAAATCGACTCCAGGACTACAGAGAAAAAACGGTTTCCAGTTGTACAATTTATTGAACGAAATAAATACTCTTCACTTTACTCTACAATATAATGAGACCGCATATCTCTGTTGCTTTATAAAAAAAACACAAACAACACTTTTTGAAGATCGTACTTGTAATGTGGTCGCCAGGCTTCGGTCAAATTTCTTCAGTATCGTTTAGACTGTAACTTTAACTAGTGACTTTCGTTTCTAGCCTTGTCTTTTGTATTATTTTGGTCTAGACTCATATTCAGCAATAAGATGGGAAACAGTATGCGAATTGTGTCCGATAAACTCTGGCTACGTTTTTTGCGGTCCAGTGTTATGTCGCGCCATTTCATGCACGACCGCGTTTTTGACAGCTCACTCGCCAATCACAAACTCTTTTATATCAATAAATACATTAGCGTAATTTATGCATTAGGTTCGGCACAAGTAAAGACCGACGTATGAAACAAAGTCGATCTTTTGCCGTTCTATTCTACAAGCCCTGTCGAATAGAACGGCAGGTCGACCCAAATACAAATCTGTCGAACCTAATTGATGCAAACGTCGAACCTTACATGTGCCGAACCTAATTACTAGATTCGACACATGTAAAGTTCGACGTTTGAACCGGGCCTTAGCCTATGAATGGTACCCCTTGGAAAGTCTATTGACGCACCAGCTATTTCACAGGGACACCAAGAAAAATAACATAATAAAAGGTAAAGATAAAAATGTATGTTAATTAAAAAGGTAAAAAATCTATATCAGGGAATGCATTTGAACTAACTAACTAACTAACTGGATTATAAAACTATATAACTTTACAGATAAAAAACATATATGATTTTGATTGGCAACACCTAGTGATTCTTTCAGTTCCAATGTTTTTGACGAATAATACTGTTATATGTTTTCTGTTTATAGCTAGGTAATATAAAAAGTAATGTAACACCCCTCTTTAACAGACCCACTGAAACCCTACCCAGTGGATTATTTTCCCCTACCCAGCGGAAATTTAGTCTCCCCAGTACCCAGTGAATATTTTGATTTTACCCAGTGACTGTGCGATGTGACCCAGCGTGTTTTGTTTGCAAAAAATGATAATAAATAAGCAAAATAAAGCAGAAAACGAGCAGACCCAGTGGGAAATTAGCCAACCCGGTAACTTTTTCCCGAAAACCCATTGAGGATAAAGATTCCATTGGGTCTGTTACAGAGGGGTGTAATATAAAACTTTCGTTTCAAACTTTTCAACGAACAGGGTGCTATTAAAGAGAGTGCTATTAAAACTTACTATCTTCCTCTGTTTTCACAACCAATACTTTACTACGTGGACCATCTCCATGTTGATTAAAGGCCAGCACTGTAATATTGTACCTTTTGTTCTTTCTTAGTTTTCTTAGGTTCACGTGAGCCATGCGGGTAACATTAATAACGTCTTTGAATGCCTTGTCTTTTTTTGTTTGAATTTCATAATCCACCTTGTATCCCAAAATGTTGCGATTTGTTTGATTGTTTGGGATGGCACCCCAGGTGAGAAAGATGCTGGTTGAAGTCTTGTTGACCACTGTAACATTTTGAGGAGGAGACGAAGGCGCTGAAAAATAGATTTACTCAGTTTCGGTTTTACATTCAAATTGTAAATTGCAGATGTTGTTTCAAATCGTTTTCGAGGGAACGTGTAGCTTCAGCATGTCCTTGCAATGGGAAAGAAGAAGCCTGAACGGGATTCGAAGTCGTGACCTCCTCATAGCTCAGTTGGTAGAGCGGTGCGTCGCACCGGCATTCATGGAGGCCACAGCTTCGAATCCCGTTGAAGCCCTGATTTTCTCAGGCTTCTTCTTTGGTTGAAGTCTTGTTGACCACTGAATTTCCAATTGCTTAAATTGGAAATTCACTGCGATGATCATTCTTCACTTTCATCTACATTCGCAGTTCAAATATGAATTCTTTCATAACTTTACATCAGTAATAATGATAATAATAACTGTATTCGTGTGTCGATGTATTAAGTTTTCACAGCTAATTGTGGACACACAACATGTCACTGAGACTGAGACAGCTTGCGTAATGGGGTCAGCTAATTATTGGAAAATACAGACCTCCCGGATATTGGGTCTACATGACTCATGTGGATGGTAGAAGGAAATGTGCTCACCTAATCCATCCAAACTGCAGTGGTTTTCATCAAGCTGTAGTTTTCAATGCGATTCAAAACAAAAATAGAAAAGTTAATTGTTACACTGGTAATCTCCACTAAATTAAGATTAAAAAAATGTGGGATAAAAGTAAAAATACACATATAAAATATTTTATAACCAATTTTTCCTAAATGGCGGTTAATCCAGTTTCAAAAACACAAATAGCGTCAGAATTTACTATTTCGAAAAATATAGGGTACAAAAGTATACACATACAAAATAAATTGTAAACTCGTTTGCAAAATAAAATGGCCGGATAATCCACATTCGTAAATGCAGACAGTTAGAAGAGTTCTGGATGTCTAATCGGTTCGTAAAAAGGAAATTTCAATAAGTACACTGAAAGCTAATTATCTAGACAACATTACAGTCCTGTATAGAATAATTAAAGAATTTGCATAAAATTTCGCATAATTTTGTTAGAAATGATATCAGGGAATTAAAATCAGCATAAACTCGTAAGAGGAAATAACGAATTGACTTATAATAATAATAATATTCTTCTTCTTCTTCTTCTTATGTTGTCTTCAGTCTGAGGAAAAATATAAGCAGGGGTGTTCTTGTTGACCTCTTATTCAAACTAAATTTAATGCAAGTAGAATATTATTCGAAAATGCCTTCTTGCTATGAAGAAAAATGATCCTAAATAGACATCATGGAAAATGTTTTTTCAAGAGACCAAGGATGATATCTATTTAGCAGATGAATTTCCCGACGCAGCAGTTGCATGCAGTAAAAAGTCTACCATTAACATCCATTTAGCTTTCAATGATCGCTGGGAAGAAAGCGACTTTCTTAATTATGGACTCGCATGTGGCGGCAATTCTGTTAAAAATGATCATTCGTCGCAAGCGAAAAAACTTACAGTAGGCAAGGTAAATAACTCCAAAAATTTAACTTTTACTAAAATACTGATTATTGTTACTAGAAATTAGAATATTCACAACTAAATTCAGCTACAGAATTGTTTTAGACATCAACATAGTTCTTACTTTACTCTCTCTTAACTGCTGAAATACAAAACCCACTGAGTATATAAGGGCCTTGTCTCTGTCGCACAAGTCTTGAACTCCACAGTCATTCAACTGGCACAGACCATTGGCCCCTGCAGATCTCCCGTAGTTGTACGAAATACATCTTGGTTCATCATGACAGGCCTTAATACAGTTGAACGAGTCTCTGCCGAAAAGCTGCTGAAAAACATGGCCGACCAAAACATGGTTGTTTTCTGTGACGGGGGTAAATGCCAGTATTCGTTGTTGTATTAATACGAGAAGTAAATTAAGATAAATGAAGTCCATGGTCAAAATATTCCGTTTTTTCGTTTTATATTTTGGCGAAAAAAATGTCGATGCTGATAGCTATCAATATTACAGGTTGTCGAAATAACTTCGGCAAGGCCTTAAAAGCTCTTGCTAATTAATTGCCTCCCCCCCCTTCCTGCTGGCTGTTTACCAATTAAAGAATGTCAGCATCTGCCATTTAATTTTTTCACTAAAGTTTTCTCGCTCTTCAGTGTTATCGATTGAAGCCAAATTCAGTTTCTAAATTTATTTCGAACCTTCTTTCTTTTTCAAAACTAAATGGCTGCTTTTTAACATGGAGGTTAATTCACTGAATATAATGTTGTACCCCGATCCGCAGACAATTTCTATATTTAATACGCTGCCATGTTTAAGTAAACGTTATCGGAAAGGTAATGTATGCAAGCTGTGTCCAGCTGCATTGTGCATCTTAATTCTGGGGCTTTTAAGCAAACTAGGAACGTCAACTCACCAAAATATCCGGCCGGCTAGTGTCAGGTGCAGCGAGATGATTAATTGCTGCAACCAAAGGAAACATTTACATTCAAATAAGCAATTTTTTACTTAACGTAAAGTATAGGAAATAATTCATATATGAACTGCGGATGCATATGAATGTTAGAAATGACCATCGCAGTGAATTTCCAGTTTAAGCAATTGTAATAAAGGAGCCTGAAAAACTTCAGGTCTTCAACTGGATCCCGAAATTAGAAACTCACAACGATGGAAATTTCTCACTTTCATCTTCATCCGCAATTCACATATGAATTATTTCATATAATTTACGTTATTCACTCCTGACGGGAAAATACGAACTCAATAAATTGGAAATTCACTACGATGATAATTTCTCATTTTCACATTTTATTTAGTTTCTTCCCATACAGGAAAGCCCGATTAAAATCCCTGGATGAAATACAAAAGTATTTTTCTTGCTTAATCTCTAGATAACTTCAAAAGTAACCCACAAAAGCCGTTAACCTTATTGTCAACCTTTCTTCTTATGCTTAATGGGTTGGCCAAAGTCATTCATAAAGGCATAAATTAAAAAAAATCGCTTGGTTCAATAAGTCGGCTGAATTGTCAAAGAGCATTTTTTATAAGTTTCTTGTAAACAAACACTTGGTACTGTTTTCCAAGTAATAAGCCTAGTTCTGACTCATGATTGACATTTTCGAGAATCATAGCGAAATAAAAGCCGGGCATTTTAAGTAAATTTGTATGAGTAAAGATAATA
>OX393561.1:9530663-9560663 GCA_947652115.1 Blastomussa wellsi
TAGAATCTCGAACTGGAAATCGTATGTCTCCAGTGCCCTTCGTTTGTCGTGCCAAGGCCATACCGGCTAAGAGAAACGAAAAGGGCTATGGGGAGGAGAATGCATAAAATCTCCGATCAAGTGTGATTCACCACTTTCAAACTTAAACACGTACGTAAAAAATTAATGGAAACTGCCTTTGATAGATAGTATAACTGAATATCCGGTTTGAAAAAAAAACATGTCTGATCAATGAAGAATTGTGCCTGCTGGAAAAGGAATAACTAATCCTTAATCTGAATGCACCAGGTTTGGAAGGGTTGCATTGATTCTATTGTTTTGGCAATTGCCTAAGTTGCTACCTTACAGGTCTGCGTTAAAGAAAGTTAGTGGACGCCAGTTGGTTAATTCTAACAGCGAGCCTTCTTCTTTAGGAATAAATGTGATGACTCCTCTACGCTACGAGATGGTAAGCTCATTTGCATCATATGCAACATTAAAGTTAGCGACCAGGCCCTCTCTATTTGTAGTTTTCGATGGTAAATCCAGCTTCTCCTGTGGTTTTATTGGCCTGGAAGGTGTCTAATACAGATTTAAATTCAGCCATATCTAGTGGTCCTTGTGTATTACTTACAGACGTATACAATGTTTTATAATAGTTTTTAATTGCTTCTAGAGGCCGCTCTTTATTATCTGTTGTGGAGTCATCATCCATGTTGAGTTGCATGGTTCTTTTACTCAAGGTTAAAAAAAAAATTTGGCGGGGCGTCCTTCCACTCCCAGCCATTTACATTTTCCTGAATATAGCCGCCTTTTCTTTTTTATCATATATAGATTTTAATTCCGTTTTAAAGACTTTCGTTTTGTTTGAGAACAACATCGATATACGGCAAATTAAGCAGTCCAGTTCCTCTTAACGGGTATTGATTTGCAATTCTCTTGTGTTTGTCAATTTAGCTAAACAATATTGTTGCGGCCCTAATTTCTTATCTTTAACATCTCTCAGAGAAGACATTTATCTTTCAGATCAGAGTAGAAAGCACGTACACGAGAGTAGTCTACGTACAAGTTATAATTCACCATCACATACGCATTTTAATTTTGTGATTAGGCATGTACCAAGTATCGAGAGATTCCGAGACCGCCAAACCCATAATTTAGAGACCAATTTTTGCGCTTTTTATTATGATATGAAAATGTCCAATACTCGAACCAGCTCGTCATGCCATTTAAGCCCCAATGGTGGTTCTTCTCTACTACACTAAGGACCAACTGATAACAACAACAAGGTTTATACGTATTGCAAAATTAAATTAATTACTAATTACAAAATTAATGAATTAAAAATACAAACAGTAGCTGGTCACCCAAAATAGCTAAAAAGCTAAACTAGTTGGGTGACCACCATTTATTAATTGAACATAGATCTGTTATAGCTATATGCTAGTTTATGTAATAGCGGAGCTCCGACGGCAGAGCGGAGCCCCAGACCCACAGAAATAGGGGAACCAAGCTCGCATACGAAGTAGGTATTCGCTGACCAGTATCACATCACCATATCGCGGGCTCAGGTAACGAGTTTTTCCAAGTTAACCGCTGACCAGGTTTTGGTTTTCGTTGATCACGGGCACAAGTCGGAATTTTTTTCTAGTAATTTTTCATGGTCGTTCAAGAAAAATATTCTTCTTTTTGGTGAGATTACACTTTCTCCATTTCGTTTTAAGCTACCACATGGATTTTTCACTAAATAAATCGGGAATTGAAACTGGAGCAAATTCCGAAGCGACGTTCAAGCGAGAGCTCTGTTTGAAATTTTTTCTCAAAATCCCGCTGTCAAGAAGCCCACTCAGTGCATCACGCTCAACCAATTAGAAACGAGAAATTTTCCCGCTCGTCCAATCGGGATCAAGTAATTTTGCCCCGAGCAATTACCAAAATTAATGAAAAATGCCCTCTGTCTCAGCCAATCAGCATTAAGTAATTTTTCCCTCTATGTCATAAAACAGATTATTATCCATGTTCTCGGCTCGGTTTTCGGCTGTGAAGGCATTTTCTCAAACGAGCGTGATGGGCTCCTGGAACGGAGCTCCGCTTTTAAACTTGGCTAAATCTATATATTAGCCATTGAGCTATGTACATTGTACGTTGTGAGGCCAATCGCATACATTGCTGCTGGGATTAAACAAAAGTCCTGGCACACACATCTTATTATATTGCACACCGTCATGACACTCGATTAACTTGGCGCAATCACTTGGATTAGGATGAATTCCATCACCAGCGCTTGCACAAGAGAACGAAGCTAGAAATAAGCAGAAGAAACATTGGGTAGACATAAATTGGCATCAAAGTAATCTTAATCTTCAAACCTAATTATCACTTGATTTGACCAGTTGCCACTAAACTGGTGGAGGAGCAAAAGAAAAATGTGACACACTCCCTTTACAGTAGAGCAATATATGTAGATCAAATGCCACATAAGAGTTTATCTGTTGTCAAAAACGTCTTCTCAACTAATCCTATTATATTGCGCTACATCATTGCCACAAACAATATTCCGACGTTTCTTAGTATGGTCCATATAAAAAAACATTCAGGCTAGCATTGATTGCTTGCACACAATGCCACTTGGAATGCAAACACCAATTTTACCTCTGTGTCAACATAACCTAAAAATGAACCTATCAGAACCTTAAAGTTCGTTTTTACCCCCATCTTAAATGGTGGCTTTGAATGGTGCTTTTTTTAAGGCGAGAAACCTAGCATTTTATTTTGCGTGTGATATTTTAGAGTTTAGTGTTTATTGATTTATGGTGACCTGCAATTTTATTATCTTTTAAATTGAAGTGCAGAAAAAGTAAATACTTTGTTACACTTACCAGGCGTTTGGGCGGTGTTTGAGTTTTCAATGGCAGAGGAAGAGGCTGTAGTTGTAGACACTTGTGAAGTGAGAGCTTGGGTAATAACAGGTGAACCACGTGACTGATTTACCTTTGCAATTACAATAATTAATTTAATAAATTAGTTTAGTTTTCGCTACGGCCAGATTCGATACAAAGTGATACGTATTTGGAGAAGTGAACGTAAAATAACCGCATATGTATATAATTATTTTTTAACAATTCACCATTTTGGGTAACGTGTTCACAGCCTTGTTGCTACCAAATAGGCCATTTCCGAGTTCCCTTTTACCTCTGTTTCAAGAACTCCAAAATTTCTGGGTGGCAAAAGCGCTAATGAGCTCATACATTCCTTGTAAAATTTTTATTTTATTTTATTTTTATTTTATTTTATTTTTTATTTTATTTTAAACCCGCGTCAGACAAAAAGAATTCAATACATCGAGCCGAAATTCATTGGTAGAGTTCATCGTGCTATGAACTTTCAATATTCAGAACTGATTTTTTTTTGTAGCCTCATCAGAAACTGATGAGGCTAATATGCTAATGAGGCAAATATTGTAAACAAGGATTCCCCTATTACTATGTGATATATATGACTTAACACGTATCTCAAAAGATAGATTTTTGGACATACTATATACCCTCTAAGTTTCATTGTTAAGGAGGAGGCGAATTCTCTACCCCGGATTCTGATATGTCAAAATTAAACTTGTATTGACAACGGAGGCGTAAGCGCACCATATATGGTAAAATTTAAAGATAACAAAAATTTTAATGGTTATATTTTTATATTTTGGGAGGTGTTCTCTAACTCAGAATGATTGAAAATCGGATGAGCAGCTGCTGAAGAGTATTTAAGCCATTATTTTTTCGTGTCGTTAATATTAGCGGATAGTTTATTTCTCCTCAGATGGTTGACGAAACGAAAAATCGGTAAACGATAGAGTGCGACTATTGCTTTAGTACTAAATTAAGAGAATATGAAGGTATATGGGGTACCGAACTGCACACTCGCCTTGAATGCAAGTACTACCTTACTTACGCCACATGACGCATAAGGCTCCCAAAAAATAATGGAAAGACAAAATAAAACAAAATGGATGTCTACATTTTCTATTTAGGTACCCCGTTTAAGCGCGCTTGACTGTACATAATACTTGACTGTTATAATACTCCCCTTACCTTATCAACTGCTTTGGCCATCCTAATCTTAGCGGCACCCTAAATGCATCGTAAGGTGGCTTGTTAATTATTTAAAATAATTTTGTTAAACATAGAGACTTACCGGAATGCTGAAATGATCGAAAAATCGGCTTCTGTCGAATTTGTTAGGGGTTAGGGTATTTGCCAGATGGGAGCAGTTCACAAGGTCGCATAGATGTTTCATTTCGGGCCAAGTTAAAAGAGAAACAGGACTTCTTGGCGACACACGCAAACGCACAATCTACATCATCTTGAACAAGTTCTGTTGCAACGCTTGTGATGTTTAAGTAGGATTTTCTATGAGCCTTAAAGTTGGCGTATCTAAGACTATTGTAAGCTGGCAGTCCTGTGTTGAAAATGAAGAAATCGGTACTAAAACATGTTCTTTTAATTTAAGCTGAAGAAAAAGTATGAGTAGTACCTTTTGAAGTCTCTTTAGAGTTCAATGAGATGATGAAAGCAAGAAAAGTGGCAAAATGGAGGCAATCAAGACCCATATCGCACTTCACTTCCGGTTGCACGATAGTTATTACTGTACCAGCCTTGTTGCATAAAATCTCATTATAAATACTGTTCGCGCAGTTTCCCCGTAGCTGCAATTTCGTACATCCAAGAGCCTCATTGTCAACCTTAACCCTCCACTGAAACTTGCCCGTCTATTCAATATCATCGGGCGTATTTAATCGATGTTTAAATTTCTACGCAATATTTTATTGATAACCTGCATTAATAATAACGGCTCGTTTTTTCACCGTCGTTGAGCCAACTATCAACTCTAAGCTTACGTTATAGAAAATTAATATTGTTATCTTGAGCTAGGTTATCGTTACGATTTCGTGGCAGTTAAGAATTGAGGTTATAAATTTTACGTTTAGAGATAGAGGTTTACTAGAACACTAAGAGAAATGAAAAGATAAAGATTCTTGAATAAACACGAATTCAATATTTGTTGTAACACATTTTAGAGACAAACATGGGAGACTCTTGAAAAACTTCTAAGTTACGATTCATTCTGACTCAGTTTACTTACTTTACTTAAAATTTAATACTCTAGCGTGGCAATTATAACAAAAGTGGGAATTTTTCAAGTTCCTGAAAGTGAAAAATGCTATTTTATAATCACTCAACCAGTGATACTTGTCCTTTAGGCATATTGCATTGTATCGCCGGACTGTTTGTAACTATAATTTCACTGTCTACTAAACGACACATAGAAGTTGTTTGATCTATTTTTCCGTGACAGTTCACCTTCGCCAACATATTATATATCAAACCGATTATGGTTATAAATGCTTTATTTGTGATCTTTGAACGTTTGAAACAGGTAATCAGGAATGACTTGCAAATAATTGGAAAAAATTGTTTGCCGCCTTCTGGCTTTTTTGTTTATACTGTTTGCTTTGTTCGACACACGGCATACATATTTTATGGGGACCCATGCGAGAGTATTGAATATCCATCGGGTGAGAACAGACTTTTCAGACTCAACACCCAAGAGAAAAACAAAAACAGAAATATATGCCTTTTATCACATCATGCTACCATCAGTGCCTAACTATAAGCACTGTAAACTTAGGCAGAAATGGGGTTCTGATTGAAAATTAAACGTCAATAACTTTTGTCGAAAAGAGAAAAACCAACACTTCCAAATTCAAATTAGATCTAGGATTCGAGGGCCACAGGTTTGTCAGTCGAAAGACTGTTATGTGCTATCCTCGTTAAACAAAGCTTATTATTATTATAATTTATAAGAGGCAGAGGTGAGACGGATAGAAGCCAAGACCTCAGAGCAAACATTTAAGTCACGAACACACCGTGAGACAATATACCAGAAAGCAATTCTCTAACCGATAACAGTTAGAATGCAGCGTGTTCTTCCCATGCAAATTTTTATGCTTTCATTTAGTGGACTAACTTTCGAAAAACGTGAAACGGAACTCACCAGATTTGGCTCAGTTGGAATATAGCCAGTGGCAATATCGGAATATCGATTATTGGAATATCGTTGAGGTTCGTCTACTCTTTATTATTGTTTTGCAAGGATAGCAGATGTTAATAAGGAAGAAAAAGGTAAGTTTTTACCCGTAATTTTCATTTTGGTTTGTTTACTTTTCATCGTGTGAGACTCAATAACATCACAGGCGGAGATTGCGCAGTACGGACTGGAAATGGCCTTTAAACTGCACGTTTTCATTTATCTTACACATGCTACTAACCTTGCTTCCTTTCTTTCCTAAATTTTCGAAAAGTTAAGGTGGCTCTAAACCCCCTCCACAGAACTTTTTTAAACTTTGCATAAAGTTGCATCTTCTCATGCTTATTAAAATTCCATAATAAAAAAAAAAAACGGTGGTCACCGAGCTCGTTTTCGAGTTATTAGCAGTTAGCAGGTCATATGGTTTCTATGGTAACCTATTATGTCACAAAAATGATAACAATGTGTTCACCAATGATTGGGAAGTTTTTTGGTACCATGATTGTAGCATCAACTGATAAAGAGTGGTTATAATGACCCATCAAATTCTAAGTCTTTTAAAGTGCTGGAAACTGTCTTGAGCCACCTTAAGTTTGTGTACAAAGCTGCCAAACGAACGTGTTACTCAATGTGTTTTTGTCTATATAATAAAAATAAAATTACATGTTAGCTCAAAGATATGAATTTTATGTTCTCGCGACAAGAACAATATCTCACTCGTTCGCTGCGCTCACTCGTGAGATATTGTTCTTGCCACTCGAACATAAAATTCATATCTTCTCGCCACCATGTAATATCCTCTATATATTTAATATGTATTTACTCGATTCATATCATTAAAGTTTTCATGGTCTCTTTTAGGGGTCAGAAAAAGCTTGGGCCACGCCCAGATCGGTCTCCTTTAGGGGTTTAATTCAAAATTTCCGACGAGCATCCCCGTCCCTTTCATATGCGAGTCCCTCCAGCGATCCGTGTTTGTTCTCAGTCCATTATTGTCTTTATTGTGGCTTTTCTACCTTGACGAACCTTGATGAACTATTCTTCTTTCTAGTCCTGGTACGTGACACGTGATTCAATCGAAAATGAATTCCATTTGTATGTAAAGGCGTGTAGATAAAACACATTTCCACGTGAATATGGTTTAGCTGGAAGACTGGCAAGGGTTATCAGGGCATGCCCCCTCGCACGTTAGCTGAAGAGTTGATTGTCCACGGCAGCAGATCTTCTTCAAGACTGAAACATGGGCTGATAGCTCCTAGTTTTGCTTCCAAATACGTTCAAAACTCCATTTCCTATAGAAGGGCTGTCCTCTGGAACGCTACAGGACGATCAAATGGATCGCTACTAGAGTGCACAGACGTGAAATCTGTTTTGAAAAATGTTCAACTCTTAAGGATTTTTGTTTTAATGTTTTAGCTCCACAAATAATCAACAACAGATCTGAGAATTGTGTATATTTTTGACTAACTTAAACCTTTATAAGAATGATTTTTATCTTTAATTGTTTTTTCTATCCTTAGCATTTATATCTTTTTATTTAGTTCACGACCCCACAAGCTTGTTAGCTTTGAATTTTTATCGCGTATATATAAATAAAGGTTGTATGTGTGTATGTATGTAGCAGAAACACAATGCACAACTATCAGCGGGAGAAAATGCATTTTAAATGTGTACGTAACGTATTATTAGAATTACCACAAAGATATTTCAGTCGCGTTTCGCTAAAGGCAGGGATACCCTTGAAGATACTATGCAAAAAAGGGTAGACTGATCCCCGCGGCGAAGAGAAGACATTAAAACAGAATTGAAATCACAAGGACTAGTAACATTTAGTGATATAAGAAATGTTGGACATTTGATAGAAACTTGAAGGAGGGGGAGGGGGGGGGGGGGGGGTGGGGGGTCTGCAGCCTATACAGCCTGTTTCTGGTGGCGTTCCAAAGCAATTTTTCTTTCCACAATACCTTCTTAAAACATCATTCAAATTTAGGCGAATCCCGCCTTAATGATCACGTACTTAGAATTGTTCAATCCCCGAGGTTTAAACAGCTCTGTTGAAAAAAAAAATGAACAGCTCAGCGTAAATATTGTTGAATAAGACACCCACAAAACTCACAGAAAGGCACAGTATTGACAATAAAGTCATTATACTAGACTGCGCGCAGTCTCTCTTTTCCTCTTAAGTCAGTGGGAACGAATGCGAAAACACTGTAAGAGCGCGATACATGAGCGGCGAAGAGGGCGCGGGCGTCGAATCGAAGAAGAACGAAAACAGAGACTTCAACGGTTCTACACAGAGTTTCTGAAACCCGGCAGTCTGTTTAAGGAGTGTTTGGGTTGGTCAGCCGACCAGTTAATGGCGTGCATCTTTCACTATGCCGCGACGGCTTGTCCAAAAAAAAATTGATGGTGAAGGTCACGGCTTTCGCCGAATGAGATTCTGCGTGTGAATGAAAACTTATTTCAGTCCCGAACTCTTTCTTCCGCGAGTCCTCACGGGGGTGGGGGTGGGGGGCAGTTCAGGGACTAGAGGATGGGAAAATTTACGCCAACCGTATAACTTCAACCGTCAGTCAAGCTTGCCTTTTGTTTGTTTTGAATGCCCTCAGCATGGCGGATAGTGTGCCGAGTGACCGTAAAGCTACGGAGGACCAATTCCAGAGAATTGAAGTTATTACGTTCGAACCTCAAATCTAAGATTAATAGCGAGGAGAATCCAATACAGTTTCATAAACTATCTGCTTTATTAAACCCAGCTCCGCAATAAAACCATTTTAACAGCGATAATGTGCGTGCTATTCTATTTACTATGCGCACTGCACGTTTTGTGGCCAGTCGCAGGTATTGCTTTTGGGATTGAAAAGCAGTCCTGGCGGACAGCTCCCAGGATATTTCTGGCCACCATGACACTGAATAAATTTCGAGCAATCGCTAGGGTCTGGAAATATACCGTCTTCAGCGCTTGCACAAGAGAAAGAACCTATAATGAAAAAGTTAAAAGTAGACGCCACGTTAGGCAATAGAACAGGAGATAAATAAATGGTTTAAATGGCCTTGCACCTAATTACTTGTCTTCTAAATTTATACAACGCAGCGATATTATTACGTCCTATAATCTATAATCTCGTGATTTCGAGAATAAACTTTCCTTACCACGCACCAATTACTATAAAAATAGTTTTAGCTATAGCGGTGCTGTCCTCTGGAACAGTCTGCCCTCTTCTATTAGGAAAGCAAAATCTCTGGCTACCTTTCGACAGATGTTAAACGTTTCAGTTAACTGACACGTCATTCATGGAAAACAGGCATTAATATTTCTTCTCTTTTATTTTTTTATGTATGTAGATATATTTTTTACTTCCTCTATTAAGTTATATTAGTATTTGCATTATTGTACATCGTTTAATAAAATCACTTAATATGTAATTATATTTTAAATTATAGATAGTCAATATCCATAGTTATTTTGTAATCGTAGCATTATTTCTGGCCTGATGTATCTACCGTGTATAAAGAATAAAGATGATGATGATGATGATGATGATGATGAAATGTCACCCGTTCAAACCGAAAAAAGAGCATAGGCGGCGGAGCACGGGGGAGGGGGGGCTGCAGCCCCTCCTCCCCCCCAAAAAATATAAAATTGATTTGGCAGAATATTCATTCTTGTGATATTATCTGCCAGTCTGCAGTTAGCCTGTTCCAAGTCGACCAATTGCAAGAGCCTGGAACAGGCTGTTCTGTCGCCTACATTTGTGTGGAGATCATATTGCGAAGGAACGAAAACTTCAATTTTCAAAACTGCATTTGTGAAGTCCGTTTGCGTCACAAACAAACTGGTGCAATTACCTTTATGCGCGCGGTAAGCTATTGTTATGTAATATTTGTGTATTGGATGTAAATTCATCCGAAATTGAAGAACTGGGTGGCACATACATACCCAACGAAAACCTAACTGCCGCCTCTGAAGAGTATGTTTGGTCTATTTTTAGTCAACCCAGAGAACTATTGACTATGTTTAACAAAAAGGTATTTGGTATAAGTGTGATTTCGGGTACCTCATTGATTGGTTGTTGTTAATTTGCACATTTTCACTTTAATCAAAATGCGCTTTGAGTTTCTCTTTAACATTGGGAATGACGTTGGGTATGTAGGACAGAAGCGCATTTGGTTTAAGTGTAGTATTGGGTTTCTCATTCATTGATTTGTGTTGTGTTGCACAGCTTTTACTTCAATCAAATTGCGCTTTCGAAAAACTGAAAGAAACGTTGTGATACTCACCAGTTGGCGGTGGTGGAGCCTGGGTAGTAACTGAAGGAGGGGGAGCCTGGGTCGTTACTGGTGGTGGTCGAGGAGGTTGAGTGTTGGTGACAGGACCGAGTTCCTTGAACGCGTACTCAGAGTACCGCTGACCGCCAATGACGTTGTTTTGGTCCCAGGACACGTCCCACAGCATTATTCCACCGACGCCTTCGCGTCCTTTAACTGACTGCAGACGATATTTTGAGCATTAAGAAATTTTAAATTTAGTATCACAATAATGGACAAAAAAGTTAAGTTTACAGCCAAAGAATGAAAACATATAATTAGATAAACATTTGAAAGCGCTTGAAAGATTTTATTTTATTTATCCACTTAGGCCTGGTTTAAACGTCGCATTTTACATGCGTCGAATCGAATACTCATTTTAGTCGACTCGATTAAAAAAAAGTTGCCATTTGATTTAGACGTCGTATTTAATTACTGCCGAATTTAATTGCCAAGTGCGAGAATCAGATTTTTCTTACCAGACTCCGCTCGAAGTATCCCGCCAATATGGCCGACAAAGGTACATCCAACGAGCACGTTTCACGTTTGCGTGGTTTGTTCCTCGCAAACACAATTCGTGCTGTCAGGAAACGGCGTCTTTTAATGCAAACGACAATGCATAACCTTTTGGCAAGAAGAAGACGGCTTCTGTATGTTTGTTTTCTTGTTATGCTTTTGCTATCACAAAGAAAAGTCACAGCACGTGTTCCTCGTCTTCGATCATGCCGTCGATTTATTAGAAATGAAGGCTGGTGGAACAAAGTATGGAATACCTACTCGGATGCTCGGTTAACGCTACACTTCTCCCAGCCTTCCAGCCGGGTTTTTCTTCATCCTCTTCGAAAACTGAGCATGTCATGCAAAAAGTATTAGTACAACTCAAACAAATATACTTTGTTGAAGCAAAGCAAGAACCACACATGGTATCCTCAACAACCGGAACAGCCGCCATTATTTTCCTGTGAGGCGAAATTACCGCCAGTTTTCTGTGCGCATGTCAAGTTGCGTAAAACTGTGGAGTTATGGGTAACGTATTATTTAACATAATTTATGAATTCAATTCGGCGCATGTAAAATGCGACGTTTAAATCAATCAGTCGAATATTCGACTGGATCAGTCGAATATTCGACTAAACCCGCATTTAACTGAAATATGCCGAATTTAATTGATTTAAACGTCCCATTTTACATGCATTTAATTCCGCAATTCGATTCGGCGCATGTAAAATGCGACGTTTAAACCAGGCCTTAAAAACATGAATACAATAGATTTGACGTAATAAGTACAGTGAAAAAGAAGTGGAAAGGGCGAAAATATACTAGTGAACTTATACACCACCCTTTTGGCGGCTGGTATGTTAGAGGATAATGTCCGAGGCTGAAAGATTGTCCGAAAAATAAACACTTGGCCGAGAAACGAAGCTTTGATGGCAACCGAAATTTTTGTGGACAGTTTTTCAGCCAAGGGCAGTATCCCCCCAATGTACCAATAAACCAGAAAAAAGAAAAAGGAAGAAACCTACAGCGATAGACCATGGCGTAATTGCGGTTGAATAAATGCAAGTTCATTGAATTTCGTATTTATTTTGAAAACTATGATTTGATTATCTTTAATAAATTGCGTGAAGAATATCAAATCAGACGGAGCATATTGTCTGATAAAATAAATTATACAGCAGACTGATCCTGCCAGCACGACTGAGCTAATACAGAACTAGAGGCAAGATGAACAAAATATAAAATTACAATTTATTGTGGTCTATATTTCGGTTTAGAAACAGAAACTTTCAATGGGGCGAAAGCATATAACACATATATTGTAAGATACCCTTCGTCCGATTTCTACCACGTGATGTGTTTTGTCCAATGAGCGTATGAGTTGGTCGGTGGGTTATAATTTAAAATATCCTCTATTGTTTTAATAATTCCCACCCCTTCCCTTAGCGTGTTCAGTCTGTATACACTAGCTCTTTTTATAAGAACGCATTAACAACATTCCCCAGGCTGATATTCGATTAAGAACGTTTTTATTTTGCTCATGAACTGCATGTGAACTTTTTCTGCATTTTTGCCACAAAATCTGGTAAATTTATGTCCGGTTGGAACCTCTATGTTCAATGCTTTTTTGTAAAGCCAAATTTAGCCAGTGTTGGTTGGCGAGACATTTCGCACGTGGCATCAGAGCAAGTCGCGCAAGTATGTGTAAGCAACTTGATACCATATCTCAGCAAGCAATGCACTTTGATAGGTTTCCTGGTCACGTCCGCATTAATCTATTGCAATACTATACCATGAAAATTTAAGAACATGTTAAGAACGTTTTCAGCTTCAAATTGCCAAAAATATAAGAACGTTCAGCCTCAGCTTCAAAATTAGACGTTGTTATAAAAAGGGTGTACCTGGTATAATTTAGTCAGCTCAGTCGGGGGCCTGTAGTAATGTGCTCTGCTTGCTCCTTTTGTAGCCGCAGGCATCCCAATAAAAATCAAGGGCCCGCTTGGTTTCATTCTTTTCGAAAACGCCAGCCATTTATTCAAACTTTTAGTGAACTCCTCCCCAGCTCCTGTGTGGCAGTAGTTGTTGTAGAATTGTATATAAAGATGGTCCACGTACTGGCCAGCCTCCTCCAATCCTGAAAGAAAATATCATTTAAACGAACGCAACGATATTGTAATTGAATTTTAGACAACCTAGAAATGGAAAAACAGTTCAATTTTTATTTGCTTTTTGGCAAGCGTGACCGCGCCGTTCATGGCACTGGACTTGCAATCCGGAGCTACCGGGTTTAAATCTTCCTTCCTGCCACTAAAAGGAATTTGTCTTCGGTGATCCCGAATTCAACTCCTTCACGCTTTGTAAATAGCCAACTGGTCTGCCTCATGTCAGCTGGGATTTTTGACAGCTTCTTGTTTCTGTTTCATTTATTTGTTTCTGTATTTATAGTGTTCCCAATTTGCACAACAATGCCAGATATTTACTTTATTTATTGATCTATTTATTTTATTTCATTTTTGCGTGCTGGCACATATGGATCATCTGAGATTATACAACAACTGTGCCAAAATTATGCTTTATTTAACAAATAAAGAAGCCTAAGCCATGTATTATACTGTCATAAAACACGACGGGCATTTGAGAACACGAGGGAAATGTAGAAAACACGAGCCGCAGGCGATTTTCTATGAAGAAATTCCGGACAAAATTCTGAGTCAAGCTGCAGAGATTATCGAAGAAGCTTCTAAGTTCGAGAGGAAAGTAGAAGAAGCGAAATTAAATTGCTTCAGTTTATCGATCGTGCGTGTTTTGTTGTTTTTACTCGCGGCGTATAAAGTCTATATCATAAAACTCGAGAAATGTATAAAACACTCGCCTGCGGCTCGTGTTTTCTACATTTCCCTCGTGTTTTCAAATGCCCGTCGTGTTTTATGACAGTATAATACATGGCTTAGGCTTCTTTATTTGTTAAATAAACCATAGTAACTTGTGGTCTATTGCTTAATTGACACTCGGGTTTACGTGTGTCGCATTACTTACCAGATCCAGGTTGCTCGGGCCCCAAGTAATGATCAGGGTATGGGCACTGAGGTGCGCCTGTGATCAGGTAAGCTTTTGACATATCCTTATCCATGAGAGTGCGTAATTCAGTAATGAGCTCTGGGTAGTGTTCGTAGCCACCTCCCTCTATGTCTAAGTCAATACCGTCCATGATAGCGCTAAAACAATTAGATCAAAATAACGTTACTGAAAACACCATTATTGAATACTTGTCGAAAATTTTGTCTCACGGATAAGTTCCTTGAAAACCATTAATTTTCTTGATGTGATTTACGGCTAAGAAAATGAACAATAAAAATGTAGTGCTTGGGAGTCCTTGGGCTACACCATACACCTTATTCCAAAGTGGTCGCTGATTTATGCACACAGAAATTAGCCCTTGTTGCCTCGTTCAAAAATGAGGCAAGAAGGGCTAATTTAAATACCAACAAAAGAAAATTAAGATGGTAGCCATTTTGGAATAACGTGTATGAACGCACAGATTGTGGTGTTTGCAAAAGAGAGGTATCCGACCGATCAAGTTCTATCCTTTTTGAGTTATCCGAAGGTGTTTTCGCAGGCTTTAAAAACACGAGTAGTGGTCAAAGGTGCTTATGCTTTAGCTTTCAGTAGGGATTCCGGGCATTGCAGTAAAATGTTCCTGTCGTTTATCCCCTGTTTATTCCGTAGGAAAAGCGGCCAACAGAAACATATCTCACCAAAAATATCTTGATATTGTAGAACAATCTTCCCCTATCATGCTACCGTACCTTCAGGCCCACATTTTTGAAAGCTGATGCAAATAATCTCAAACGTACCTTCCAAAAGGCCTTATATTGATATCGCGATTTCCTCCCAAGAACAAATCGTACAAAGTGTTTGCAAATTCTCTGGCCTTGCCACTACTGGGTAGAGTGCCATCACCAGTCGCTCCACCAATAGACATCAAGACTTTCTTTCCTCTTTTCTGACATTCCTTTATTCCTTCCTCGATTTTAGGACATCGGAGAAGAAATGGATATTCCTGGGAAACTGGAGTCTCACAGTGATACGCAAAGTTGAGCGCAGGCATCCCTGTAAAATGATAAAACGCCATGGCCATAAAATGAACGTGATCCAATCACGATGAAATATAATAGCATTTAATTTGTTTTTCTAGTAAAATTTTAAAGCAAGATTTACATTTTATTTCCATTGCTCGACAAAGATGTAGAGTTCGCAAAATGGTACCAGATATTCGGGCCCGAATTCACTCGAGTACGAGTCGGCGCACACCTCGTATACTGTGATATTCCGACGTATTCTAGGACGCCTGTTTTTCCGTATTCAAATTAAACACTCGAGGTGTGCATCACGTATTCAAATTGAATACTCGTGAATACTCCAGGGGCACTTCACGTATTCGGCGTATCGAATACTCATGAATACTCTAGGTGTACTTCACGTATAGCGTACTCCTTGAATACTCTAGGATTCTATGGCATCACAATGACATATTCGAGGCTAGAATACGGTACACACAGATAAAGACCCAGAATACTCTAGAATAATTTTCATTTTGCGCGGTATTTGTTATAAATGTTACGGTACGTATCAAGTTGAGTTTCAACCAACTGCTTTTGGAATAGCCAACATAGTATAGCGTAAATAGGTTGTCCTGGCGTTGTCCTGAATGGGATAACGATCTTACTATCCAAAGAAGTATTACCTTTTTGCCTATGATCAAAGAATATTATAAGGAAAGACACTGCAAGGATGTCGTACTTCGTTGTTCGGCAAACTTCAGCCAGCGGTTTCTCGTAGTTTGCAGGGCCATTGGCAGGCCCAGCTCCATTTTGTCCCCAGTACCCCACTAGTAGTTGACGGCCAGAATAGGCTGAGCGTGGTACTAAGGGAAAAAGGACAAGTCAATTTTTCGGGAATAGGACATCAGTTGAGGTTAGCACTCATCTCCATATGTCAAACTGACATTCCTCTTTCACTTCCGATTACATGAAGAGTATCTCGTTTCAGACTTAGGTTTATTATAAAAATAATATTTTTCTTATAAATTTTTTTTTTAAAGAAAAAGAACAATATTTTTTTCGAACCCCGAGAGTTGAACCCGGATAAGTGATATCTCACTAACCACTACACCAACCGGGTGCTGGCTCATAGAACCCAGAGTGGAACTAACCGCAAGAAAACCAGAGTGGAACTAGCCGCAAGCATAGTCAATAGAGTAACCCTCCTTAAATAAGGATCACTAAAGTGTCTGTCATTTTGACATATAGACCTCCTTATGTAAGGACCACTAAAGTGTTGAGGACAACTAGTTCCCATCTCCCAGACATGAATCGAGTTCGGCGTTTTGCTGGTAACTCAGTCGTGGGTGTGCTCTATTTCTTGTAAAAATGTAAAATCTTGGAGCAATTTAATGTAGTTTTACCAAAACAATAATACTTGTCGTCGAGCTTCTTGTCTTTATGTACACACCCAGTTACAGTTGCCGACAGTTTAGGCTGGTGCATAATCTCAGACTCTTTGACAGTTTTTCTACACACACGTTAAGCTCTTTATCTTTGTCGTTCGTGTGAATAATGCTCTTAGGTTCTCAAGGGTACCAATAGACATCATACATAATGTGCTGCTTTATAATTCTTATAAAATTTATGCCACTTAAAATCAGTAACGTAAACCGTATTAAATAATTCAAATATGATCTGTGGATGTAGATGAAATTGAGAAATGGTCATAGCAGTGAAATTTCGATTTAAAATTAAAAGAGAACTGAAAAACTTCAGGGCTTGAACGGGATTTGAATCCGTGACCCCCGCGATACCGGGGCGATGCTCTACCAACTGAGCTATGAAGCTACACATTGGGAGCGAGGTCAACTGGAAAAGACTTCTTTAACCAATTGCGTATTAAAGAGGAAATTCACTGTGATGACTCATCTATATCCGAAATTAAAACATGAATTATTTCATATTGTTAATGTCGTTTCACTTCTCACGGGAAAATATGAACAAATCGACCTCGCTCCCAACGTGTGGCTTCATAGTTCATTTGGTAGAGCATCACACCACTGTTTCGTGGAGGTCACGGGTGCGAATCCCGTTGAAGCTCTGAATTTTTTCAGGCTTCTTCATTTCAATTGCTTAAATTGGAAATTCAGCGTGATGATCATTTTTCGCTTTCTTACAATTAGTGAAACAAAATTAATGTCATGTAAAAAATGACGAAGATCAGATTATTTCTGCAGGAAAAAGGCACTAAATGAAATGACTAAAGGAAGATGAAGCCAGAGTGGGTAATACAATTACAAAGCAATGAAAAGTAAGAAGATGAGTTACCTCTTAAGGCCCAAGCTACTCCATATGTGAAAAGGAAAACAACGACAAGATGAAGAGTGGAACCCATCCTTACTTCAGTGACAAGAAACTCCAGGTATTCCAATTTATCAGGTATTATTAATCTGCGTGGAGGAGCCTAAAACTGCCACTCACAAAGATAGCTGGACAAAGAGCGGCTTTTGTATTTACTCTGTTCGGTCTGAGAAAGCGCACATCTGCCAAGATTTCGTTAAAAGCTTCAGAAAGAAAATGAAATTCTGACATATAAACACTAAATGTGTCTCTCGGATATCTTAGTCAACAAAACCAAATATCATGATTTTTAAAAAGATTACGAAAAAAATGTCGTAATCTTTTTAAAAAATCACGGTTTACTTTCTGCTGTCCCGGCTGTGCTGTGAAAAGTTATAAAACCTGACAAATTAAATTACTGTTCCATTCCTGACAGGGATTCTACTTCAGTGATCGAAAATCTCCAAACAAGACCTCAAATAACCTAATTCGTTCTGCCTTTTTTCGTTTTCTGGGTGGGTGTATCTCCAAATGGGGCTCCAAAAGATAAGCACACTGTATTTTCTCACAAAATTCTAAACAAACCATTGCTGGTCTATCACAATAGCACAGAAAACGCTTGTCAAATTGTAGTTTTAAGTGATCTTGGAGTTACAGGCCAGCTTTATTTATGCGAATCTGCGAAGGTGATTACTTTTCGCACGAGACCAGTGCGATTCATATGCGAAAATATGTGTTTCCAGGTGATTAAGGATAGTACGTAAAAAGAATGCGAAATGAAGCAAGACTTGTTTACTTGTGCAAAATTTCAAAAGAGAAAATATCACATTAGCGAACACCCGAAACAAGAAAGAACATTTCAATTTACAGTATATAGAGGAAATATGTGAAATTAAGCGAAATGAGAACAAAGGGCCTCAATTAAAGGTGCCAAGGCATACGAGCGAGTTTAGTTTTTAATTGTTATGCGAGTTCGGGCTGCAAAAGTGCGAATGCAGTGGTTCCTTTCGAGAGAGAAATATTCGTTAAATTGAAATTGCTATTTATTTTATTTGGAAAACACCTTTAACATAAAGCAATTAGTTTTTCGATAACAAGTTGAATTACAAGTTATATCTTATATTTTCATTGACAAGCTGAATGTGAGCCTTCATTGAAACAAAACTTCAACAGCTGTCCGAGTTAGCTGAGAAACAATTACCCATGCGAGTTCACACTTTGTTTTTCAATATAACTCTGTAAGCGAGGGATCAAGCTGAATGTTCAGTACTTGCCGAGGTTTCCTTGTGAGGTCGACTTTTATATTATATCTCTAAATAGTTCTCTTAGTAATCCCAAAATCCCAAAGCGAAAAAATATGCAGCGATTCTCAAAGCAGATAAATATATAGTTTATTTTTATCTTAAATTGTATCTCACTTTATACTCTTTCAAATCTCACATTTGCACTTAAAAACGAGCCTTGGCTCATCTGTGATATGTGATAAATAAAGTTGACCTTTCCTCACCTTACCTTATTTAACTTGTAGAGGTGATAACAGAAAGGACCCGACCATCAGTTATTTGTTCAGTATCCTTGACTCCAAGACGATTTCAATGGCATTCGTTGTTTTAACTTGCATTCTATTGATAGAACTGACATTTGATGATTTTGCGGCTCGTCTTTTCTACATTTCCCTCGTGTTCTAAAATTTCCGGAGTGTTTTATGATAGTACAATACATGGCTTAGGCCTCTTTCTTTGCTTTATGATATAGATTTTTATACGCCGCAAGTAAAAACAAGAAAACACGCACGATCGATAAACTGAAGCAATTTAATTTCGCTTGTTCTACTTTCCTCTCGAACTTAGAAGTTTCCTCGACAATTTCTGCAGTTTGAATCAAAGTTTTGTTGGGAATTTCTTCGTAGAAAATTTTCTCCGCCATCTCTTGTCAATTTTCACTAGAGGAAAAACAGTTGAGGAAACAGCTGAGGAAAAACATTAAAACACACTCTTTCTGTGTTTCATACTCTGATAATCAGAGCGCTTGCAGAATCCTATCTTAACTTCAGGTGAGTTTCCAACGATAAATACAGATTAGTGCTCAATAATAATGAAGCGGCTATAACAACGTTTTTCTTCTCAATATCGTTTCATATGGACTTTAATGCAGCTCTGTTTCGTAGATCAACAAAGCGTTCATCCACTCATCAGTTAAATATACATTTTTGTATTTTAAACGTTTTTGCTATTTTGAACCTTTTGTATTTAGTACGTGTTATTTTTATTTTCCTACTGAATAAATATATTCCAAGCGGCGAAAAAGAAGCAAACAGGGAGAATAATTTTGAAATGATATAATTGAAAACGTTTGTCCACATCAGCCTCCGGCAATTTCGATGCCATCGAAAATACTGGTTTGTAAATTTGAGGCCAACGCGAAGAACTGACGTTTTGTTAACTTGGAAAAAAGCAAATTACTGATTTATTTCATAGTCCTTTCGAAATTGCATATTTGGTTAAGCCGAAAACAATCAAAACTTCCAAATATCGATGTATTCAAAGGACTGATCTACCTGAAAAATATAGAACTGAAAGATATATAGCTGAAGAACAATACGCAGATGAAATTTCAGGGTACCAGGATGCACGGCATGAAAAGATAACTTTACTGCGGTGTAAAGCCAACTTAAAGCTGGCGTAATCGTCCCCTTTCAGCTCATTTACGCCCCCTTTCAGTTTTTTAAAGCTCATCTTTATACCAGCTTTACACTCATAATTAAAGCTTGAGTAAATGCATTTAAACATTTAAGTAACTTTAACAAACTTTAATTCATAGCGTAAAGTTGGTTAACCAACTTTCAGAAGGTTTAAGTCAACTTTAATTTTACGTAAATCTCCATTTTCGTGCTGTGATAGGCATACAAAAGAGATCAAGTGACACTTTTTTGCAGAATTTTTGTTCCTTATTATTTATTCCAGCAGAAAAACGTCTTTACAAACCTTTGCTCATTTTTTATCTATAGTAATCTGGTCTTGCTCTGCCTTTTATAAAGGGTTATCTGGTAAACTTTGGACTGTGGACAACCTGCAGGGAAGCCCCTAAAACACAAATATTTATGCGAGTTCGGGCTGCAGAAGTGCGAATGCAGTGGTTCCCTTTGAAAGTGCAGTGGTTCCTTTTGAAATTGAAATTGCTATTTATTTTATTTGGAAAACACCTTTAACATAAAACAATTAGTTTTTCGATAACAAGTTGAATTACAAGTTATATCTTATATTTTCATTGACAAGCTGAATGTGAGCCTTCATTGAAACAAAACTTCAACAGCTGTCCGAGTTAGCTGAGAAACAATTACCCATGCGAGTTCACACTTTGTTTTTCAATATAACTCTGTAAGCGAGGGATCAAGCTGAATGTTCAGTACTTGCCGAGGTTTCCTTGTGAAGTCGACTTTTATATTATATCTCTAAATAGTTCTCTTAGTAATCCCAAAATCCCAAAGCGAAAAGATATGCAGCGATTCTCAAGCAGATAAATATATATTTTATTTTTATCTTAAATTGTATCTCACTTTTTACTCTTTCAAATCTCACATTTGCACTTAAAAACGGGCCTTGGCTCATCTGTGATATGTGATAAATAAAGTTGACCTTTCCTTGCCTTACCTTATTTAACTTGTAGAGGTGATAACAGAAAGCACCCGACCATCAGTTATTTGTTCAGTATCCTTGACTCCAAGACGATTTCAATGGCATTCGTTGTTTTAACTTGCATTCTCTTGATAGAACTGACATTTGATGATTTTGCGGCTCGTCTTTTCTACATTTCCCTCGTGTTCTAAAATTTCCGGAGTGTTTTATGATAATACAATACATGGCTTAGGCCTCTTTCTTTGCTTTATGATATAGATTTTTATACGCCGCAAGTAAAACAAGAAAACACGCACGATCGATAAACTGAAGCAATTTAATTTCGCTTGTTCTACTTTCCTCTCGAACTTAGAAGTTTCCTCGACAATTTCTGCAGTTTGAATCAAAGTTTTGTCGGGAATTTCTTCGTAGAAAATTTTCTCCGCCATCTCTTGTCAATTTTCACTAGAGGAAAAACAATTGAGGAAACAGCTGAGGAAAAACATTAAAACACACTCTTTCTGTGTTTCATACTCTGATAATCAGAGCGCTTGCAGAATCCTATCTTAACTTCAGGTGAGTTTCCAACGATAAATACAGATTAGTGCTCAATAATAATGGAGCGGCTGTAACAACGTTTTTCTACTGAATATCGTTTCATATGGACTTTAATGCAGCTCTGTTTCGTAGATCAACAAAGCGTTCATCCACTCATCAGTTAAATATACATTTTTGTATTTTAAACGTTTTTGCTATTTTGAACCTTTTGTATATATTACGTGTTATTTTTATTTTCCTACTGAATAAATATATTCCAAGCGGCGAAAAAGAAGCAAACAGGGCGAATAACTTTGAAATGATATAATTGAAAAAGTTTGTCCACATCAGCCTCCGCCAATTTCGATGCCATCGAAATTGTGGAAGTTTATGGTGAAGCGAAATATTGTTGTGCTGCTTTAACCTGTATCCTTTTGACATGTTCGGCGTAAAATCATGATAACAGCAATGAAGCTCTTACATGTCAATAAAAACAAGGGCATGACTGGCTAGGAATCTTTCGTGCGTGTCGGAGACCTTAAAGGGCCCTAGTCAGCCACATTTTTGTTATTGTTTACATGCGACAGTTCCAGCATTATATTTTACGTGGAGCGCGTTGAAACGAAAGAGATCACCGAGGAACTTGCTAAATTGGTAACTAAACACTTCTAGTAACATAACTTACAGCAGTACAATAAGATTTCGCTTCGTCATACAATTTTCATAATTTCGATGGCATCGAAAATGGCGGAGGCCGCCGGACTAGGGCCTCTCAACCAAGAGTAAATAATGTGTTACAACAGCAAAGAAGGCCAAACTAAATTCACACAGATGGCAGCCATTTGTGAAAACATTCAAACAGGTGCGCTGTGGCAGTTGACTAAGCTGACAGACCGTTTTCACTTTTGGCAATGGATGTCCAATGTCTGCCAGCAATTTTTAAATTTCGAAAAATAAGGTTCAACGATATAATAAATTAAGTAGAACTATAAACCCTATTCCACATTTTTACTTCTGATGTTATGACAAAGCTAGAGTGACTTCTTGAGGTGATATCATTTTTTGCTTCTTAATTACGGAACCGCATGACTTGTTGTTAAAAGTTAAACACTTTCAATTACAATGTGATTTTCAGCGCTTAGGTTTGAGAGGCGGTTTAAATTAAAGGAACTACGTCACGGTTCGTGCATTTTTAAAAATTTAGCCTAAATTTTTCAAAATCGTCATTTGTAATCCGGTTCAATCTTCCCCATCCTTGTTCCTTTCTGGTTAGTATCACCTATTTGATGTTTTTTCTACCTTTGTGAACTATTATTTTAAAGATTTTTACGTTTTAAGGGTAGTTTGATTCGTAGCAAAAAATGACTCAAAATATCGTGGCGTAGCTCCTTTAAAGGCCACAACGCAAAAATGATAAAGTAATTTCTTTTGCTGTAACATTTGCTAAATGTACGTATGCATGGAAGCATTTATTAAAATGCAATCCATGGGCGTTGAAAACAGGTTAAAGTGCTATATTCCAAACTCGCCAAATGTGGAAAAACCCGCCAAAAAGGGAAAAAAGCACAGTGTAATTGCCTTTTTTGTATCGAAGCTCACATTTCGACACCTTACCACGGGAGACCTGGGGCATTTAGCGTGACAATGAAATACCGATAACCTGGGTAACCACACCTCAGTTGGCTTGCTACTCACATGAGGCATTTTGGAATGAGTAGCAGTAACTAACACAGTAAGAACTATTTCCTCGAGAGCCCTCTTGTTGTGAGATATTATTTTTTTTATTTCTACATTTCAACCATAACTACAAATTGCTTCTTTCCACGCATCTCCTTTATTGAAGCTCAATTCAATTAAAAAAAGACTCGTGAGCTCTATGAGTCATGAACTTGAACCCACGATGTGATCATGAGAAACAGGTCAGCGGATACCTTGGAAAGCTGTCCATTGACCACAACATGGATGTCCAACATTAAAGATGTTAGCTTATGCTAACTTTCTTCTAATATAAGCAAAACAAAAACCACAACAGCAAACCAATGAAGACCTGGAGTAGACCTGGATCAGTAAAAATCTTAAAGATACTAAGTAAAAACTGATCCCCACGGCAAAGAAAAGCAATTGAAACAGAAATAAATGCGAATTATTATCAATATTATTGGTCAAACTGAAAACAGGCGCTTAGCTGGGTCGCCCACTACCTCTCGGAACGAGGAATGTCAATAACTAACACGCCACAACAATGACCTAGCCCTAAGAAACAATAGATGTTAAGTGCTGACAGCGGACCAATGAAAATAGAGGTTGTAGCTACCCGGCTCAGCTTCGCGGGCCGCAAATGCATTATCGGCCCTGCAGCTGATTGGATCACGGTTCATCATCTGACATGCCCTGGACATGCCCGACGAATTTAAACCAATCAGGTTACGTTTACTGATGAGGAAAAACTATTCAGATACGTGAGTCATTTTCGGGAAAAAATCAAAGTCTGTTTGATATAAATGGGAAAACGAAACACGCACATTCGGATTTAAACTTGGAGATTGTGAAACAAAGGCACAAGATCATGTGGCCACCATGTCGTCTCAGCACGTTTCCGTTTCGTAAACGGTCGGTGCCATTTTTTCGACACTTAGAATTTTTTTTGGGCTATCATCGAATTTTTTTACCCACAAAAAAAGAAAAATTGTTAGTCAATGACAAGAATCGAACCCTGAACCTCTAACAAGCCAACATCACTATTTCACCAGTACACTACCACTACACTACCAGGCCAATCCGCCAAATCCTCACAAAATTTCGTTATAAAACAAGACTTTCTTAGTATATATATTTTACTTATAGTATTCCCCACCCAACAAATAAAGCTAACCGCAAGCACACCAGTGTGAAATTGAACAATTAAGCATTTGGTAAGTGTGTATTAGTCTATCACCAGTTTCGACCTAGTCCAGGCCTAAACTAGAGCGGATATAGCATCGTCCATTCCGAAAAGCTTGGTTACCAATTATGGCATCGACCGTAAAAAATGGCACCGACCGTTTACGAAACGGAAATTAGCGTCGTCTCACGAGAAGCGAAACATCGTTCACCTGAATCGTGGCCCACCGGTCGATAAAAATTGAAGTCCATGGGGAATTTACGTCGAAGTTCAAATATTGGAAACTGTGTTAAAAATACTGGTTCGTAAAGTTGAGGCCAACGCGAAGAACTAACGCTTTGTTAACTTGGAAAAAAGCAAATTACTGAATTATTTCATAGTCCTTTCGAAATTGCATATTTGGTTAAGCCGAAAACAATCAAAACTTCCAAATATCGATGTATTCAAAGGACTGGTCTACCTGAAAAATATAGAACTGAAAGATATATAGCTGAAGAACAATACGCAGATGAAATTTCAGGCTACTAGGATGGACACCAGGGACACCCCCTGAGTTTATGACGTAATTAATTATTTAATTTAATCCAATTCTTTATTCACACTATCCAAAGCATTTAGAGACTATTTATATTATAAATAAAGAAAAGAAGAAGAAGAAGAACGAAATTAGGCTATAATGTAGTCAGTTAATAGGTGTGCAGTGTCCAAATGAGCAGAGCTTTCCAGTTGGACACCACCACAGCTACGTAAATAAATAATGGCAGCATAAACATAGATGAAATTACATTAGCTGGACGATTAATGTTAACTAAGTAGGGTAAGTAGGGTAAAGTGGGGTGAGATTGATTATTTCTTAAAGTTTAAAAGCAGGATGGAGCCAGATTATTTTACTCAGCATCAAGCCATTGCAATTAAACGAAAGTTTTGTCGATAATATGCATCGATAAATGTAATAAGAGATGAGAGGTCTTACTGATAGCTTGTAATAATTGTTAGGAAATGGTAATAAATATTTGGAAAAAAATTCGTAAAGCAGTATTATTACCCATGAGTTCTCAACTCATTAGCGATTATTTTCTACAGCTATTTTCAATAGAAATGCATACGTACATATCTAAAGTACAAATCCTCAAGGTGAGGCACGCGTACTGTCATGTTGAAAACGTTATTAAATTTGTCAGTTATCTAGATGTTTAATATTTTACCGTATATATTAATAATAAGATAATAAAATTTCTTTTATCGAGAATATTTATTATCTGCACCCTTTTAGTGTCATTTGCAGCCCTTGCGCTTCGTGTTCGGCCCGCAAATGACACTACGTAGGCGCAAATAAACAATATTCTCCTAAAAAACCATTGTGTTTTATTGTTATTAAAGGGAAGTATCACGCTATTTTTACCAACACATCGAAAATCCAAGAGACACTTTTCGGTTACAGAAGCTGCATAATAATGACAAATAATCCTTTGAAAGACTATCGAAATGTATAGAAACTGTTTATAGATAGTCTTTTTTTTTGGGGGGGGGGGGGGGTTGTGGGGGGGATGGCCAAGATTGAAATTGATGCAAACTTGAAAACGTCTAGCCTGCGTGCAGCCGTCTACTATTTCCTAAAGCGGAAAAGTGACGTCTGCGAAACGGCGTCGTTAATCGTGTTCCAGTATCCTGCTGTTTCTCCAGAATCTGGGTACCGCTCTCTCATTGGTTGCTTTGACAGTAGGCATTGTTAGAATCAACCCTGATTGGCTGTCATCGTAATACTCAACATAATTATGCATTGTGTTTTCATTAACATGCAAGGGGAAAACATTAACCGTAACTCACGAGTGATTTTGTGCAGTTTATTTCGCTTCTTGTGAATCATAACTACAGACGTCTGGTTCAAGGTAGAGGAGAATTTCAAAGTGACAAAGTCCGCTCTGTACAGTTTGCTGTATACTCAAGATCCCTGTGGGGATTATTATGAAAGATCGAAGCTAAGACGAAATCTTACATGAAAGCGGTTATAAATCTTTCAAGGCTGAGCTGCTAGTGAATAAGAAGTTCCAAACACTTGGAATAAACAGTGTGAAATCCTAGAACGGCGAGTACTTTTGGACGAATCGCTTTCGTGATCGTGTACTAAGAGTTACTAAAGGAGTTGACAGATGCCGTATATAACTCTTGCGGTTCCTGACATTTGTCTCAGATTAAACTCGTTTTCAAGCTATTTCGCTTTGTGTTAATTTTTTGAATCCTTGTTATATTCTGTATAATTAGGGGGAACTTCAACTCAAACAGTCTCGTCCGACTCAGTAATTTAGCAAGTATTTAGCTGAGGTCACAGGTCTTCACCATTTCTTCAACCCTGTGAATTTTTTTTGACACTTGGCAGATCATTAGCTGTAATTTGCCATATGTTTTACTACTCACTGTCTTTGCTAGTACTGTTTTTCTGTTTTATTTCTATTGCTTAAGCTCTCTAAATTGATTCTATTTGATTGAGCGAAATTCTTGAATTAAAGCTATAATTTATGCTAAATTTAATCTCGAACAGCAGGATACTGGAACACGATTAGCGACGCCGATTCGCAGACGTCACTTTTCCGCTTTAGGAAATAGGAGACGACTGCACGCAGGCTAGAAAACGTCGGGCCGACGTTTTCAAGTTTTCCCATTACATCTCATATGAAATCAGTACTAACATATTTTGCCTCGTCCTTCTGTTCTGGATTCACTTGCCTCTATTGTGAAGCTAACTTTTAACTTCACTCTGATTAACTTAAGTTCAGTGAAGTTAAGTGAGCCCTTGCCTCTCTTTTATTCACTTACAAAATCAGTGACTTAGAAACGATTTGAGTATTGACGAGGCCAATTCTAGACAAAAATCGTGATAAACTCCGTGATACTTCCCCTTTAATTTTACCAGATGCAAAAATCCATCTTTTTCCATCTTTGTAACTTTTCGTAGTTTCTTTTATCCTATTTGCTTTCTTTACACCTTTCATTTCAGAGTAGTTTGCATGTGAACAACACAATGACATGGCAACGAATTTTCCCTCTTTTAGTTGTCTCATCGTTCAGATCGATGTGAAATTTCCAGATCATTCTTTTAGCGTGAAAAAGAATAAGAAAATCTAGATCTGAAAGTTATGTAGCGTTGTTAAAAATTACGACGACAACGAGTAACTTCCAACGAAAGAGATAAAGTTTTAGCGAGGGAAAACACATCGAAAAAATACGCCCAAGGCGGCCTCACAGCATGCGGTGTAAAGCCGACGTAGAGTCGGCGTAAATATCTACTTTACGAAACTTTACGGCACCTTTAAGTTTTTTAGAATAGACCTTTACCTCAGCTTTACATACACATTTAAAGCTTTACGTTGCTGTAAAGTTTTATAAATGTCATCTTTACGTCATGTTTACATCAACTTTACGCACAGCAGCGTAAATGCGGGTTTACAATCTTGAGCTTTACTGCATAGCGTAAAGTTAAATATGCAGCTTTACGAAGATTTAAGCCAGCTTTAATTTTCCGTTAATCTCCTTTTTCGTGCTGTGCCTAATCTTTGCATACTGACGGATTATGCCGTCACGGCAGCCATTTTGGGGTTTCAATAAGCTTCACGCCATTGGAAAATGTCAGTTCTCTCCTTTGAAAATACTCCATATTGATAACAACCATTGTGACGCTTCGATGCCTTTTCACCACCGCGTGGGCGCGTTTACGATTAATTCCCTGAATAGTCCATTCAAACATGTCCGAATTTTCTGCGTTCAAACAGCGGCAGCCACTCCATTAAGAAACAAAATGACGCTTCTAGCACCATTTCAACAGGTCGGAGTTAAAACTTCTTAAATTGGCTTTACACACCGATAAAACTGGCAAGACATGCAAGCCCGCATGAAAGGATCCCTGTTTGAAGAAAATGGCTTATGCCATCCGAATAAACCATCACTGATGATTAGATAACAAAATGTTATACAACGGTAGAAAAAAAAAATTTTTTTCAAAAATATAAATTGCTTATTGTTGGTGTAAGAGTAAAAAAAATAAGACCATTAAACGTTTAAACTAATATGTAGGTAAATAATGTCTTTAAGTAAAGAATTATCTTAAGATATTGGTCATAACCACAGAGTCATCGATCGGTACACAGTAGGAAAAAGAACGCCCTTTTTGGTGCTTACGGTTCATTATGGTTGTAAAGCGAATGTTAATTACTGGTAAGATTGTCTGTGAGCTAGTCAGCTCCAAGAAGATGGAAGAGAACGAAGTTTATCATTAATGTACGATCTCTTTCCAGTGTCGCCTTGGTTAACACCTGCTGGAGATGAATCACAAGTAGGAAGGTTAAATTTAGAAGTCATTAATTCACTCGAAGTCGAAGACTCCATTTTTACAAGGAATGAGTAGTTGGAACAATATCGACTAGAACTCTTATACGATCGTATATTCTACCTTCACGTTATAGACAGCTAAAAGGGTTTGAATCCATGTTGGTAACGTTAATGATACTGTGATAACATCAGTTTCATTAGCTGTTGTTGAAACGGGCACAAATGATGACATTTATTAATACACGTATTAATGACACCGGAATATATTGAAGGGTTTGGGATATTGTTCATCACTATTAACGATTTTGTTTGGTGTTGATTCCATGACGACAGCTACCAAAGTTGGGATAAAGAAAGAAGAATTGAAAGAACAACATACTGAAACTTCAAAGATGACATTTGACAAAAGGTGTCTCTTTCTGGATTCTCATAACGAGCCTGGAAAATTCCTTTTTATAGTAGGCATAACGACAATCATCATCAATTTAATATGTTCGCTTGTAGCTACAACTGGCAACGGGTTAATACTAGCTGCGTTCTGGAGATCAAGCCATTTACGATCTCCTTCTCATCTGCTTCTCTTGTCTCTAACATTTGCCGATTTCCTCACTGGATTAATTGTCCAACAATGTTACATAGCGTACAAAATTACTCATCTAATTGAACGCTACATTTTGTCTTGCCACTTCAGAGTCATTTTGGAAACTGTCGCATGGTTTTCAGCTGCCGTGTCGTGTTCAATGTTCGCCACCATCACTGCAGATAGGTATTTGGCTTTGCATTTTCATCTTCGCTACCGCCAGGTCGTTACCAGGAAACGTGTCATTGCTTTGATTGTGTATGTTCTAGTGTCTTTTGCAAGTTTAACGCTTTCCAGATTTGCAGTGGAAGATAGCAAACCTTTTTTTGTGGTGAGCATTGTCGGCTTGTTCGTTTCTCTTCTTGTGTTATTGGTTTCAGTTTGGAAAATTTATTTACTTGTTCGCCGTCACCATCGTCAAATACAAAACCAGTATATTAGTCCCGAAAATCGAAATATTCCGGATTTAAGAAGTCTAAAGAAGTCCGCTTTGAGTATGGCTGTTGTGGCGTCGTTGTTCATGATGGCATATTTTCCCTTCACTTGTGTTTTGATCACATATTTAGCGCACGGCTTCACGGAAAATATCGAAGCTGCATATGACGTCACAAGGACTTTGGCATTCATAACGGCTTCTTTGAATCCTTTCCTTTATTGCTGGAAAATGGCCGACATGAGGGAGGCAGTGAAGAAAATTCTTCAGAGGCGAACAGATATCAGCACGGTAGAAGCAATGTAAGCCTGCACACAAGTGATTGAACGATGTTGCTAATGAGAATTCTGTTTACTTGCTGCATGCGCGGAACAGCAAACAGG
>OX393561.1:9565663-9580663 GCA_947652115.1 Blastomussa wellsi
AAATATCATATAGAAAATTCTAAAGTGAACAATGTGTACAATTTCCTCGCTGCTTCTTTCAGTTAAAATTGTCTCTTCCTCTTTCATCCTCTGGTTTTCATTGATATCCTCGTATTCCGTCTCTCTTTGATTTCAAGCGCGTACTCGTCAGACATCCTGTATGATTTTTCTGTCTCCAGTAATTTCTTCATCTTCTCTGTTTCGAGCTGTAGTGATCGGTTTCGAATAGCCTCTCGTCTAAGCTTCTCCTTTAGTTGATCCACTGAGCCTTCCCTTCGCTGCAGACCATAGATCAAAGCTTGTATGGCTACAAGTGCAGCAACTAAGTACGACTGAAGAGCCAACGAAGCTGCCAATGCTCCTATGTTGACAATGACAAACGCTGCTGCTTTCAGTGGAATTTGTGACTTCTTTCGCGGCGGCTTAGGTTTTTCTTCCTCCAACTCTCGTTTCTTTTGTTCTTCAAGCTGATCTTCTGCATAATTGGCTAGTTCCTCTACGGCACCACATAGATCATCTGTCATTTCATCGTCCTCTTCTTCATCAGCATTTATTTCTTTCAGTGTGCGTATCATACTGTTGTAAAACCTTGCCCGGGCTAAAGCCTTTTCTTCTGCTTTGTTGCGCATAGCTGCTTCAAGCTCTGTGGCTTCCCTTCCTTTAGTCGTCTGCTTAGAGATTATGTTTTGCATTCCTTCCATCTCTTGCAACTGCCAAATCAGCTTGGCCAGTGTATTTCGCTTTTCATTTCTTTCCTGCTTTTCTTTCTCGATTTCTTTCACCAGCAAATCTATAGCGGACTTTTGTGACTTGACCACGTCAAACTGCCTGTCCAAGAGTTCGGTCATCTCGCCCATTTCTTCATTTTGTTCTTCAAATGTTTGCCTTTCATCCTTTAACATCTGAGACACTTTCTTTTTGGTACACCACGCATTAACAGCGAAGGTCAATAAAATGCACACTATCACGTAGGATACCAAGGCATGATATCCAAAAACCTGGCACAGCAACACCGACATGACAATACAAATAGGAATAGCAGAAATAGGAAGGTTTACAGCTTTGATTTCGTTCTCTCTCGTCTCCTCGGAAATAGTTGCTAGTCTCTCAAGCTCTGCAATCTTGCTCTGTCTTTCATTCATCTCTTTCTCGCGCTGTCGTTTCATGTGATCGATTTCTTCTTTCAGCATTTTGTACTCCTCAAATCCCCTTTTCACTTTTTCGGCCTCAGAAAGTTTTGTTTTTTCGATCTCGTGCTTCATCCTTGCCTCAAAATCTTCTGCTTCCAGTTCCCTCTGCTTGCCAACCATTGCTTCTTTGCTCGCGATAATTTCTTCAACTTCCACCCATTTTGCTTCTTTATCAGCTAATTCTTCTTCAAGCTGTCTTTTTAACTCTTCGATGAGGTTCGCATCTCCTTCTTGACGAATCTTCATTTCCTCTATTTTTTCAAAGAGATCTTTCTCTTGTTTTTCCATATCAGCCAATTTCTTTTTCAAACTCGCATCACGACTAGAGGTACCAAGCCCTGTTTTCTTCATGAATAGATAGGCGAACAGGCAAAGCACAAAATAAATTAGAATAGAGGTGAGCAAAGCATCCGACACTTTTGTTGCAGAACCAAACTTCAGTCCAGCGGCAGTGATAGCAAAAGGCAAAAGACCAAACAACAGCTTTTTCTTGCTGAACCGTGAACGGTCTCGCTTATCTTCCTGGTTCTTCTGAAGGAGAACGCTTTGCACCTCGTCTCCTTCAGGGGTACATTCAGATTTGGTTTCGTTGTTTCCATTGAACGCAGACAAATTTGCCGATCCAATTAAATCGGGTAGAGGCAATGCGTGCTCAAGACTGATATCTCCAGATTTTTTAATGATTTCTTTGGACCCACTTGTTGATGATATCTCGCTGGTAACTGATGAACTCTCCTTCAGTTCCAAAATTTCCTTTCCGTATCGGTTTTTGATAGAATTCAGTAGCATTTTGAGGCGTTTCAATTTCTTCTCCTTTTCGTCAATTTGCAAAGAGAGAACACTACGTAAGCTACTTCTTCTCTTTAAATAACTCTTTTCATTTTCGTTCGGCAGTTTTTCCCATTTTTCGCCGTCTTTCAAGTTCTGAGCCATCTGCTGATGACCACTGATTTCGTCTTGAAGGGATTGTATTTGCTGTTTCAAGTCAACCACCATCTCAACCGCTGTGCTAATGTCCTCTTTGCTTTTCCGCGCTTTCTCGGCGTTCTTCGCTGCATCCTCCCTTTCTTTCTCCGCTTTTAATCCTTGGTAGATAGACTTCATAATCTGAATTGATACTTGCAACTCCCTCTGCTCAGCATCCTTCTTGGAGAGCTTCGATTGGTGTTCATTATTTAGATCTTGAAGCAGCTTTTCTTTTCGCGTCAATGCTGCTCTCAGTTTCTGAATTTCATTCTCATCCCTGAAAACTTCTGTTTGTTTAGGTGCCTCAGTCTTTTCGGTCAACTCCATAATAATCTTTCCCTTTTCGTCCAGCGCTCTTCTCAGGTTGTTAGCCTCGTTGTAAGCTTCCTCCACTAAGAATCTTTTCATCTCAACGTCGGTTAACAGAAGCTGATAGGAAGACTGAAGCTTCTTAAGTTGAGTTTCGGCTTTTTCTGCCCTGTCTTGCACTTTTTTTATCGATAACTGTTGACTTTGACTTTCTCCTTTCTCACTAAGCTGTTGGCGAAGGCTACTTAGTTCGTTTAGCTTGTAATTAAGGATCTTCTTCACGCTGTCTACCTCATCTCTTAAGCTACCTATAATCTCTTTGGAATCCGTATCCATGGACAATCTTCCACCAAGATGTGGGACTGCATCAGTTGCATCACTTCCTTGTGTCGTTTCTATTTTGCCTTGTTCTCCCTTGTCAAGAATGTCACGCTCTACTTCATGTAACTGTTTTCGTAACTCCTTCACCTGGTCTAAAGTCTCTCGAGCAAAGTTATCTTTTTCTTGGTAAAGCGTTTTAATCTTTTTCAGTTCCTTGTCTAGCTCGTCTATCTTGTCTTCTTGTACATCGCACAGGTCCCGCAGTTTGGTATTTTCTTCTTGTCGTGCGCGATTCTCTCGCATTTGCTCTTCGTAATGTTCTGTAGAAGTATGCAGACGCTCGAAACCCTCGCTTACTTTATTTTCGAGCGATTTAACAAGCTCGTTTTGATCCTGATTCACCCTCTGTTGCTCAGCCAGCAAAACTTCAAAGGAGTAACTTCGATTTCTCTCGCTTTCAAGGTCTTCTTGAAGCCTGGTAAAATCTTTTCGATAAGTGTCCCTCTCGGTATCAAAAGCTCTTATGCTATCTTCGGTGGCTTGGAGTTCAGCAAGCCTTTCTTCCTTCATTTTTCTCTCTTCCTCATACTTTCTGTTTGTGTCCTCGAGCAGCTTTTCCTTTTCAGCAAGTCGCCGTTTCCGTTCCTTTGACTTCAGTTTAACGTTCTTTTTCGCATTTCGCCCTACTAAAATTTTACTAAGAAGGTCATCGTAAGGGCTTTTCACCACTGGCAGATCATCGATGTCCTGGGTCCAAACACGACGTCCCATACTGTCATTCCCACTTTCTTCGTCGGTAGAACTTTGGCTCTCCTCCATGTCTTTGGTAAGTTCTTCAGCCATCTGTGCAAGCCACAGATCTCTTTGTTCCACTGATCTTTGTAAATCTTGTCTCGTATTCTCCTTCTCAAGTGCGTTGAACCTTTCAGATTCTAGCATCGATTCTAGTTCCTCTGCTTTCCTGGCCTGTACTGCAAGTTTCTCTTCGACCTCATATTTCATTTCTTCAGCGAGTTTTCTTTCCACTTCACGCCTGTTATACTCTTCCTCGCGACTAGTCCTTAACTGGTCGTGCAAATCGAGGTTAGTTTTCTTCTCTGATTCCAACTGAGTTTTTATTTCATCCTTAGCTATGCGTTCATGGCAAAGCTGCCCCTCCATCTCATTCAGAACGTTGTCACGTCGTACAAGCTCATTCTTCTCCTCGTGGAGTAATTCATCTAGCTTTCGACTCTGTTCTCGTTCTATCTCAATTGTTCGTTTGAGCTCTTCGAAAATCTCACTGTCTTGGACAACTTGTGCTTCTAGATCTCGAACCTTCTCCTTAAATATCTGACTTGTCATTTTCTCTTGATCGTGTTGTTTAGCAATCTCCCGGTGTTTCGCCACTTCAGCGTCAATTCTACTGCGAAGTTCCTGGAAAAGAGTTTCATCTTTCGCTGTGCTTTCTTCTAGTTCTTTAATCCTTTTCTCAATTTCGGCCTTTGAATACTTTTCATTTTCTAAGTTTGCCAAAAGCTCGTCAACTCGTATTTTTTCAGTTGCTAAGTCGTTGATCAATGCGTTTATCTCTTCATCTTTCTCTTTGTTAAGCTTCTCAGCTCGCTCCAGTTTTGCTAGGACTTCGAATTGCTTTTCCTCGCCTTTCATACAATTTTCTCTCAAACTATCCAGCATTTCTTTATCAGAGTATATAATTAATTCTGTATCTTTGAGTTTTAGCTCTAACTCAACTATTCGGCTTTGTTCGGACTGCAGTCGCTCAGAGAGAATCTTGTAACACTTTCGTTCTGTATCCAAATCAGATTTCAGTTCCTCCATGAGTTTTTCTTTTTGTGTGGCGTCGTCCAATTGCTCTCTCAATTTGTTTTCTGTCTCGCACATCAAATTCTTGTCCCTACACAGCAATTCCTGAAGATTCTCCTTTGCCTTTTGCTCTTCAGAGAGCTTTGATTTGATTTTATCGAGCTCGCGTTCAAATTCTGACTTCATGAGCTGCTCAAATGAAAGTTTTTCTTTCAGTTGCTTACTCAGCTGCATTTCTTCTTCTAGAAAATCTCTTGTCTCGCTTAACTTATGTTGTTCTTCATTTATTCTTCCCCGCAAGTGTTTCATCTCTTCCTCTTGTTCAACTCCACGAACTTGCTCTTTAGTGAGAGCTTCACTTACTCGAAGCGTTCTATCTTCGGCCTCTTCGATTAGTTTGCGTAGTTCTTCATTTCGTTCACCCTCCCTTTTCAATTTAGCCGTAATGTTTTCGATCATGTTATCTTTCATGGAAGCGTGGTTGCGCTCGATCTCTAGGCGTTCAGTTAATTCAAACACGTGATTCTGTTCTTTTTCTAGACAAGATTTCAGCTCATCGAGTATATCACTTTGCTTCAGCATCTCATTTTCCAGTTCCGTGATTCTCATTTCTTTCTCTGATTTTTCTGCAGCACTTATATCGGCCGTCTTTCGTACCTCCTCATCTGCTTGTACTCGAATCTCTTCTAGTTTAGTTTTGCTTTCTCTCAGATTGTCTTCCATTTCTTTGATCACGCGCTCTTGCAAGTCAAAATTGCTTTCTTTTTCTTCCGTCAGTTGTGTTTCCAGTTTGTAAATTGTTCCTTCTGCTTCACGAATGTCTACTTGTAATGCTGCTATTATCTCCTCTTTCTCTTTTAGTTCTTCCTCAAGTAATGTTATTTTATTTTCGAGCCTTCCCCTTGTCATTTCCTCTTGTTGTAAACTGGTAACTAAATGTTCAATCTTAACTTCGCTTTTTGCTACTGTCGATTTCAAGTCATCTCTTTCGACCTCCCAGGGCCCCCGCTTCACTCTATCATCTTCAAGGTTGTCCCTTATCTCGTTTAAAATAGACGAAAACTCTGTATTTTTCTGAACTACTTCATCCAACTTGTCTTGCAATTCCTCGATCCTCCGAGCTTCCTCCGAAAATATAGTCTCCAAAAGTTCTTCAAAGTTTGACAACTGCTTGCTTAGTTCATGCTCAGGCATGCTTCGTACTAACTTTGTAGGACTTTCCGGTCTGCCATCAGCTGTATCATTTCCTTCTTCTGGTGCAAGTTCGCCACTTAACTCCTGGTACCTCTTCCTTATTTCTCCAAGTTCTTTCTTCATCTCCTCCACAAGATTGTCGTACTCTGCCGATTTGCCCAACAAGTCTGCAATTTTCTTATCTTGTTTGCTATTCTTGTCTGCTTGAGTCTTTAGCTCAGCTCGAATGTTCTTGCTTGTTTCTTCTACGGTACTTACACTTGCTTTGAGTTCTCTGATAAATGAGCTGTGTGAGGAGAGTCGCTCGTTTATTCTTTTTACTGAAACATCAGGCGAGCCCACGCGATGCGTTTCGTGGGAGCCAGGTGACATGCAATGTAAATGCCGATTAATTTTATCCACTTTTCCTTTAATGTCGTTAACCGTTTTCTGGTATTCTTCGACTCTGCGTTTCAAATCTTTGGTAACTTCCTTCTTCTCTACTGACCGCCCTTTCTCCGATGATAGTACTGCTTCGATGGTTGAAGCACGTACTTTCTCCTTGTCCACTTGTAGTTCTAAATCTCTAATGAGTTTCTGTCCATCCTCAACTTTCTTTGCCATTTCTTCAGAATGTTGAAGCTGCTGCATGGCCTTTCCTTTCATGGTGTTGAGCTGAGCAGTAAGTTCTTCGTTTCTTGCAAGATCTCTGTTGCTGGCTTCGTTTAACTTGGAGATGAGTTTGTCACGATCTTTAGCATGTCTTTCTTCAGCTCTTAACCTCCCGCGAAGATCCTCCACAATCTCTTCTAATCTGACAGTCTCATCTTGGATGTACTTTCGTTTGTTGACTCTGTATTGTTCTTTCTTAGCGTAAAGTTCTTTTCGGGCTTCATTTGCTTCCTCCGTTCTCCCTTCGTCCGATTCGTCGGCGTCCTTTACTGCATCTTTTAACTTCGCCATATCTTCTAGCTGCTGTATCATCTCCTCGTACATTATATTTTTTTGTCTTTCGCTTTCCAATATTTCCAAAAGTTCTTGAACTTGTGCCTCTTGTTCTTCTAACTCTTCATCCGGGTCAAAATGCTCACGTTCTTCAGACCGTCCGTCATAGCCCCGCATGCCAACTGCCTTTAACCTTTGTTCAAGTTGTTGTACGTATTTGGGTACATTTTCATCAGACTCCATACTTTCTCCTTCAATCCCAAGTACGGATTCCTTGATTCTCATCACATTACGCATTCTTTCAATCTCTTCTTTAAGGTACTTTATGATCTCCGATTTAGTCTGGCTGTCCATTCTGGACAACCCCAGCTGACCTTGAAGCTGTGACATTTCGTCCCTAAGCCTTTGTTCTTCAACGGCGTAGCTCTCGACGAGCTCTTCAATGCCAAGTTCTTTCTCATTAACGTTTTCTTTCAATTCTTCGATAATGTTGAGAAGCTGTTCGTTTTGCTTTTCCGCCTCCATGATATTCTCAATGGAACTCGACTTAATTCCTTGGTTATACTGATTCAAAGCATCAGCATCTGAAAGTTGTTCCTCCAGCTCGCGGACAAGCCGTTGACTGTCACTGTTTTTCTGCCGTTCTTCTTCTATCTCGGTTTTCAGTTTAAGAATCTCGCTATCTTTATGGGTACTTTTCTCCCTTTCCTTTTGCAATTCGCTTTCAGCAAGTTCAGCTACTTTTGTTATCTCGCTGTTCTCTGTTTCGGTTAGATAAATCTTCTTTTCCAGCATTTCACATTTTATCGAATACTCATTTTGGACTGAGCGCTCCGAGTTGAGGTTTACAAGGGCTTGTTTAAGTCTCTCTTCCTTCTCTTGTAATCCTCTGTCTTTTTCCTGAAGGATACCTGACAACAGTTCGTTATTTTCCTTTATCCATTCCAGTTCTTTCTCCACATTTTCTAGTTTCTCCTTGGTGTCCTTTAGCTCTACTCTGATGTTTCTTATCTCGGCTTCTTTTTCTTCTAATGTGCGTTCATTTTGAACCATTCTGTTTTGTAGCTCCATGATGCTTTGTTCGTTGTCTTCATTTCTTTGTCTTTCGGCTTTTAGTTTAAATTTTATTTCTTCATATTCAGAAAGCTGCGATCGAAGTTCCTCAATCATGTCCACCTTTCCCTTGATAGTATCCAACAACGTAGTAATTTCCTTTTGGAGAAGTTCGATCCGTTTCAGTCCAAGCTCATTCTTAGATTCTTCGTCCTCAATTCTATTCTTTAGTTTTGATATCTCCATTTCCATGTCAAAGTTGGATTTCTTCTCGTCGCTGATAGCTTGCTGTAGCTCTCCGACTCTCCCTCGTAATTCCATTACCCTTTCCCTTTCTTCGGCGATGTCTTCATTCAAGGCTTTGTTTTGTGATTCAAGGTCAGCGGCCAATTTTTCATTTTCATCCAGCAGGTTCCGAATCGTGTCAATCAACTGGCCTTGCTCTTCTTTCCCTTTCTCCTCAACCTCAATTTTTCTCAAAAGCTTTTCTATTTCGTCGTTATTTTCACTATTGCGATCTCTCTCACCTTTGATTTCGCTTTCTAAGTTTTCTATATATCCCTGATTTTCTTCTAGCTTTTTCTTCAAAGTTTGCACAAGGGTGTTCACCCGCCGGAATTCGTTCTCTTCTTCGCCTGCATTTTCTTCGTCTTTTGCGTCATCAAGAACCTGTAATTCCTTTTGAATTTCAAACAACAGTGCCTCGGCGTCATCTTTTCCTTTCTCCCCCTCCAATAGCCGCTCTCGAAGGGATTCAACATCACTTTCTAGAAGTTTGTTGCGTTCCTGAAGCATTTCAATCTTCCTCCCATTAAGCTCTTCTCTCGATTCCAGATCTCTCAGCTGTCCTTTGATTCGATCAGATTCCAGTTCCAATTCAAATTTAACGCGATTTTCATCATTTAACTCCTGACGAAGTTCCTTCATCTTCTCTCTCAGTTCGTCAGCTATTTCATTGTGGAAAGTTTGATTTTGAAGAATTGTCTGTTCCGCTTCTGAAATTTTCTTCTTCAGCTGTGCAGTCTCATCGTGTAGTGTCTTAGTTTGTTCCCGAATATCCACAATTTCTGCTTCCTTCTTCTCTATTTCAACAGCGCTTTCCTTGTTGCGATCTTGCTCTGCACTTAACTGCAGGCGAAGGTCTTTCAACTTGTCTCTCAGGTCGTCTGTAATGTCATCGTGCAAAGTTTGAGTTTCAAGAATCGTCTGTTCTGTTTCCAACATTTTCCCCCGTATATGGGACAACTCGTCGTCCAATGCCTTATTCTGCTCTTTGAGATCTATGATTTCACTTACCATCCCTTCTATTTCTCTTCTCATTTCTTGCTCGTTGGCTTCTGTGTCTCTCTTCATTAGCGCCAGTTTGCGACCGTATGCCCTAGCAACTTCGGAAGCTTTTCTCCAGGCATTCAACGACTGAGTGACGTCTTCGACGTTACCCTTGGAAAACAGGCTCAGCTTCCGCTTTTTTCCCTCTTTAAACTTGAGGCGAACAGCATCAAGCCAGTCGTCAACTTCCTGCTTCAGATCCAGAAACTCCTTGCGGCCTTCGCCGGTTGAAAGCGATGCGGTGTCTATGCCTCGCGCTTGCTCATTAAATAAAGGACCTTTTTCCTCTTCGGCTCGGACTTCATTTAAGATGGCGTCCAGTTTCTTCAGTTTGTAAGTCATGTCCTGGCATCTGATGTTAACTAATTCACAAAATTCTTCAAACTCAGCCTTTATTTTCTCTCCCTCATTGAACGCGCCTTTGAGTTCGCGAAGTTTTGATAATATTCCCTGGAGATGTCTGACTTCATTGTGGTACTTTTCCGTGACCTCCTCTAAGTGCACTTTCTTTTTCTTGATCCTGTCTCCTATGGACTCAACTTGTTCAAGCAAATTCTTTACCAGGTTTTCAGCGTTTCCAGACTCTCCGAGGTTTTCAGTATTTTCGTCTTCGTCAGCCATGATTGCTCTCTGAAATCAGAAAAAAACTGTTTTTTATGTGATGCCACTACAACAACACGGCTACAATAAATCGGGGACTCAGAATTTTTCTTTGTCCCACGCTCGTGTCATGTTGATTAATTAATCTTTCACATTAAATTTACCGAGCTGAAAATTTGCCATCACTCTCATTTCCAATAATAAACGTGATGAATTCCAAAAAATCCATTTTTTGAATTGAATGCCTACTCAAAAAAAAAAACGTAAAGGGATAAATGTAAAATACATTACAGGGCATGATGACGTTGTGCCCTGAGTTAAGTTACTTAGATAGAAACTGTTTGCACAACATAAACAAGGCACATATCAAAAATATTCAGAACAAGAAAAGGCGGAAAAATGCCACGAATCAGACAGACACTCGAGGGAATGAAAAACGATAATGTTGGTGATAGATTAAAAGATAACCAGGAATTAAACAAGCAATACAAAGAGATTACGCTTGTAGGAGGCAGTGTGACCGAGCCGTTTAGGGCGCTGGTGTTTTAATCTGGAGTTCCCGGCGAGTTCTAGCCCTACACAGTGTTACTAGCGAGATTCGTTTCTCGGTAGTCCCGAATTCAAATCCTCGGCATGCCTGAAAACTAGCTAAGCTTAGTGCCAAGGAAGCTTAGTGCATGACCATTTTAAATAACAATAACATTTTTTGAGGAATTAAGGAAGTATGTATTTGTACGCAGACACCGCACTATGGTTCCCTTCAGTAGCTGGTGTTCAGCCAAACACACATACGTAAAGCGAAACGTTTACTGCGTGTAAATAAACTTAAACGTATATTTACTAAGAAGTTAAGATTGTTAAACTTAAAATTCGGTTAAGCATCAAAATCAGTTTCAAGATACATCATGTCTTGGAGAAACCTTTACAGATTGTCGACATAACTTGATTAGAACTTCGATTCCAAGTTGAAATCCTTTCTAAAATCCGCAAGCCTGTCATTAGAAAGCAAACTTAAACAAAACACCTGCCTTAGTGACTGGTACCAGCTGTAAACCACATCATAATAATTCATAGGCTATATGATGACAGTTTAACCATCATTTCATACGAGTTAAAACAAGAAGCATTATAAGAAGTAAAATTCTTAATACAGGAAATATTTTAACAATGATATCTCCTTATTTTATCTTATTTTACTTTCAAATGTTTGGGACAAATGTCATATTTGTTCTACTATTATGCGTTAAGTCCTTGAATGTTTAGCCCTGTTTGGGAACTACCATTCGAGAATTCGCTTTAGTTTGATAGGCTACCTTGAACATACTTAGACTTCTTGTAAAATCTGTCATCCATCACATACCGGCTACTGTTCATGAGTTTAGTTAAACTTACTAAAGTCATTTAAATTTAGCCTAGTACGCTAGCTGTAATTCTTATAAATAGAACTTTTAAGTCTTCTTACAATGACGCTGGCACAAGTGATTGTCCCAATAAACGTCTTGGTGACAGATTGACAGTCTTGGACAACTTTAAAAGCTTTAAATGTCGAAATTAGCAAACTGTTCTCGATTGGATGAGGTTGTTACATGGTGCAAGAATTCTGGTTTGGCTCCCTGTTGAAAGCAGCGCCACAAATAATCCGGCAATCCGCAGTTGCAAACCAGTCGTGCTACTGGAAAATAGCGCGCGCATCCTAAGTGTATTAATAGTTAATGCTAAATACGAAACATTGCCATTTTGGGTGAGGTGGTTGCATCTAAACCTCCGCGAGGCATATATACACCATTGCGACTTATCCATTGCATCAAGCAAGTTAATGTGGCAACAGTTTGTTTCATAATGGCTAGAAAAGCTGCAAAGAAAGATCAAAATGCCGTGCCAGGAGGGTTCAACTATGGCATATTAGTGGAATTTTTAATTTTTCTTCTTCTGCAAGGCTTTGACGTTTATTGCAACTATGGTGTCTATTTTGAATCTTCAAAGTCCTTAGCTACATACGATGATTTGAGTGCGTCTCTCCTCGCCTCAAACAGCACCAAACCTAGAGGAGCAGTAAACCTGACAGTCCGTCCATTAGGTTTCTGTTCAAGCTCCACATTTAATCCAAAGAAAACAGTAGAACTTTTTGAACAATATGAACAAACCTTAGAGATTTATTTGGCGTTCACAATAATCGCAACGATAATTTTTTCTCTCCATTTTCTGCTATGGGTTGCAACTCTTGCATTTTCACTGATGGAAGCCGATTTTCTGCAAGAGAACTGGGACATTTTAGTCACTGGGAAAATTGCGTTCACCCTGGCTGCAAACTTCGTGCAAGACATTCCTTGTTCCACCATTGGCATCGAGCTTTATCTCCTTAGAAGAGGCACCAATGGACTGATTTGCTGGCAATGCTCAATGGACCCAAAATGTACGTCTGCAGACTACCTTGAAACGCTTTTAGCTCCAAGTTCACAAGCCTTAAGCCTGCTTATCGTAGCAATATGCCTTACAACTCTGTGGAAGGCAATATCATCATTTTTCAGATGGAGCCGTGTAGAGCAATGCGATGTCTTTATCATTCGTTCGACAACATCTTTGTTCGCAGGGTTTCTTTACGCCTGTATCATCATGACTCCAGCTATGACGATTTTGAAATATCGATATTTCACTCTTCCGGGTGTGACAGCAGGATTTATTGCCGATTTAGTAGATAAGCTGTTCATTATAGGTGCACTGTTTTGGTCAGTAGGGATTTTAACTGTGTGTTGTTGTCCGCTACTTCGGTTGATTAGACTTGCCCAATAGCAGATTTCACTCTAAACTACGCTACGAAGAGGACACTTTCAAGCAATTTAAAGAACTTAGATTAATTACTATAATCTCTCATACAGTGCATCTTGTAGCAAGCTAAGGAAATGTTAAAAACTTGAATTGGCCGCATTGCCGGACATTGTCTTCATTGAATTTTCTACCTCTGTTTACTCCACTGAGTGCTTCTTGGAGTGTTAAGCAAGAAATTAACGTACGTGCAAGAATTGTTCCTAAGTGATGGAATTTTTATGCCTGGCGTATCTGTCCAAGCCATCAGAAATTAGTATCTAATGGCTTTCTCATCTTGTATTAAACAACACGAATTTAATTAATCAGATGTTTTCATTTTAAAGGCCGACAACCTCACTCTTTGGGGCAAAAAGAATGAGTTATGTTTCCTTGAAAACACAGCGGCGTTTTCATTTACGTTAAAAACATCTATTCAAAATATGCATACATAAAACACGATTTGGACAGAGAGGTCTTTGATTTTCACGTGCATGTAAGTAAATTTGACTACCTCAAACGTTCCATCATTATGGTGCTAACGCTGATTTAACTCTTAGCTCCTTACACTAATAAACTCCTCCTTCGCGTCATAGTATCTAATTAGGGGAATACTAAACATCTATTATAAATCAAATAATTCACTTGGCAATAAAGAAACCGCAATTCATGGTTCTTTTTACAGCCACCTGCCGCCAAACTGTTTCAGCTGCTTGTGCTGTGTCATTTTAAAATACTGTCGACATTCGATGTCGAGTCGCGATTAAATGTGACAAGAAGGAATGCAAATTAGTGAAGCAAGCTAGGAAGACTTATTAAAAGCGTTCAGTTTACCAACTAATAGTATTGCCAAATAATAGTGTTGCCAAATGCCGAATGTAAATCGACGACAAACAGTATTATTTTAATTATTAACCGCCTCGCGCACGACAACATAAGAGATTACACTTAATGATGTCCTGGATACCCTTTGACAATGGGTAATAAAATTTTTAATATTATTTTAGTGCCATATTTTCTTGCCATATTTATCCAACAGTAATTAAAGATTATACTATCTTCTTGTCAGATAGCGTTTCAAAACCAAGTTCTGGAAGTTGTTTGTCAAGTTTTCAACGCCAATAAATTAAATTAAACTTACAGAAAATTTTAAGTTAATCTTAAATCTTTACCGGCATTTGAATAAGTTCGTTGTTTATGGTATGTTTTTGTCTGATCCACATTTGGTAAGATGATATATTCCTCAAACTGCGTTAAAAGCATTGCCCGTTCTGAATGACATTTCATATAATAGACGAAATGAATGACTTAATTAATATTTGCACCATTTAATTTCATCCTTTGCTCCGGATTGAAACAATCAGTGAATTCATATTAGTTTTTGTTTTCAACATCGCTTCGCAAACTGGAATCGAACTTTCTTTCCCACTGCGCAATAACCATGAAGAAAAGCGTCCATTTACCAAGTGCCACATTTTTTCACAGTCGTAAAACATCATACGAGGCATTGTTTGGTTCATGTAATCTTCAAGAAATCAATACCGACGGAGTAGAACATATATTAGACGCAAGTGCGAAGATTTTACGAGGTTATGTAATTTCAATTATTTGATTTTTAAAAGCGAGGGCGACTTCTTTGTTGTGCTAGACATGATTATATTTATAATGGCGTCTACCTACCTTCAGTAGAGTTTTTCAAGGAAACGCTCTGGAATTCATTTCGCGGACAGGAACTGATTATCCACGATTGTAGAGCGTGTCTTTGTGTTGGGCAGTGGCAAAGTACCTGTAGATTCAAACCAATATATGCATTCCGTTTCGCATAATATACAACTGAAATGGAAATCTATAATTCATGGTCACCAGCAAAGGAAAATCTTCGTTTAATATTGCGTCGGTGTACTTCCCTTCTGTAGAATTTGAAATCAGCTGGATCGATAACAGAGGCGTAAAATAATGTAAGATTCGCTCGCTGATTCTATCTACTACACGGCCGTATGTATATAACATGACGTTTGCATGACGTATATAGCATGACATGGGCGAAGGAAAAAGATGGCGGCTGTTCATTTTACCACAATACCTTGCGACCCTAACACAACCCACAGGGACCCAAGAAAGTTACAATTTAATGAAATTCGTTTCTGTAATAACAAAATTGTTCTTGCCGAGTTTTAAAGTTTACGGGGTTTTCTTTGTATTTTTATAAGCGTTTTTAGGGCTTTCGCGCGCGCGAAGAATTAAAAGGAAATGTACCAGTCGCCATTTTTTTACTTACCGTGGATTGCATTTAAAGCAGCTGAAAATTTGTTTTTAATCAAGTTTTTAGGTCAGGTCACTGTTTTTTTTTTGTTTTCTTCGTAAAATCATTTTCCTCGCGTGTTTTGTTAATGTATAAATGAAATAATTCAACCAATTGAAATTCAAAGCTAACCTTTGACCCGTTTAGAACTGAAAAATGCTGTCGCTAAATCAAGTGAATATATCCCGGCGATGAAAATAAAAT
>OX393561.1:9585663-9600663 GCA_947652115.1 Blastomussa wellsi
GTTGGGATAATTTTCGTAATCTTCCACCCTGTTAAGAACCCCAATTGATTCATTTAAGACCCAACTGTTACTGAACAAGTCAAATCCTTGCAGTAGCAGAAAGATTATGAATTCCGCGAGTAATCCCTTGTTAACACCAGCAAATTTTGAACTATTTCCGAGCACTGTTTCAGGGCCTCGACGTCTTCGCTTCTTGCCTTTTCCTTTCCCAGCTTGGTCATTTCTCAGTTTGCGCTTTTGTCTTTCTTGAAGGATATCAGTCGCGACAGCTTCTGCGTAGTCTCGAGTCGTTTCGCCTGCAAATCGAACTGTTTTGGACATTTCTTTTGACAAATTTAATCAAGAGTTGTCGATGTAGGTGCGCTCTGTTGCCTTAAGCAAACAAGTGCTAGTTAGCCTCCCCTAACGTACATCAACACACTTGTAATGTAGTGTAAAAGCCGTTTAGCCGCCGTTTTTAGAACTGCTGCTTGGCACTAGAGGTTTGGGAAACCTTGAATGCCATGCAAAACGAACCGCACTCAAGCTCTTGTAGGCGGCGCAAACGGCCTTTGACACCGTGTCTGTTAGAAGAACTTAGAAGAATAGTTAGTGGCTTCCAAGTTTTCTATCTCCGAATACGTAGGTTCCAGTAGTTAAATAGCCGCAACAAGACCGGGCATTCGAGTACACCTCGATCGGTGATCATCCGGCTTCTGTCAATTGTCAGGATTCACGGCGATTTTCACACAACCACGCACTCCTCAACAGCAAATCAGCATGCACAAACTCGGCACGTAATATTCCAAAAACAATGTCTACGATAAGTTGTGAGGATTGTTCTTTTGTGATTTGCACTGACAGAAATCCTTCTTGCAGAACTGTTTGCAAAAAACAGATCTTTCGTTACATAATTTATGACGAGCGACTATAAAGCGCAACTTTTTTTCTCCTATCTTTGGCTTGTTGCGGGTGGTACATTCGCTGCCATTTTTCACAACGAATTCCATTGGCTACAACAGTTAAGAATTAAAATGAGTAGCTGCCAAGAGTGAAGCAGTGACACTGTATCCATGGGTATGTTTACATCAGCCGTTAACGAAGACCGCTATAATTAATTTCATTCCATGAAGGCAATGAGCACTACTGCTGTTATCGCTGTCCTACAGCCTTCTTCATAGCCGTACCATTGTTTCGTGAACGACCAAAAATAATTTCGCCTGGCTGCACGCCGGATGTTTTCTAGTTTTCATTTCTCTTTGAGAGAATTGTTTACAAATGTTGGGATGATATCAACAGCTGCTGTCTCAAGTCCATCGGTGAGCCCCACCGTTCCTTCACTTTTCCGTACAGCGGTTAGAGATAACGACAGTGTTGTCAAACAGGGGTGCTAAATTAACACAACGCTGCAAATTTGGCGGTTGTTTTACTTTCATGCTTCCTCTATCATTACAAAATTTCATGTTCCCAAGAAAAGTAATGATCCTTTACATTTGCCTGGCTGTTTGTTTTTAGGGAATTTGTGAGAGCGAGTAAACTACTACAAGGATCATCTTACATATTCGTCATGTTCGTCTGTTCCAAGCGCCAAAAGCTAGTGTAGGGCGGGAAAGGGGGAGGGGGGCAAAACAGATTCCTCTCAGGGAATATACCTTAATTAAATGTTGATGAAAATTACTTTGTTTCTGCCATGTTTGCAATGCAGCCATTCTAATCGTGTTCATTGAGATGTGGTACTTCTACTCGACCCAGTATTTTTACAGTACTCATTGTTTTTGTCATTTAAATTGCCAACAAGTTAAACAAAAGGGCTCTTTATGCCACCAGCTAATTAGCCATTTTCTGAACAAGAAGGGAATTGTACATGAATATTTAAAAGCAATTAAATCGAAAAATTTAGCCTGTCACCGGAAAGAGCATTCAAACAAAGACGTAGTACACTTTGAAAATGGAATTTCTGGCGATTGAGTGCCAACGAATAAGCCGGAAATTAAATATTTCTGCGGCACGAGAGCAACAGGTTAAGGGCTTGGGCCCTTGACTATAGATGCATTATGGGTAAAGTGATATGAGTATTTAAGCTTGTGATTGCACGTGGGTAATCATTCTAGGCCGACACCATCTCAGTTATTACTAAGTTTGTTTGTTTGTTTATTTATCAAGCCTAGTAGGAAGGCTTCATGAGCTCGGGCCTGGTTTCTACCCAGATTTCCTGTCATTTTTTTTCCCTACGGGTTTTTTTTTTATGACAGGTTTTTTCTGGCCGCCGTTCTAACCACGATGTTTGTTAGTGGTTGCTAAGCTCTCGGTATGTCTTATTGTCGCGTGCTGTGACGGCGATTTCTGAGAATACAACGGTTTTGTATACGTGATTCTTTATTATTGTACGCTGGTGCTCGGCCAGAACATGCAAAATAAACCTAATGGCTCAATATATTGGTTGTCTGTTGTGTAGTGTAGCTGAAATATCTTATATTTAAGAGACCTTTGTATGGTTGGAGGGAAAGGCGTACCTCCAACCATCTTTTGTTTAGGGCCTTTTGAAGACCCACCATTGACTACTATGGTGGCCCGTTGGGGCGATAGAGTTTTTACGTCATTCATGTTTCTTTTTCTTTTATTTTCCGTTTCTTCTTTTTTTTTTATTTTATCTATTTAGTTTTAAAAATTTTCTTACTGTAATTATCTTGCAAAAAAAAAAATAAAATAAAATAAAAACAAAATAAAATAAAAAGTAAAAATAAAAAATAAGACGACTTTTTTATTTAGAAATTAAAAAAAATTACACGTGGGCCATAGGCCCACAGAGGCCATAGCCCATCAGACATTTCGACTTTAGATATCCCACAATGCACAGACAGTAAATTTCGCGGGAAAGACAAATATGCGAGGCAAAATTTGCGCCGAAAGCAGATTTTAGACTTAGTTCAAATCAAGTATCCTATGTATGCATGGAGCCTTCGTACTCTCACTCGTCGACTTCAACATTTTGGCATCCAGTTTACGGATTATAGTGTGTAACGAAAGCCTTACTTGAAATGGTTCGCACCATCTCATGTCCGTGACAGAAAACTCCTCAAGCGTCAAAGTAACAACATCAGTTTTAGGACTATTTAGCTTGCCAAGCTTTTAAACATTACACTTAACGGCATGGATGCTGGCATCATGGATGGTTGGGGGGGATTTTTACCTTCTATTCCCACAGACTTGCTTGGGCTCGCAGGTGCTAATTGAGGAGATTTGTCAAGCCGGTCACGCTGTCGATTCGAGTCATCTAGATGTGCAGTACCAGGCTCGATAAATCTGATGTTAAGTACTTCAAATTCTTTATTTGCCTTGTCTCGGTGAAGGATGGTCCCCTCTCACCAGCAAGCAAATCACACTCCATATCGGTGAGCTGGAAGTGTTTTATGCATGCTTCTTTAATGCACCTATCAATGTTAAGCCCGAGGGAGGGGGGTCAGGCTGCCCACGGGACTTTGACTGTAAGGTTTGTCCCCAGGGTGGGGATTTTGATGGCCGCCATTTTTAATAGTGGAGAAGTGGAAGATTTTGGTAGTTTTGACCAATTATGTTGTTCCGGAGGTGGGGAATTTGACTTTTCAAAAAATGTCAAAATCCCCACCCCATGCCCGACACCCCCTCCCTCGGGCTTAACATTGATAGGTGCATAATATTTTGAGCGTGAACAATGGCCAGTGGACCGATACGTGAATATTTTTGGGACTTGCCATCAACAGATGAGGAAAGGCGTTACACTGTTAGAAATTCCAATCCAGTTGACTCTGCTTTGTTGTACCCTGTTCGTTTCTTGCCTACTTCCGCTCTAAACGCATCCCAATCCTTCTTTTTCCGCTTGGACATTTTGTAAAATCACCGATAGTGTTTAACACATGGCATAAACACCAACCCAAAGTGTATTGTGGGATATCTAAAGTCGAAATGTCTGATGGGCTATGGCCTCTGTGGGCCTAAATAATAAAAAGTCGTCTTGTTTTTTATTTATTTATTTTTACAACCAGTCTACACCAGTAAGAAACTTGAACAGGACCTAAAGCTTAAAGAAATCAAACCACGCATCGTAAATCAGCATAGCGTTGTTTACTGTTTTAAATGTGATTTGTGTGATTCAAATTACGTCGGATATACGACGCGCCATTTGTTTCAACGCGTTGCTGATCATCGATACTCTGCCATTGGTCGCCACCTGAGAGATGCCCATGGAAACATTGACTTACTCAACGAGAGCCAGTTTAGAATGCTTAAAAAATGTGGCACGAAATGGGATTGTCTTGTTTATGAAATGCTGTACATAAGAACAATAAGACCCAATTTAAACACCCAGAGCGACTCCATCAGGGCCAAACTCTTTGTTTAACTTTCAATGCCTTTTAATTTAATTTATTCACCGCCTCACTATATATACTAGATTTTATTATTCTACTTTCACTTGATAATGACGTTCTGGAAACGTCGAAACGTCGTGTTATGCTTTATAATATTTTATCGCAGATTTTTATCGTCAAATGTTTTACCAAATCTTTACTTATTCGAATTATTTTTTTTTTTAACAAGATAATTACAGTAAGAAAATTTTAAAAACTAAATAGATGAAATAATAAGAAAAAAAACGGAAAAATACAAGAAAAAAAATTAAAAAAATTAAATTAAATTAAAAAAAAAAACGGGAATGACGTAAAAACTCTATGGCCCTAATGGGCCACCATAGAGACTTCCCTTTCACTCCAATCATGCTCAAATTAAATTTCACAATCTGACTAAGGCTTGGATGCTATTTCATGTGGCATGATTCACTTTTCAACCCTGTCGAACCCAATCAATTTAAGGCATTCGTACCTAGTCCTCTGCTCGTTTAGAAAATGGCTGTCTGGTTGGCACATTAATAACAGTGGGTGTCGTCATTGATATCTTTCCTATTGAAGAGGTAGAGGAAACAGATGAATGCAGAAACGCATGATTACACAGACGTCGAGTTTATTACAACTATTTAGCTGGCTTAGTATATTTTACACGGTGTCGAAAGAGCAGCTACTACAACTAGACAAAAATAAGGCCAACTACGTGCACGGCAGACTGATGTAAATTTAAATACACGATTTTTAACGTTTATTTACAATGGTTCTCTAAATACATGTTGTCGGTATATTATCTTCACTTGGGTTTACAAAAAGCTAATTTGAAGCATTAAAACGTACTCAAAGCGGATACATTTTACTCAGCAAGATAAAATGTTAGCAACCTCTCCAAAATCCAAAATCACCAGCAGAACTATATACAGTTATTTACTTCTAAACAAACTACCCTGTAAAACTGAATACATCAGTTTTCTAAGAACGAAGTTGAAATGCCAACTTCTAAGAACTCTTGAATGTGATGCCACACCCGTTTTGCTATCTTGGTCCGAATGCTCCGCATACGTGTGGAACGTGTACGACGGGTCCGACGTGTGTGAAGCAGTTTAAACTGCTTGGTCCCCAGTCTCTCGCAATCCCTTCCAATCAAGCCCGGCTCCAGGCTCGCTCCCATACCCCCGCTTGTCCTGCACGTTCACCGCCAGCGCCCGCTTGAAGTTCCCGTCCCCTCTTAAACGTCGAACACTGTAAGTTTACCTCCGAATCCTTCAACCGAATTTCGTTTTCCGCTACCCTTCTTGGTTCAAGAAAGCGGAACATTGTAAATCCATTCAGCTGCATTGAGAATCGTATGCTGCATTCATATTTATACTGCAAAGTACTAATACCACGCGCATGCTCATTGGTCGATAGGCGTGTTCAGATGAGAGTGCATTCTCGTCCCCAGAGGCCGCGATTCGTTTGGTCAGCATCAAGGAATCGAGACCTCTGGCAGCAACCAAATTGTGAGTATGCGTAGAGAACTCGTTTTGTAGCTTTCAGCCAATCAGATTTGTCAAATTTGACTTTGTGCATGCGCAGAGTGACGGGAAGTCCGTGAATCGCGGACTTCTGGTGTTGGACCTTCCCAGAGGTCGCGATTCTTGGTGCTGACCAAAAGGATCGCGGCTTCTGGGACGAGAATGATGAGAGTACGTAAACACGGTTGTGACGTTTCAGATTAGCGCGTAGTTTTGAGAAATTTTGAGAAATATTTGATAAAAGCAATAGAGGAATTATACCGTGTTTCTATAGCCTCATCTAAACACTGGCAGGGATGTGAAAATTCTCGGAAGTTATGCAAACTCTCGACTGCGTCTCGGGTGGACATAACTGTCTCGAATTCTCCCAACCCCCCTCATGTTTAGATGACGCTATACAAACACGGACAAAGTTTGCTTAAATATACTGATTCTAAAGATCTTTCTTCCTTGTTAGAACCATGAGCGTGATAGAACGCTCTTCAATGTACATGTACATATGCACTGATTTTTATAACATTTGTGAGTATTGACAACGACGTGTTATGCATCGACAACGTAAAGCCAAAAACATTCTACAGCAAGAATGAGCGCCACAAAATAATATAACAGTATAATTAATTGTTAGAGAGCAATGAAAGAAATAAATCAACATTGAAATGGCATCAACGGCAACTCGGAAAAAATCCAAGTCCCAGATGGGATTTGAACCCACGACCCTCCGTGATCTAGTCGGATGCTCTAACCACTGAGCTACTGGAGACTCTATGGCGAGCAAGGGTCAAGTGCGGGTCTTGACTGGAACTACATTGCGCGGTTACTCAATCAAATGATGAAGGGCAACACATAGCCATGTAGCTCTTAACTGCATCACGCAGTCGCATTAAAGCATATCGAAGATGTGACCAACCAACAATGTTGATTTATTTCTTTCATTGCTCTCTTGGAGGTTGGTTGGTCACATCTTCGATATGCTTTAAAATGTGACTGCGCGATGCAGTTAAGAGCTATATGGCTATGTGTGCCCTTCATCATTTGACTGAGTAACCGCGCGATGCAGTTCCAGTCAAGACCCGCACTTGACCCTTGCTCGCCATAGAGTCTCCAGTAGCTCAGTGGTTAGAGCATCCGACTAGACCACGGAGGGGCGTGGGTTCAAATCTCATCTTTGCGAGTTGCCGTTGATGCCATTTCAATGTTTGTTTTAATTAATTGTACAAACTAAAATATTAACAGAGGAAAGCATGAATGGTTGCATTCACGAAGGAAAGAAATAAGTGCCTTATTGTGATTCAAGTAAAAAAAGTGTTTCACAAGTACAATTTCATCAGAGCAACAATAATGAGAAACTTTTCGCTCTCTCCATCGGATCCATGTTTTGAATGGACAAAACCAGCTATAATTTATAGTGCCCTCATTCAGAACCCTAGATCTTGTCCCTAAAATGGAAAAATAGAACATTCCATCCCCTCAACACTAACATCATGCGCCTAAATAGACAAAAACAATACCCAGGCAAAATAATTTACATGAACTCTCATATAACTTTAAGTATATCTTCAATATAAGTCTTCTCTAAGTAATATTCATTGCTATACTCTTAAAATCTCTAGATTGTTGTTGTAGCAGATACCAATCCAGTCCGGCTGAGTGCTTGCCCACTGAATTTGATTGATTTCTCCATCTGCGGTGTAAGCTAGGATGGGATCTTCTATGGCGCGGGGCATTTGCTGTATGTCCCAGATCAAGGCTTGATGATCATCGCCTGTAGAGTACAAGAGAAAAATGACTTAGTAAGTCATGGTTGGTGCACCTTTGTTTGCATTTCTACGCTCAGTGATTGGTTTAAAAATCTCGCGCCACTAGTAAAACCAAACCCAATCGTGACTCACACGTGCAATATTTCCCGCGCTTTGTGTCGGCTACACGTGCGTCTAATGCGAGTTTTGATTGGTTCACCGGTTTGTCTACGTCCTTTGTGATTGGCCAAAGTAATTACTTTGGTTTTAGGGGTAATTGGATTTATCACAAAAAAAAAAGGAATCGACATATTGAGCCGATTTACACGGTACGGCTTTATCTCGTACGACAAGCTTACGACGGGGCTATATTTGTACGTTTGACTTGGGACGCGATTTACAAGCGCACAAATTCTTGTTTACTCAGTCGAAACAAAATTCCTCTTAACAACTTGCCTTCAGTCAGTTTTGAAATAGTCTTTATGGCGGCAGTTGAAAAGCACTTCTTCAGTCCACAGGGATATCAATTGTTCGGTTTGTTCTTTAGTAAAAATTATCTTTGCTTTTGAATTTATACTCGAAGGCGATTTGCCAACAATGGCAATTTGACGAAATAACCTTTCCATTCCTCTCCTACTCAGTAGAAATTTGTCAAAATACGCCATTTTCTATCCATTTCGGTTACGCCTATTTTAAACATGTTTCAAAATCGTACGCACTTTTTGTGACGTTCAAGACAATCGTAATCGAGTGTTTGATTTGCACGATACAATTCGTCTCGTAGGCTAGTAGGAAGCTTGCCGCCCAAGACATACAGCTGTAGTCTATCAATACTCTTGGTATCAGGTATCAATACTCTTGGTGCACAGTATGTACAGGTACATGTAAAATCACAGGCAGCTCAAGATCTCTATGTGAACCGTACAAACAACATGGCTTCAGATTATCAGGGATTGGATGGAAATTCCGACAATTGTGAGCCTTTTTTCCGACAATGGTAAGCCTTTTTTATAGACAATTTTCATCTATAACAACTACCTCCACAAACCCTTATAATCTGATATTAAGCCATGTTGTTTATACGTGTAGAAGAGAGAGCTTGGGCCACCTGTGGTATAATAGCATGTTAGCACGTTTACAAAAATTAACGTCCTGTTCAATTCTCCTTTCCTTTTTTCATTTCAATTTGTCACTTGTCTCTTAATTCAGTTTGTTTCCTCCCTAGGGTTGGTTTATCAATGCTTGCACAAGTCAAGCAGTTGCAGTGTTTCCGCCTCACCTGAAGTGCAAATGTGACAAGAAGAATGTGGAGCCCAAGCGATGCCGTTAACACATGCTCTGTGGTTATTTAACCTTGCTACTGGTGTACATGGTACTCTGACATCTAATATTATCACCTGCGTAGATATAAACAACAGAAAAAGAATAAATATATTATCACAGAAACAAAACCATAACTACTTTACTGTGCTTCTTTTCCAAACTAACCTCTATTGCATCCAAAGAGAATGTCGCTAAGTAGTTAGGATCTTGTTTGTTCCATGACAACCTCAACAGAGGACTGTGCTGAGGGTCTTCGTAGATTATTGTAGAGTGTTCTAAATGTCTAAAATGAGAAGGAAAAACACAAAAACAGAAATATTACTAACAGACTGTGATACTAGCCTGCAAGCAGCCAACTCCTGTGCAGGCTACTGAGATATAATGCACACTGTACACTGTATACTGTAAAGAAGGCTCTAATACATGTAGACTAATTTTGATATTTTAAAATTCAGCCTAAAACAAGACATCACTATGAGGCTCTGAGGAATAAACCAGTCACACTCTATAGTTTATAAACCAGAGCCTTGTGCTGAGTTCAATTGTTTTAGGCTGACCAGATCGTTGTTAAGCTTTAAAATGACTGAAACCTTATCATATGTGTGATTGACGTCTGTATACACGTATGTTCTTTGTATGAGACTGTTATTGACCTTTGTTTGTTCGTATTTATTTAAAAAAATCAGAATACACGTAGTTTCCTCGCTGTAAAATGCTGTTTACTTTAATTTGTTGATCCGGTAACTTCACAGTTAGATAAATTACATGCATAACATGTGAATTATGTACATGTAGTTTAGTAAGAAGCATTTGTTTTACCTAAGATCAAACATCCTGACAGAACCATCAGCTCCAACTGAGGCAAACATGTCTCTTCCTCCACCAGCACGGCTGAATGCAATGTCATATACCTGAAATTGTAATAAACAATTTGATGCACATGTAACCGCCGGCCAGTATCACATGGCCATATCGCGGGCTCAGGTTAGGGATCATCGACGTTACGTGTTTGGAAGTTGACTGCTGACCAAGTGACCATGGGAGGGATTTTGTAGTTTTTTATGGCCATCCCCAGAGGAATTTCTGTGATTGAAGTTGGCAATTATTTCTGATTTTTGAGAAGTTGCATACACTAGTATTTTCATTTATATCATTAATTTTCTCAAATTATCAAGAACCAGCAAAAAAATACAGAGCTTAGATTTTAGACCTGGCTAAAGCTATATTAAACAATTATTGGATGAGGTTTTTGTGATATCCATGATTATTCCGGATATCACAAAACCGAATTGAATAATTGCTTTATTATACATTGTTTTCAGGCTTGCCATGGAGTAAAACGATCCATCCTTTTTTTGCGCTTCCACATAAAAAGACTTGTGCTATTAAATAATAACACTTGTGCTATTAAAAATTCTTTTTTGTCGTGTGGCTCGTGAATGTTTTCTCTTTTAAGGTATTCGTAGAACAGTTCCTTCGCCACTTTTTTCGATCTTTTAGTATTTTCCGAATCTTTATCTTCAAGTAATTTCTCAATTTCTTGCTGGGTCAATGAAGCGAATCGACAATCCATGTTCTTACTTCGCTGTCCGTGAATATAAGACATTGCTCTTGGAAATCATGCATTGCGCGTGCAACCTACAGATTATTCACTAATCTGCTAGAATTAACTGCAGAATTAACTGTAGGCTCTTGGCCAATGAGAAGACAGATGTTGACTACTATTTATAATAATAATAATTATTAGACTCGTCAGAGAACATGGCTCATGTAAATTTACAACTGACAGATGCACATGTACATGTACATGTAGTATCATAAACACAGCATGCATGAATTGTGGTTTCAGCATGCTGCAACTTCTTTAAGTCAATCTTTACTTACCTCTTTATCATGAGCAATGAGTTGCGTCTTAACGTGTCCTGACACCATGTTCACCCTTCCAAGCACCTGACCAGTCTGTTAATAAAAAAAATTATCAATGGCCCCAATGGTGAACACAAGAGGTAAAGATGTTCATGGACAACAATGCTTTACTCTGATAGGATTTGAAAAGTGGGAATCCAAAATTGCAGTCCCATGACTCCATTCTCAAGTACAATGTGGGAGTGTATGCATGTACATGTAAGGTGTACATTTCTGCAGTTTGAGTGCAAATATACAATGTACTGTATGGACAATCACACAAGAACTTAGACTTGTTCTCGCTATCACCTCAAACAACTCTTACACATCTTTACCAGTGTACACTCAACTTGATAGTGCATGCCAAAGTTAAGTAGGCTGCTAGTGAAATTAATACTACTGTTGTTGGCCCTTTGGTAAGGATGCACCTGAACGTGAAATTACACGTACATGTAGCATGAACATCGTTAAAGCAGAAAATAATGTGGTAAACTGAAAACCACTAACAGACAGACATACCTCCAATCCCCATATTGTGCATGTTGTATCAATGCTTGATGTTCCTAACAGATTTGGATCCACCTCATTCCAGTCAAAAGATGTCAGTGGAGCACAAAAATCTGAATTTTTATTCTGTGTAAACAAAGTAATCACAGTACCATTACTTTTCTCCAGAGTTGCACATGGAGACGAACATCTTTGATCTTTAAGTTACAATAAAGTAGCGGTCTAGCTAAGATGCATATATCTTCACGTGTGCACAAACACTGTACATGTAAGGTAAGGTAAAGTCTGTATATGAGCCTAGTGGCCCATCAAAGCAGAGTTTATCCCGGTTTCTGTAGCGTGAGGGTTAGAGAGAGTATTTCTACTCCCCCTGCATTTCTACTCCCTCCATTGCAGGGTTACCCCTATCAGTAAATTCGCCGGTACCCATTTATACACCTGGGTGAAGAGAGGCCCTGTGAGAGTAGTGTCTTGATGCAAATGTAGATGTTAATGTTCACATGAATACTAAAAATTAATTCGCCTAAAATTGGCCTTAATGGTCAGTGCACTGGACTCCAGAGTTCAAGCCTCGGTTGGGGCACTGCATTGTGTTTTTGGACAAGACACTTTACTCTCACAGTGCCTCTCTACACCCAGGTGTATAAATGTGTACTGGCGGATTTAATACTGGGGTGGTAACCCTGCGATGGACTAGCATCCCATCCAGGGGGGAGTAGAAATACATGACTGTACTTCTACAAGCCACTTCTTGCAAAAGAAACCAAGACAATCTCCAGCCTGGTGGGCCACTAGGCTAATGTATATACATGTACTGTTTGGGCTTCTTTTAATAGAGATACAGACAACAAAGGGCAAACAAATTAATTTTATTGGTGACCCAGCAGCTTATGTTGTGGCCCTTGAATAAACAAACAAAATAAAGGTATAATAAAACAAAACAGAACCTTCAAAATTGGAACTGGCAAGACTAGTTGGACAATTATATAAAAACAAGGCAACAATGAAATTGGGACCACCGAAGACAAATCCATCTTGATCTAGGCAAATTGGCTTCCAAAGGCAAGTGTTGATTTAAAAATTAGTAACAGACTATTTTTAAAGGGAACCTTTACCTTGACTTGTTTGAAATTGTGCCTAAATTTCAAATTTTAGTGGATAAAGGAGCAATATCCACAAATACAGCTGTAGCAACAAAAAATGGAAAAGATGGTTGTTTTTAAATTATTCTTCGCATCACCATTTTGGATTTGATGATGTGTCACATGGTTACCCCATTGTTTCAAACAAAAGATGATCTGCTTCATAACAATAGCAGCAATCATTACACATCATAAAATACAAAATGGTGGTGCACAGGAAATTTGATAGTGATAACCTTTTACATTAATTTTTTGTTGTCTTTAAATCAACTTTCTCCTTTATCCGGTAAAATTGGTAATTAATTTTAGGAATTTATATTAGAAACAACTTAACATAAATTTGTCAAGAGTGGAGGCTCCCTTTAAAAGATCCTTAAAAATAAAAACAGTGAAGGCCTTACATTATTAAGCAGACATTCCAGACGCACATCAGAATCACTGACCCTCCATACCCTGAGGTAATCTCCAGATGTTGCCACTAAATCAGGATACCCCCCTTTCTGTACATAAAAACACAGGAGGGATTACAAATGTAAAAATGAGAGGTTTCTTACCCATAATTTCTATCCTAATAGCTCACTTTCAAAATCATGTGACAGTTTTGGTTGCCGTAGATTGAAAGTAGTGAAGGCTCGCATTGGAAGGACACAGTTCAAAATTGCGGCTTTCGTGATCTTTCGTGGTGAATAAATTTTACCTTGCGTAGCAGGTACAGTACGTGTATGTCTTCTCATTATAACTGCTGTGTTCCGCTGCGAAATAACCATTCCAGGAAAAATTCTAACATATCATTTTATCACATTCCTAAAGATAAATCTCTTCAAAAGGGATAAATAAGATTAATCCGCAACAAAACATTGAAACTGCAATCGTCTCATACACAAATTTAAAGGAGGAAAGAAAAAGCATCTTAGGGAATTGCCGACAATATTTCCGTGGAGTAAACCAGATTATAAAGCTAGAAAACAAGGATAAAAAAACAAGGATAATCAGGGAAAAAAAGAAAAAGAAAATACACACTAAAAATATGCAAATTGTGTAATAACTAAATACGAAAACAGAATAAATCTACAGATAAAAACAGCTATGTAATTAATTGAGGTTGGCAACGTAGCATTATCAGCTGAGACATAAGTATTCATTTGCGATCGATCGTTTCGAACCGCCATCATTCTGAATAGTATTGACCGCTGTGCATTCAGTTGGACGAAGTCCAACGAATGATTTTCGGAAAGCGAAGCTTCGGAAAACAATGCTTTCCGAACGAGGCACAAAGTACCGAGAAGAAAAATGACAAGGGATGAAACATAGTACCACATGACTTGTCGAATGTGAACCGCGACATACTGGTGGCGGAAGTCTCATTCATATACCATATGTGGGAATACTGAAATAAATTGTTGTTGTTGGCTTCCGGTCAAGCGCATGACATCTCATATTACGTACTTCCGCCACCAGTATGTTGCAGTGCACATCGTGCGAAAAGCCAACTGTCAACACGAAATGAGCGATCGTCAAAGGCCTGTTTCACGAATCCTTTCATCGTAATGGTTTAGGTAGCTTAAAGATGACGTAAATACTATGCCTAATCCAAAAACTGGGGCTCGTTTGTTGAATATGTAGCGAGTTATTGGGGGACGAAAATTTGACGAAATCTGTTTCATCCCTTGTCTCTATTCTTACTGCTGTGGCAGCTTTGGCGCCCACAGTTCGTCCAACTGAATGCACAGCGGTCGACACTATTCAGAATGATGGCGGTTCAAAATGATCGATCGCAAATGAATACGTATGTTTGGTTCGCAAATGAGGTTTTAACTAAGAGAATAAATACAAGAACGAAGGTACGACGTTTCTTTTATTGATGTTTCAAGCATAACTCCTCTGCTCCCTGTGGTTCATTTAGCAATACAGTATAAAGTAAATCTATGTACTACAGTAATAAAAAATAATAATCTTCATAAAAATTCAGCATGTGAATCCTATTATACAGCTGTTCTCAGCAAACATCTAAACTTCTCAAAAGGAATCATGAATCACCACAACACGGAACACCAGCAATACATGTACCGTTAAATGCCAATAAATTTCTAAAAAATGTACATGTATATATTAAAAAAATAAAATTATGGTGTTCTGGAGTGTTCCGGTGTTCCGTGAGTTGGTGTGTTCCGGTGTTTCTGGTTTTAGTACAATGCCAGTCAGAACTGTTGCAGAGGATTGTTAAAATTTACTGATAATCATCTGCTCTGCAAGCACCAGCATAAACATCACTGCCTAAAACAGTAAATGCATTGCCCAAATACCCATTAAAAGAGGTCGAGTTTACTGATCGTGAATGAATAGTTTGATATGACGTTGGAATTCTGGTCAATACAAGTGTGCGATTTTTTTGCTTCCTTTGGTACACCACAATCAAGCTGTTTTCATCACGATCTCATTAAAGGAAGCTGTTAATGATTGTGTTGACTGTTCAATGGTCAATGAAACATCACTGCTCATTTACAACCGCATT
>OX393561.1:9605663-9620663 GCA_947652115.1 Blastomussa wellsi
GGATCCAAATTCTTTTTGAGGCTTCCGGAAAACAGAATAGGATTCTGGGTTATCACAGAAAATGTTTGCCGGGTCTCTTGGAGATTCAATTCTTTCAGATTGATGCCATCTACCATTACCTTTAAAAGGAAAAGAACATAAGTTGAATTAAAAGAGCTACGTAACGATATTTTGAGTTGTTTTTTTGCGACGAACCAAACTACCCTTAAAAAACTATCTCCCTTAACCGTTTCCTGCCCAAGAGTGACTTATAGATTTTACTCTGTCTAACGCCAGACGATTTTACTCGTCAACGGGAGACCCCTTGGGCAGTAAAGGGTTAAAACGAAGGAAAGCTAGAACTAATAGTTTACAGAGGTAGAAAAACACCAAAGAGGTGATACTGAACCAAAAAGGAACAAGGACGATCAAGGATGGAGAAGATTGAGATGGATTGCAAATGACGATTTTGAAAATGTAGGCTAAATTTTTCAAAATGCACGAACCGTGACGTTGTTCCTTTAAGTGCATTGCCTCAAAAAAGTAACCTTTTACAGTGATGGCGGTTTCTCATCTTTTGTTTCTCCTTTGGTCATCGATCTTCATCGAAAACTACTTGAAAACAGACACTACACCTTCACCTGTTATGCACCTCATTTACGGTCTCGTACATTGGATTGAACAAAGCATTCGATGGTCTTGTTCAGCAGAATTTCAAGAGCTCGAAACCCATAATAATTAAGTGAAACAGAAGCTAAAAAAGAATGGCTTCACTTTTTTGGTTCGGCGTTTGGTTCAGGTTTTTATTAACAGCTGCGAAAGCTGATTGGACAACAGGGACGGAATTTTGGTTTTCTTCTGTGACTGATTGAAGGCAATTTTTCTTAGTGATTTTAATTAGTTTTTGAAAAACTAAAATTGGAAATTGCTAAGTGCTTTATCAACTTTGTAGATTTATATTAATAAGTATACGTATCAGTGTAGCAATTGGACGCAGGCTTCTTGATGACATGAACAAACAGTTAGCTTTGCTTGCTTTTCACGGTTTCTTTTATTGGTTTGGAATGAGAACTACAAATTCCCTGCACCACGACTTGATGCATCCATGTTTTGATTACAAACAGTTAATTGTGTTTTACGTGCAAAGAAATATTCTTTTATTTAGTGGTTACATTCACAAGACATACATGTACCCGTTTGTTAATCTCTTCTATGTCTTACCACGCCACTTGGTTCAGGCATCCTGAATAATGCCGCCAAGAGGGAGGACTTGCCGGAACCTGTTCTTCCTGCCACGCCAACTTTCTCCTTGTCCTTGATTTCAAGAGTTATATCTTTTAGGATGCGATGGCCCGCTTCCAAATAACTTAAAGATAAATGTCTTAGGGATATCCCTCCTTTAGCCGGCCTTCGTTCGCCTCTTGTATCATATCCGGGTTCTGGGCGTATTTGGGTGAATGCTACGACTCGTTCCACTGACGTCATAAGGTTCTCTGTCTCCGAAACCAACTGAACACCGAACTGAGCCGCGTCTAATGTTTCTAGTGCGTATGTCAGAGACATGCCTGCAAGAGCTGTGTGATAGAGTAAAGACAGCCAGGGTTACAGGGTGAAAAAAGCCTTTCGTACCACAGGGTCCATCGTGCCTTTGTTTGTAAATATGCGGCTTACAAATTTAAGTCAATCTTCATGGGTATGTGTTGCTTTTGGCCATGTCTCTGACACAATAGGCCAGAGATTCTGTATCTACTAGTCCTGTAACAGGGGGGATCTAGGGGGAGGCTGCAGGGGATGCGCACCCCTCCCTGGGGTAACCTGCGACTTTCTAATATAACTAGTGTTCTGCTTACGTCACCGGTTAATTACGTCATTCTTCAGTGGTGCACCCCCTCCTAAGAAAAATTCTGGATCCGCCCCTGTGTCACCTGTGTGTACTTACATTACTTATAATAGTACTGATAACAAATTTTTTATTGGCTCTGCACATGCCTGTTTGCCACGTAACTGGCGTACGATCACATGGGTGTCCATTCAAATTAACAGGTATCCAATGAACAATTTCAAATCCGATCAAAGTAATTGAACACCTACGTTTTTTGCACGTCGATCAAATGCATTTGTATGGGTTATTTCTTGCTGTTTTTCTACTGTTTGTAAAATGGATTGAACGAATTTTTTTTCACACAAAAGAAGTTTTCAAAAACGTCCAAAACTCGAAATTTGTTTTTGATACGATTAATTAGTAATTGAACCCCGTGTCGCATAATTGAGGGAGCAATCTTGCTCGTACTTTTAAATCGGTCTCGCGCTGCACGCTCAATCGATTTTGAAATTAAGGGACTGTGCAATAATTATCTGGAGGGGGGGGGGGGGGGGGGTTCTAAGATTTGCCGTTTTTATGCTAGAGACGTTAAAGCCGTCCGAGACGTTAAAGCTGTCTCGAGACGACTTTAACGTCTAGCATAAAAACGGTAATTTAGACAGACAGCTTTAACGCCTGACAGCTTTAACGTCTTCTCGTAAGAGCGTCTAAACGATGCCCTTAACAGACCGCTTTAACGTCTCAGACGTTAAAGGCGTCTAGCATAAAAACGGGACGCCGTTAACTTGGACGCCTTTAACGTCTGCCTCGTCCCGAGACGACTGGAACTAGTCAGCTTTTCATCCTGATATCGAGGCTCAACGCAAAACAACATGGCGGCCAAAGAGTCTCGGAGCAGAAAGTGGAGTGAAAGTGAACTTAAAGTATTTGCAGCTGTTCTTGCTGACGACGAAACTGAATTTGCATTGTCTTTGGAGACTCTGGCACTCAAAAAGTCATCAAATCTTCATATTTTTGAAGATATTAAGAAAGAGCTCGATGGTCGTTTACAGAAAGAGAACGCATGCTCGTCTAGTTCTAAGAAAGGGAAAGCGATTCGGGAGATCGATACGTCAGTTGTAAAGCTTAGAGCAAAGTACAAATGGTTAAAGGATCAGTGGCGAAAATACACAGAAAGGGCGAAGACAGGGAGTGGAAAAGCTGCTGTGGATGAACCTGAATGGTTTCACATAATCGACCCCATTTTTTCCGAAACACATACAGAATTAAAGGTTGCAACCAAGGCAGCAGACATTTTTGATAGCAACAGTGAAGAGGAAGAAGATGATGAGAAGGAGGTCAAGACTGAAGAAATTAAGCCTTCTACTTGTAGTACACCCCGTGAGATGAAGCAGCCATTTATAGATTCAAGTGCCTCTTCCTTAGATGCAAGTTCCGAACAAAGCCCCTCTTTAGAGAGTGAGAGTGAAGAAGAATGTAACATTTTTAACATCTCCATTCTTTGTGTTTCTTGACGACGGAGATAAAAAGACTTCAGAAGATTCGATCCCGCCATGTTTCCAGCAAGTTGCAAGTCGATTTGTTCGTAAATGCGCGCGAAAAGTTTACTCGTGTCCAGTGTCCTCCGAGTGTAGAACCCAGTCTTTTTTGTTTTTTTATTTCTGTTTTTCTGAAAAGCAGTCTGTTTAATGCGTCCCGTTTTTATACTAGACGTCTTTGACGTCTTAGACGTTAAAGACGTCTAGACGGCTTTAACGTCTCTAGCATAAAAACGGCCATTAATATGGGGGTTCTGAACTTAAACAAAAGCGCAGGGTAGGGGGGTAAGATGTAATTTCTTAAACATTTGTAGGGCGGTTAGAAGTTAAACTGAGAGGTCTGATCTCAATCCATGGACTCAAGATAATGTATATTACATGTAAGCTAATCAAAATCAATTTTTGGAATCTTTTAAGAAATATTAATATTAACAGGAGAATCAAGTAACACCCAGTGCATTTAGAGCAATGAAATGGACTGTAAGTGATGTTGATGAGAAACCAACCTTGCTTCGTACCTTTGACTAGTCCTTTGCAACAGTGCGACCGAAAGATAAGAAGCTATTGGGATCATCAGGAGCAGTGTGGGCATCCGAACAAATACGTCTGGTAGAAGAATTTCCCACTGTCTGTTGTCTTCCAACTTCGCTGCATCCGAGCTTGAGTACATTTTTACTAAGAGTCGTTTCCCAGAGCGACCTGTACCATACCCCCCAATGTCTTAGAATTGACAGACAAAGGTCCTGGAGCAGGTGTCCATAATATAGAAGTCCAGGACTTGTTCCTTCTGGTGTGCCAGTTGCTTGAATCAGACCATCGTATTCGTTTGCATAGGGCGCCGCATGACTCGGCGCAGAACGAGGCATAACGCACTAATGCTGCAATTGGAGAAGCTCTTACGACAGGAAGTCCGGTCGCCCCACTCAATGACCCTTTTCGTGGGCTTCCTACCGCAGAATTGGAAAGAATGTGCTTGAAAGACATAGAACAACACTGCATTGCCTGGGAGGAAGCAAATACTTGGTCAGCACAGCGCATTCATGACGAATCGGGTCCTGGAAAGAATGACTTCCTGATCTCCCTTGCCAGCTACCATCCGGAAAGTCACATCCTGCTTCATCTCTCGAAGTACCTTCTTAAATGGAGGAAGGCTTCTCCACAGCAACGACACAAAATATGCGAGAAAGCAGTTTTTTCAAAGATTCAAAAGATGAAAGATGCCCATGTGAAGCAAGGACAATACTACCTTGAGTACTTAAAGTTTTCATGTGACCCAACCTGCGATGAATGCGAGGAAGAAGGTTGGACAGGTGGCATTCCCATTACACGATCTCCATTGCCAGCCCTTGATCCGTCCTCGCCAGGAAAGTATCTCCCAGTTGATGAACCTCGTTTGGCTCCAAGCGAGGTTGACAGTATCCTTCCTAGTGTACAAGTGAAGAAGATGTTTGTTGAAAAGAAAGTGACCTCTTCTGATAACCAGGCTATACGACAAGCATGCTTAAAGCTTAACATCGAAAGTTCTTGCAGAAGATATCTTCAGCACCTTGAATTCTTGGCTCTAAAAGCAGACAAAAGAAATCTGGAAAGAAACACCATTCCAGAAGATATTTGTTGGGAGAGCAGAGACGATGTTGAAAGACTGACTAACAAGCAACTTCGGCTCTATCTAAGGCAAGAAGGTCTAATGGTATGTGGAAACAAGGCACAATTAGTTGAGCGAATTCTTAAGCATGCAGATGGTTCTGTAGCAAGAACATTTGATGAAGTCATCGAAGATGATGATGAAAACATGCCCTCCAGTTCTCATGATGATACCTCAAGTGATTCTGAGGAGGAGTCAACCGAGTATGAAGGTGATTCATCAGGCGACGATTATGCGGAGCGCAGCTTCCAAGTTTTATTTATTGATGATGCAGACATACCAGAAGTAGTGTAAAGGTAAAGAGGGATGTAGGGATGATCGGAGGTTGGGGAGGGGGGGGGGGTTTGAAAGTAATCTCCCCTCTAGACGGGGGTGGACAAGAAGTTATTTTTACTTCAATTCATGGGGGTGCAACTTTATTTTAAGGCCTACTTTGCTAATTTTAGAACCCCCCCCCCCTCCAGATAATTATTGCACAGTCCCTAACGGCGCAGTTACTCCCTGAATTGTATTCCACCCAGTCCAATATTTCCTTTATTTTATTTCTATTTCAGCGGGGAAACTATTCAGTTTTATTCTTCATTCACGTTGCCCATACATGCTCATAATGCTCTCAATATCCGTTAACGACAGCTGACAGCTATTTTGCGGTATACGTCAATTCGGTAGAAGTCTCGCAAAGCGCCGCATAACGGCAACTTTTCTAGCTGGTAGAGGCACTTCGCTGACAATTTGTTGAATAATAAAACAATTATCCTGCTCAATCTTGCGGAATATCGCCTGATTTAAGCCAACTCGGCCTAAGGCCTCATCGGCTAAGTATATATCAGGCGATATTCCACGCGATTTCGCAGGATAATTGTTAAATATCTGACAAAAAGTGGCAACCATAGTGACTTTACTGTTTTGGTTATGAGGTATTCATGAGATCTTACATTCTGAATTCAAATTGACAACTTGTACAGTTTGCATGTTGCTTCTTGTGCTTGTCCCTCAGCCACAAGCACATAGTGCCTGCAAATGGTTAGATGTTCTAGTCTTCTCGGATAAGGACGATAAAACCGTAGGTCCGGTCTCCTGTATCACGTTCAGCAGGGGACGTTAAAGAACCCTCACACTCATCGTAAAGAGTAGGGCACGGAGTTCCCGGTGTTGTGGTGTGGCCTTTTGTGCACTTTCGGAAGCTTTGCACATGAGCCTCTGGCTCGGGAGAATTGGGCAACCACTCCCCGCTCTTCGCAGTAAAATATTTACCTTTGCCTTTTGACTAAAAGATACTCGTGAGACTATGTGCGCTACCTAGAATCGTTTTTCCTACTCACAGGTATCCTTGTAGGTTTCCCACGTGTCGTACAGAGCATAGCATCTTTAGCTAGACTACAATTAGCAATTAGACTACGAGCCCGAGTTTTCTATGAGCGAATAGTCAACGAGGCGCTGCCGAGTTGACTATCGCTCATAGAAAACGAGGGCGATTAGTCTAATTGTTTTAGTAGAAACTCTAAAGGGTTAAATATTTTTTGAGACAAAAATCAAGAAAAATCTTTCATTCAAAGAGCAACGCGCGCGCGATCGTTTTCTATCGCCGAATAGAAAACAATGCCAGAACCAATCAGATTTACGGATTTCCAATAGAACACAGCTGAGTTTCTACTAAAAGTTATTATTAATCCAAACTACGTGTGTTGTTTAGTATGTCCATTATACGCACCATACCTGGTATTTGAGTGATGATTACAGCTCCAGCTGCGACCAGCGTAACAAGGAGACTACAAAGCACCTCCAAGCGAACGCCCAGCCACTTAGTACAACCCAACACCATTATGATTGCGGGCGTGTTTTGGTCTTGGTACCTGATTAGATGAGATGATTGATTCCACAAAAAAATTATTTCAGTGGAACCGTAAATGAAGTATGAGGCCATGATTCTTACGTGCATTGTTATTTCAAAACCATTGCAACGATTGACGGCAGACTATATATCTGTATGTAATCAAAACCGTTCTAGCCATTTGTAATTCAAGTATTAAACTTGTTTGGTACCTTCCCCATTTGGTGCAATGTTTCTTTCCACAAGGGTACGACCGAATTATATGCACACTTAGACGCATCCTGTGTATTACCGATAGCCTTTCCATAACAAGTAAAGCTATTCCACAGTCATAGTTTAAGCTGACGTTAGGTGTTGGCCGTGTCGACTACTTGGCTTAGCAGTGATGACTACTTTGTTTTAAAAGTAAAACGGAAAAGCCTTATATATAAGTAACATTTACAGAATAATAATCTAAAGCCTTGTAATAAAGTTACTAGGTCCGAGCGTTGAAGTTATTCAAGAGTACTCTCATGAGTTACGCAAGCACAAGGTTTGAAAAATGAAAACGCCACGCTTCAAAATCTCACGAAACAAAAACATAACCTGGTCTTTTACACAATATTGTCAGCAAAAAACGACATTCATTTTCTCAGTAACTGTCGTAAAAAAGTGCGGGTTGTTTGTCAGCTGAAAACGCATTCTTAACATGTTCACTTTGGTGTTCTAGGCGCATTTTGAATTGTGTATAATTAAGCATAGATACCTAGTGACAATTTTAGCACCGTTCTATTTTAAAAAAAGAACGTAAAATAATAGCCGTGTAAATGAAATTTTGTTAAACTATTAAATAAAGCGAAAGTAAAATATTGACAACATTACGACCATTTGCGTCCATCTTTGAAGCTGATGAATTTAACACGTAGATTTCCTTTCTAAACCTCAACGGTTTTCTCTTGTTACTGCCACTTCCGACAAATGAAGCGTTTGTCTTCACAAGCTGGTGTTTTCAAGATTTGACCGCCCAGCTCGACAAGATTCTGATCTGAAAATGTCATTGCAATGAAGGCGATAAAGGTCGGAGTTATCGTCCTGGAATAGCCTTATTCCAAGATTTCAAATGTTTGACGGTTCAAAATTGGCATCTGACCAGTAAGGGCCGCTAACGTTTTAAAAGTAAAACTACGCGCTAAATCCTTCACGCTTTAGCGATGGACGTGTTAGTGAATCTAAACCTACCTATAGAGCTCCTGCAAGAAGTTATTCTCCATTTCAGAAGATCGTATCACTTCAAGGCCCGCCACAGTATCCGATATGTGTGAATAAACTGGGCTGCACTTAATGGCCTCCAATCTCTTTAATTCTCTGGATGTCCTCAAGTAATACCACCCAAAGCAAAGGAAAAGAAACACTAATGGAACGATGCCGATAACGAGCCAGTAGTTAGTTCCTACAGAAAGCAAGGTAGCTCCGAGTGAGAACAGGCACAACTGAACTGCGAGTAGGAATTGGGGTGGTAAAGTATCATCCATGCAGCCGATATCTTTGGAGAAGCGGTTGAGAATGCGTCCAGCTGGATTGGTGTCGAAGAAAATAATTGGGGCCTTTATGACTGCCCTGACCATCGTGTCGTGAAGTTTCTCCGATGCTCGTAGAAGGGTGTAGAAAAACAAAAAAGAAACAGTTGTTGACAGGAGCAGAGCGCCGATCACTAATGAGGCGTAGATTTTTAGAGTAACGGGATCACTTTGCTGGCTAAAGGACATGTTGGCAATTTTGGACAACCACCAGTACGGGGAGATCAGGAAAACTGAAAACGAAAAATAGTTTAAAAACAATTTAACAAAGTATAACCCTGCTTTCTGTCCGCTCCTGGCGATTTATGCGACATGAAAGTAGGTTACTCGATGAAAAACCTCCGTTAGCATCTTAGCAAAATTAGTTATGTTATTGGATCATATTTAATTAGAAAATGTTAAAAAATAATGAGATAGAATTCGTCTCACAAAAATTACAGATGAAATGCGTTAACCAATGATTTACTTTGTGAAAGTATCAAATAAACTGAAAAAGAACAAAACGCTAGTTTGGAATCACTCTGAGGAATATCGAACAATAAAAATGCTGCATAAATCCTGTTCACCGTTGCTGAAGGTACATGTCCACCACTGTACCATACTTATGTGCTCCCATTCACGGTGCGAATGGCGGGTGAGTGATCATGAATCCCATGTTATCTTCCACGTGTTTGGTTCCGGGATCTCTTGTTCACATGTAAGATCAAATGGGATTCATTCACAGGTTCCTCCTTATGTTTCCATTTCAGATATCAGATGGTAGAGCAGGGACATGTAACCCAAATAGGCGGTCGTTTGTTCGAATTCCAACCCTAGCGTCCTTTAACATCTCATGCTTAGGTTTTGGAAGTACAGCCAATAAAAAGATAGATACCACTCCAATTGGCGTGCCATAACGTGTAGATGCGATATATTAAGAAAATGTGACTGTACCTTGAACAAAGAAAACAAGAAGGAACAGGCACAGCAACAAGACAGGTGGGAAAGCGGATCGGAAGTATCGCCAATAAAGACGCCAGTTGACGGATCCTATGATCCTTTCTTCTGCTTCTTCTTCCAAGTCATTCCCAACTCCTCCATCGGTTGCCAGGTCTAGGGACATAGAAGTCAGCCCTTTTCGCAAATACTTGACACGACTAACAGATTCTTTTCTTTGAATTTCCTTTCCAACAAATTTAAATGTTGACAAAATGCCCTTGTCTTGAAGCTCATTATACGTTCCTTGAAAAGCAATGCTACCTTGCTCCATGACGTATATGACATCCACACTTGTCAGAAATTGGTGTTGATGAGTCACCAAAATACATATTTTCTTGGAAAGCAGGCCACGGATGCATTTTTTGAAAATATTTTTGCCAACTTGAATATCAACAGCACTGAGTGGATCATCCAGCAAAAAGTTGGGGGCGTCTGAATACAATGCACGAGCTAAAGATATACGTGCTCGCTGGCCACCACTCAGACTAGCCCCTCGTTGCCCAATGTATGTCAAGTCCCCTTTGGTGAATTGCTCAAGGTCTTTCTGTAAGCTACACGCTTCAAGGATTCTCTGATACTTAACCATGTCAAGAGGCATTCCAAAGGTAATATTTTCTTGCACTGTTCCAGAAAATACCCATGGAAGTTGAGGAACATATGCAATTCTTCCAGAATATTTGATTTCTCCACTGTGACAGGGTATCTCTCCAAGTATTGCTTGCAAAAGAGACGTCTTTCCACAACCCACAGGACCCGTGATGGCGACCAGTTGCCTATTACGAACCTGTATGGATATATTTTTTAAAGTCTTGAAGTCATCAGTCTCGTTCCAGCTGCAGGATACGTTGCTCAAAGAAATGTATGACTCTTCATTTCTTTTCACGTACAATTCCTCTTCTTTAGGCAACGTGAACACATTTGCAAGTTCAGTAAAATGAAACTTCCCTCCATTGAAATGTCGGTCATTGAATGTAGGACTACCATCTTGGTTCTCCCTTTTATGTAAAGCGTTCAAATTTGAATCGAAGGCAGAATCCGATTCTAAAAACTTTTGTATCCTGTCCAATGAAACTTTAACGTCAGCTAGCAGATGAAGTGTCTCCCCCATGGCGACAGACACAGAGAATTTTACAACGTTTAAAGTCGATAGTAAGGTAAAAATCTGAAAAGCTGTCAAATGGTTGTTTGTAAGAATCAGAGTTGTAACGGAGATAAATCCAGCAATTGGCGTGTTGGTAAAGTAAAGAGCGTCAAAACTTGAAAGAATGGCTCCTCTCAAACGAATGTAGCTGATCTCCTTTCTAAAGAACAAACACAATTAAAACAAACATGACACATATCCGTGACTCTACAACCTTTACGGTCTTAACGTGTTAATAAAACTAACAGTTGTTTATTCCTTACAAATTTGCTGCATAGCCCAATTAATTCGAGAATAATGAGAGTAATGTTAACTGTCACAAACAGTTTATTCATTTGCCTGCTTTAAGGTAACTAAAGGTTTTCAGGACTGGCATCGCGACAATATATCTACTCCCCTTAACGTTAAATCCAATCTGGTCTACAAGTTGGCCTACTTGATACTGTTTGACCAATAGCAGTCCTCGTCATATACACTTACTTTCTCAATTTCCTTATCATGTCCCGAAAGTACCATTCCCAAGCGTTCATTTTAACTGGACGGATACCTGCGATGATCTCGTTCATAACTTCAAGCCGTCTGTCTGTAATGGATGCTGCCTTCTCCCGTAGACTTCCCGCTTTCTTGGACAGCACAGAGATGTATGTTATAACTATTAAGAAGAAACAGGCTCCCACGAGGGCCTGCCAACCAATGAGATACCAAAGCAGTATCCCGGATGAAAGAATCTCGATTGGGGCAAATACAAGAAAGGCCACACTCCAGCCAGCGTCCTTCAATCGTTCGGCATCGTTTGAGACCAGATTTATTGTTTGACCAGAAACGACTTCATTTAGAGAACGCCGATTCAATGTTAGAATCTGTGAGGAAAATGAAAACAGGCATGCTTATAAGTACGTTGTTAGAGTTTGAAGGCAATAAAGTAGGATTACATTAATTTGCATTCTGTACTGACGAAGCGACCAAAACGTTTTTAAAAAGTTTATAATAACATGAGGGGCGTATCATCAATTAGCACCACGTACATTTTTTTAATTTCCATTATTTTTTCCTCCCTGAGACTCCCATTCGTGCATGTTTCTGCTCGTCTAGCGTCATAAATATAACGAAGTGAAAGAATAACAGCATTGAAATCCACCCTTCTGCCGAAAAATCTGAGCAAGGAACCAAAAATACCTTTTTGTAAATCAGCCCGATAGCAGATACCTTCAGCTGCATACCGCAAACTCCTGCCAGAAAAAATGAATGGTGGTGAGATAAACCCTTCACCGCGGTAACGACAGAGATTCCAGCAACTCGCAGTATGGTGGCAGCTTGATTTACAGTGGCCTCCTGAGAGAGACTTCTCAAGAATAGCCACACCATCAGTGGAAGCAATATATTGGACGCGGAGTGTATTAGCTTTACCGCTCCTAATATAAGGTACTTCTTGCAGGAGAACATTCTAAACATCACTTTCCAGAGTCGAGGTTGTTTGTTGTTGATAGCAGACGAATTGTTTTCTCTGTACCATTCCATCTCCAGCTTGTCAACTAGGGCCTCTGTTTTGAATTCGTCTTGAAGAGGGAAAAGGTCTTCGTCCTGTAGGGGTCTTTTGTTGCCAAGTTTTATTGTGTCGTTCATCCACCAGAAAAAGAGCAAAGAAAACACGTTTGAAGTCTCCATGGGACTTGTTCTCTTGCATTTTGTCGTTAGTTCAGGCATATCCATTGCTTGATCACCTGTAGATTTAACCAACCACATTTTACAACTTCTGCTTTGCCTTCGGTTTCATCACGTGACATGAAGATAACAGCCAATCAGAAGACTGAAAGTGATCATATTTACAACGGACTACCATAGAGAGTAAGTTTATGTAATGGTAGCTTCCTGTCATTCATCGCGTCATATTTCTCCATGAATAGATTTACGGTTGGAAGCTACTAGCAATTTTTTGCCAGGAGAGGGCTGGGGGGGGGGGGGGGGTGGGCGGTGAACCATTGGCCCAAAAAATTATCCGAAGTTGCCTTGCCCAAATTTCTCTTGCTGCCCAAAAAGGTGGCGTTGCCCAAAATTGGGGGGGAGGGGGGGACTGCTGCCTCCCCGGCCCCCCTGGCCGTTACGATCACGTATCAGCTGGCAGTTCTCAATTAGCTGCACATGGTTTACGCTGTGGATTACTTTCTAATTTTTTTTTCTTGACTTTTCAGCTTGCTTTTCTTTGACAAAGTTCGATTTTCGTATTGATCGCACGGGAATATATTTTGTAAGAAAGCCTCAGACGACCAAATAACGAGCATTAAAAAAAAACATAACCTTAACATGTATGCAAATCAACAATAACTGTTCAAATTAAAGGAAATTCAAACCTTGATAAGAATTATACTGTGGTTTTCTTTGCTGCAATGTTGTAAAGATCACTTTAATTAACAAACGAATTGTTTAATATGCATCACCCAAAGCGAGGTAGTTGCTGTTAAGACCTGTCAATAGTTGTTCAATGATGCTTCGAGTTGTTGTCAAGTTAGCTTTTTGCAAAAAAAAAAACAAACTTAATGATGCAAGACTGATCAAACAGCTTGAAACTGATGGTATTTTAAGTAAGCCCAGTATTTCGCATCGACAAAACGAACTTTCATCAGGGGCATAAAATGCTAAGTGATAAATTGAAACAAACGGTTACACGGTTTAAAAGGGATGATATAAAAGCTGTTACGCGATTGACTTATTGTCCAGTTAAAAAAACAGTCATCTTGACCACCTTCAGATTCTCTACTGTTGAACGTAGTAGTAGAAACATGGGGATTCTGGCGCAAGCCAAAAATTAAGCCAAAAATCATCAAAAAATTTAGGTATAAATGTTTCGAAAAATTTAGGTATAAATGAATTGAAAATTAAAGGAATAAATTAAAAGTAAAATTTAAATCATTTTTTAATTATATATATTTAGAAAAATTTATATATTATATATTATATAACTAAAATGACATATCATACTGAAGAAAAAAGAAAGGAAGCAAGAAGAAAAAGTTTAAACAATGGTTTTGTGATATATGTAATAATTGAAAAAAATATACTATATATATATATTTAACTTAGAGAAAAAATTTATATATTAATAATATATAATATGAAAATATTTTAGACAATCGTCTACCAAAAAATATCTTACATCAAAACATCCAAAGTTATAAAGAACTTCCTATACCACTTGTACCAACACCATATAAGCCAAAAAATAAATTTAAGTAATGTTTTTAGGGCAAAAATAAATAAAAAGATTAACAGGTTTGCTGATTGGATTATTTCTCAGGTTCCTCAACAAATAAAAAAGAAAGCAAAAGAAAGACTAGAAAATCTAAAAGAAAATGTTAATGAAATATATAATCAATATAATAAATTTAAACCCGAAGAACAAAAATCAGCATTAAAAGGTTACTTGAAGACCTATAGGATTGAATGGATAGAAGGGTATGATGCAAAGAACTTTATTATTAGTATCAAGCCAAAAGTAATCGATTTTATTAAAAAACAAACTCTACTTATCGAGCTAAAGTTTATATTTACTTGACAATTCATAAAAGAGAGTCCATCAACAGGTAAGACTGAAGAAGATTCAGGATATTTGAATTCAGATGTAGAAACAATGTATCAATCAACTGACCTATCAGATATTTACAACAATATGACCGGGCGATTGCTTGAATTAGTCCAACAATTTCAAAATCAAGGCTCTGGTTGGATTTTTAATTTTGTTGAAAGTTTTGGTATTAATATTGCACAATTTGAACCACTTTTTGAAAGTTCTTATATTCCTCTTCCAGCTAAATCAGCTTCTAAAAAGCTATAGTTAATATAAAAAATGTAAATGATCATGAATGTTTTAAATGGACTGTAACATCGGGTAAAAATCAGAAAGAAAAAGACCCCCAACGTCTTACTATCAAAATGAGAGAAGACATAAAAAAGTTCGATTGGTCTGGTATAGAATTTCCAGCAAAACTAAAAGAAATAGATAAGTTTGAAAAGCAAAACAATGATTATAGTGTTAACGTTTATGGATATGAGAAAAAAGAAGTCCATCCATTGAGAATCAGTAAGCGAGAAAATATTGTTCCCAATAACTTGTTACTACTATATGATGATAATAATAGTCACCACCGCTAGATTAAAAATATGAGTGATAGGTTCTCAACATCTTTGTTTTGAAAACTACACAGGAAAATGAGAGTCCCTTTTGTAATTTATGCTGATTTTGAAAGCTTTACAGAACCAATTAACACTTGTTATCCTGATGCTAAAGAGAGTTTTACCGTAGAATATCATTAACTCAAACCTTCTGGTATAACTTTGTTTTATCAACTGGGTTGATAATGTGAATTGGCCACCGTAAAGAGATTCGTGAGCTGACGTTTCGAGCGTTAGCTCTTCGTCGGAGCGAATCAAGGAATTGTGGGTCGTGTGTGGTTTATAAACAGAAAGATGGAGCTTCGCTATTGGTTGGTGCCTGGTAACGTGAAAACAACGGAAT
>OX393561.1:9623163-9670663 GCA_947652115.1 Blastomussa wellsi
TGAAATGCAAAAGTTCTTGTTTGTGAATCGTGAATAGATAAGAAATAAATCATGAGTGTCTAAAGTTGAGTTCGTAGCTGAATTTCACTGCATTGTGATCAGATTTTTTGCCGTGACCCTAGTGAATTTTTCGTGATTCGTGAAATCGAAAATTTACTATCGTGGCTTCGTGACAAGAACCCCCTTGCCCCGGCCCACTCTCTACTCTCGAGTCCGATCTTTGTCCCTCGTCGAGCCTACTATTAGTTGTTCCTCTGTTTCACGAAAACGAAACTTAATTTTTATAGCGTGCAATAAATTCTCCGATCGGATAATGTTTGTTCAGGAATGGAATGATGGAATGATCCATCAAAAAAACTTATCCATGATCAGCGATTTCATGATCACTTTTTTCCGGCAATTCGGTAGTTAATGTTTTACACGTAAGCATCCGGATGGCTTACTTTACCTCTAAATCCTATTTAGAAGGAAGAACATTGATTTTTGGGGTCGGATATCGTGCTCGGAAGAGAAATTTTATACTGGCACGTTTAGTCGGGCTGGCCCGGCCGGTGAACGCGATTACATGGAAAATTTTCAGCCCGGTTAGCCGGGATCCCGGCATCGAGAGCATCGAGAGTTGACGAGCATGAGGAGCATGACATTCTCAGAAAACAGGAAGTTGGATTAATTTTTGGGTTGCGCCAGAATCCCCATATTTCTACCACTAACCTTGATGCATCTAGGTTACAAGGCGGGAAGTGATAAATTACTTTTGCTTTCAAAATCGACCAACAGGACTGAGAGAAAAAGTTGTGAGCGAAGATAATGTAAATTTGTTGCGTGGATATAGAACAGCTACAAGTGTAATTTACACACAAACGCAAACATCACAAACCTGAGAATTCTAAAATCACCTGGAAAAATCTTGCACAACCCTCAGCTCAAAGTCGATTTTGTTGCATTGTTGAACGCTGATGCATCTGGGCTACAAGGTCAGACTCAAAGGACAAAATGCTAATGAAGGGAAGTGAGAAATTCCTTTTGCTTTCATAATCGACCAGCAGAACTGAGAGAAACATTTGTGAGAAAAGATAATGTAAATTTGTTCCATGAAGCATCACTAAGCATTTATGGCAGTGTATGAATAGAACAGCTACAAGTGTAATTTACGAACAAACACAAAGATAACAAACCTGAGAATTCTCAAATCACCTGTTTAAAACCTGCACAACCTTCAGCTCAAAGTCGATTTTGGCTGCTCAGTGATTTCATTTCACCCGCTTATTGAACGTGATCAATGAATAAACATTCAAGCAATGTGCCCGCACGATGAATCTATTTTTATATCGTAAACACTGTGAAGTCTGTCTATTTCTGTCAAAGGCATATACGTCTCCGTACAATAGAAAACAACCGGAGGTAGTTTTGACTCCTGGCTGATATATGAGAAAAGAGGTTCCAGCAAGGCAGTGTCTGAAAAGGCAAATATAATTTGTGTCTCCGCCCAATGCGGAGTCTATTTTCTCCCAACAAAAAAAAATCTGAGCACACGCAGTCTACAACTGACATAAAATAAATGAAACTGCATCACACTGAAGACAAATATTTTAGATCAACGCTTAGCATATAATATCGCTAAGTCTAATATCTTGTGCAAACGTTGTTGCGGCACGAAAAAAAAAAGCGGAAAAAGGAGAAACAAAGGAATGAAACACCTTAAACAATTAACACGTAATTTGAAACGTCCGGTGTTTTCATTAGTGTTTTTCTTTGCTTTAATACGAAGAACACTGGACTATTAACAGATTAACGTGCCTGACGATTTGATGGAAAGACTGGGATGACGTCAATGTGTTTTCACTAAACGTTTGCGTTTCAATTAACGTGTTTGCATCAAAGACCACAAGTGTGAATGATCCACGATTAATGAACCACGGCAACTGCTAATCAACTGTAAATAATCACTCGTCCATTGTTTAACGGGGTGTTCGAACTTCTCGCATCCCGCGCCTTTCACTACTAAATTAAATTTCTCTTCCATGTTCCTCCTCCCATCCCCGCCACATAAGATGAACCGAAATAGATGGAAGGATTAATCAATTAGAAAAGGGGTACTAGGGGCTGGTTAAAAGTTTCCGATTTCAAGGAGCTGTGGCACAATATTTTGAGTTATTTTTTTTGCAACGGGCCCAATTGCATTTAAAACGTCTGAAACCTAAAAATAATGCAGTAGTTTACCAAGGGCGAAAAACGCCAAAGAGGTTGTGGTAAAGCAAAAAGGAACAAGAATGGTTAAGGATGGAGAAGATTGAGACGGATTACAAATGACAATTTTAAAAAATTTAGGCTAATTTTTTCAAAAGGCACAAACATTGACGTAGTTCCTTTAAATTCCTTTGAGGTTTCCAGAGTTCTGAGATAAAATATTCTTAAAGGCAGGTACATAACAAGGAAGTTATTAGTCCCTTCACAGTTTCAAGGAATAGCGCTAGCAAAGCCTTTTTATAGGAAGGCAGATAAGTTCTATAAAAAAATATGAAAGAGTGAATCCACCTCGCTGAAGACCAAAACTATGAAATGCCCTTACCATTTCGTTAAGACAAGATTGAAAAGGATTCGACGCCATTAGTGTGTATTCCTTCTTTCACCTAAATTTGAAAGCTTCTGGTTCTGATTCTGCTGTCGAAATATAGCATTTTGAAAACTATCGTTATTTTGCTCTTATGCTGTGGGCTGGGTATTTAATTTTATTTATGCTTTTTTGAATCCTTTGTCTTACACCAACTGTTGATCACACCAGCTGCAACACCGAAGGCGCCGAATTTCGTCCTTTCGTCCAACAGCTGACACATGACACAAGAAACCGCGCTTATAGAGCATGCGAAGAGCTTCTAATGAGCTTTTTGCTCGAGGTTGGTGGGGGGGGGGGGGGGGGGGGGTAAGCATTGTACCAGGCGTTCCTTAGCAGAGTGCATGGAAACTGAGGATGAGAATCACGTCAGTACGCTGAACGCTGGTCGGGTGCTTGATCTCCGAAAAACTGTCGAAAACAAAAACACCAGCCGCCGTATTTTCTGAAGAAATGTAGACCGTTTTCGGAACAGGTCGTTACACGAATTTCATAGCTTAAAAGCGCTGACAACTTTGAAAGACCTCAGATGTCAAAAACAACCAAATCGCCAAACTGGATGAAGACAATACTCAACGAAACAAACAATGATGTGAGTGAAGTATATATGAAATAATTCATATTTGAACTGCAGATGTCGATGAAACTGGAAATTCACTACAATGATCATTCTTCACGTTCATCTACATCCGCAGTTCAAATATGAATTATTTCATATATACTTCACATCACGGGACGGGACCACGGGAAAATATGAACTCAATAAATTGACCTCGTTCTTAATGTGTGGCTTCATAGCTTGCTGAGTTGGTAGGGCATCGTACCGGTATCGCGAAGGTCACGGTTCGAATCCCGTTGAAGCCCTTATTTTTTTTACAGGCTTCTTCTTTCAAACTTGCTTGAATTGGAAATTCACTACGATGATCTTTCTTCACTTTCATCTACATTCGCACATGCACTATTTCATATGTACTTCACAGCATTTCAGTCCACGGGAAAATATGAACTCAACAGACTGACCTCGTTCCCAATGTGTGGCTTCGTAGCTCAGTTGGTAGAGCATCGCACCGGCATCGCGGGGGTCATGGGTTCAAATCCCGTTGAAGCCCTGGTTTTTTTCAGGCTTCCTCTTTCCAATTGCTTGAATTGGAAACTCACTGCGATGATCATTCTTCACTTTCAGAACAATGCATGTCATATATTTTGATTTAGTTGGTTGTATTCCTGTTGGTATTGTTTGCTTTGTCAATATATAGTGACCAAGTATTTGACTCACACGCTAGAGATCGATATTATGGTAAGAGTCATCCTCAAAGGACATGCATACTATTGATATATCCTCTACAGACAACTTAGTGCTATACTTTCAAAGTTTATATGGTGTAACTGATCTGTACGAGCTAAAATGTTTACAAATTTCAAATGTCAACAAACAGCAATGCAAAAGATACATTGACGGGCCCTAGTCAGCCTCTTCCATTTTCGACGCCATCGGAATTATGCCGAGAAATTGTATGGTGAAGCGAAATCTGATTGCTTTGCTGTAAGTTGTGTTGATGTGAATGTTTAAATTACCTTTCGCAAGGTTTCTCAGTGATCTCTTTCGTTTCGACACGCTCCACATAAAATATAGTTCTGAAACTTTCGCATGTAAACAATAACAAAGGTGTGGCTGACAAGGGTCCTTTAAATACATATCATCAGAGAAATGTCGCATTAAAAATTGCCTCTTCCAAATCCAATAAAAGAAGCTCGAGTTAACGCTTATAGAGCGTCTAGTTCGAGCATAATAAACGACATACCTAACTTTAAATACAGCCGATTTCATTGCAGTGTGCAGATCCTCATTCGCTCAAGTGAACTGGTGATATGTTATAGTAAATAGAATGTAATTGCATTTAATTATTCTGTTAATAGTGTATGTAATTTGTACTGTTAGTTGTAGGTAATGTTAGTACTGTAAGTTTCTTTTTTTGTGGCTTACTACAGTTTTTACGAGCCCCGAAAGCGCGCGCTACGGCTTTCTGCCAGAAGTCGATATTGCTCGCGCGGACGAAAATTGCGTTAGCAACTCCGAGAAGAAACAAAACAGGTTTCCTGGGTCAAAGGAAAGGCCAAAATAGCGGGTTTAAAGCTGTTTTAATTTCTCAACCGACTGAATGGACGACTTGACTAACTCTAGTAGGCAGAGTAGGGGTTTGGCGGCAAATGTCAGTAAAATAAGGCTGGGGGAGACAAAATACTCATCAGTATGAATGTATGCACAACATATTCGATCACGAATACGGGTAACCAAAGCATACTATAAAAGTTCATATGGATTTAATATTAAACTAAACTATCTCCTTTTCTCCTTTGAAAAAAACCTTACCTGGAGTCCATTTTTGGCCTTTCTTAAACTTTTGAAAGCCATACGTTACATTTCAACAATATGTTAACATACGAGCTTGATAAAAGTGGCCCTGTATTCTGTAGTTTAGCCAGATCGAAGCAACCTTGTGGTTGTTTTGAAATCAAGTTATGCTTTTAAATGGAAAGGAGGCGTTCGTAATTTTCACGTACGCCGTAAACAGTGGTACACCAATTTGAATTTAAACGTACCCTGCGAAAAGGGTCCAATCTCGGAGGGCCGCTATTTTCCGGCGCGAATCTGTGGCAACGCGAGGCGCGAAGTGCCGAGCATTGGAGCCTGCACGCGAGTCTCAGAATATCGAATGTTCTGCGTCCAAATTGTGCACACAAAGCACTGATTGGTGGATTTTAATTAATTATTTTTGACGTAATTGTAGTTTTCAGTTTCCGGTAGAGACACCATCAAACTAGCGGAAACGTAGAGAACATGTTACTCGCGAAGTTTAGTCTGGAATTAAATATTGAAGCTCGAACAAGCCGCAATGCTGTCGATGATTGGCTAAAATTTGACAGTTGAGCATAGCAAACCTCGGGGCTCTTGTGGGCGGCAGCCGCGATTTTGGAAGGTGTATGCGTGCAGGCTTCCTTCACATGACCCCACCGTCCGCCTCTTCCCGGTTGGCCGGGCGGACTCGGTTACCGGGACGAATTTTGTCCTCGGTTCATATGAGAAATTTTAGCCCGGTTGAATGAGATAAAATTCGATAAACAAAAAGCAAATTGGCGCAACAACGTTGTATCGTTTGCAAATATCGTAGCTTTTTCGACTCTTGTGATTTTACTAACAAAGATAAATCGCATACTTCTAAAGTAGAAATACATACTAGGCAAAATTATGCCATTTTGGCCGCTCTGTTGCGAAAGTGAAGCTATTTTGTCCAAAACGTTTCGTCTCGGTAACCGGGATGGTGTGTTCCTATGGCAAAATTTACAGCCCGGTTGCCGAGATCTTGGTTTTTCCAACCGAGATCTCGGCAACCGAGCCATCCACCCTCTCACATGAACACTCCGAAAGAGGCCCTTAAACGCGAAAACGCAAATTAAATACAAAATCACCAAATTCTGTGAACGTGATTTTTGTCGGATTGATAAGTCCCTCAGCTGTTCTTGCAAGAGACGTCATCGACGCTATGTTGGATGACATGAACAAAAGATTTCTGGTTAGCCTCTTTTGTTTGGTCATCCAATATGGCCGCCACGCTTATTTTCATTTAAATCTCTCGGGATTGGTTGCAAACAAGCAATAAACGTCAGCGTACAGCAATATTCGAAGAAATGACTCTTTATTGAATTCCCTTATCAGCCCAGTTTAAACTACTATTCAAATCAATTCCTGTCCATCCAATAGTGCCATTTCTGAAAAAGAAATTAAGTCACGTAAGATCAGAAGTCGACATTCACGAACAGATAATTTATAACATGAATTTAAGGAAACGAAATGTGAAAAATGACGACGGTTTTTCTCCCGAAGTGGTTGAGGGGTGTCACTTACTCCCTATAAGGTGAAGCTACGTACGACACGAACATAGGCGCACGGGCCGGGGGGGGGGGGGGGCAGGGGGGGGGGTAAACCAGATTTGTAATAATTCATCACGTTATAAAAAGGAAATGTGATCTCAATTAGCATAGATTTTTACGATTTTATTTCTTCGTTTTCTCCGTTGTTTTAGTTTCTGTTGAGAAGATACATCAAACACGCGAGAGAGCGTATCATGACATTTCCAAACACCTCGAAGTTCGTCAAAAATACTCCGCTGCGCGTCGTATTCTCAACTCTCTTCTCGGTGTTTGGAAACTTGATGAAACTACACTGTCTCTCGTGTTTGATATATTACTTAAACCGTTAGCAGGGTAGCCTGCGTGCAGCCGTCTCTTATTTCCTAAAGCGGAAAAGTGACGTCTGCGAATCGGCGTCGCTAATCGTGTTCCAGTATCCTGCTGTTCGAGATTAAATTTAGCATAAATTATAGCTTTAATTCAAGAATTTCGCTCAATCAAATAGAATCAATTTAGAGAGCTTAAGCAATAGAAATAAAACAGAAAGACAGTACTAGCAAGTGAGTAGCAAAACATGCAAAACATATGGCAAGTTACAGCTCATGATCTGCCAAGTGTCAGAAAAAAAATTCACAGGATTAAATAAATGGTGAAGACCTGTGACCTCAGCTAAATATTTGCTAAATTACTGAGTCGGACGGGACTGTTTGAGTTGAAGTTCCCCCTAATTAAACAGAATACAGCAAGCATTCAAAAATACACAAAGCGAAATAGCTCGAAAACGAGTTTAATCTGAGACAAATGTCAGAATCCGCAAAAGTTATATACGGCAGCCTGTCAACTCCTTTAGTAACTTTTAATACACGATCACGAAAGCGATTCATCCAAAAGTACTCGCCCTTCGAGGATTCCACACTGTTTATTCCAAGTGTTTGGAACTCCTTATTCACTAGCAGCTCAACCTTGAAAGATTTATAACCGCTTTCATGTAAGATTTCGTCTTCGATCTTTCATAATAATCCCCGCGGGTCACTTCCGTAGCTTTCCAAGGCATCGATTGCTTGATACACACGGATCTTGAGTATACAGCAAACTGTACAGAGCGGACTTTGTCACTTTGAAATTCTCCTCTACCTTGAACCAGACTTCTGTAGTTGTGATTCACAACAAGCGAAATAAACTGCACAAAATCACACGTGAGTTATGGTTAATGTTTTCCTCTTGCATGTTGATGAAAACACAACGCATAATTATGTTGAGTGTTTTACGATGACAGCCAATCAGGGTTGATTCTAACAATGCCTACTGTCAAGGCAACCAATGGGAGGGCGGTCCCCAGATTCTGGAGAAACAGCAGGATACTGGAACACGAATAACTACGCCGTTTCGCAGACGTCACTTTTCCGCTTTAGGAAACCGGAGACGGCTGCACGCAGGCTATTAGCAGGGTTAACCGTCGTGATATCCAGTCTGTTTCCACCCCTTTCCATCCCAGAACGACAACCAGAACGACGATTAGATTATAGTCTATGACTTATTTGGGTCCTTCATGTGTGTCTGTCACCCTTGAACCAAGTGGGGAAAGCATGTAAATTAGATAGACTTAAAGCATAAATTAAAATGTCTTGTGCTCTGTGAAAGGATGTAAAACTAATATGGTTCAACATAGTGAGTGGTGAATCGAACCATGATCCAAGGTTTCTAACTACCGGAAAAGGACTCACATTAGCAGAGCCCACCATAATATTATTATAACATTAACTTTGGCAAGCTGTTGCTTTGTGCCTAGCTTTGTTCCAATGACAAACTCTGTTTTGTCAAACATGATGTAAAACATGTAAAGATGCGCACTAGAAATGAATATTATTATTATTATTATTATTATAAAACAAAATATATTACTGTATACCTTTAATTAGGCGTTTGACGAGAAAGGGACGCAGTGAGATTTGGTACACGGGGCTTCAATGCATGGATGCACTTGCCTTTCTTCGCATTTAAAACCAGATGGACACTTTAGTGACTGCAGAGCAAAGAAAGAAAACCAATTTAAGAATTTATTTCTGTTGAAGTTAATAAACCAATGCAATTTTTTTAAAATATTTGCCTCCCCCCCTTTTCAGATTGTGATGGTTGGTGATTATGAGACATATTATTTTTAATCAAAATTGTTGGAAAAATGTCAATTGAAAATAATTACCCCTGTTTGTTCTTTTTGCAACTCTTTTTAAAAGAACATGAATTAATTTTATAGTTAAACACTTCCATCGGTTATTATTAGTGGTTAATCCTTTCCTTTGATTTCGTAGATAATCTGATTGAAATTTTTCTCATTGCTGGTTAGTTGATAATTAATTAACTAATATATTGAAATCAAGAATCCCAGTGTGTCATCTTGACAAAAGGAGAAACCGTTTCCTCTGTACGTATTCACGTCTACTACAAGGTTGCAACAACGTGAACATCGATTAGACTACGGTCAACAAACTACCTCTATCCGCAACCTTCATGGCCAAGAACACTAATGTTTCCGCAGATCAACCTTCGCCGAAACCGCTGTACATTTGTACAGTAAAGAAACCCACCTCACAACTACCAGGCTTCGACGACGACACAAGTCTGTTGACCGGAGAGGACTGGCACTGGAAGCACTCCAACAGAAGTGTTTTTGGTGTTGCTTTGGCTTCGATGAAATGTCCTTCAAAAGAAAACTCGAGGAAATCTCCCTGCTGAAGATACTGGTTCCACGCGAATCCCTGGAAGGAGTAAATGGTTTCTGTAACAGGAAAAATATTTTATAAGTATCGACATTTTACGTACTTATATGCACATTTCGTCCTAAACACTAGCCAAAAATAAAGAACTATCTATTCAAACTACACGCCGACGATTGAAATGTCAACTACTCAGTGATTTGGTCCGACGGAGCTGTTATTACTAAAAACCGAAATAACAATATTGTGACCCGTTCGCGGACGTTTACCCGCGCTTTGACCGGCTGCAAGTATTTGCTTTAGGGTTTTTAGAGGTTTAATGCATTCAGTAATCGTTTTCTACTCCGATAACTACCTTAAAGAACAAACATGAAATTTTAATTGCGTCAACTTAGTAACAATAAAACAGAACAAAAAAGACAAACAACAAATCACTCACTAAATTTGTTGTGGGAGACGAGCACGGCGTTCCAGTGAGAGACAATTTCCAGCGGATAATCATAGAAGATCGTCACTTGCCAGTTGCCATTCATGAACCTCTTAATCTTGGCGAGAACGGTGATTCTGTATCCTGTGCACCATTCATTGTCGATAATGTGCTGGATGTACCTTGTTTCATATTATAAACAAAACATCACAAAATGTCCCGTTTGATAGTTACTGAAGCGTGACCTAAATATTACCGCCAACTGGCAAACAGCTGCAAAAATTTGCACCGAGCAACCCAGGGAAGATAACCTTTCATACATTTCTTAATAAATAGTAGCGAACTGCTTTTATGAGCTAATTATATAACGTTGGACTCCGATTCGAGCACCCTTTGTTCAAGTGCTCGATATAGTTATTGTTATTTAAAAAGTTATAATAAACCCCTCGCTGCACCCAGGAGAATGAATGGATACCTAAACGAAGTGTAAAGTAAGAAGACAAAATTCTGGTGGACCTAGACAAGACTAGTTGAGACACGAAAATCACACGCTTCGTACGTTTAACTTGACTTGAAAACGTTAACAATTGTTTCATTCCCCTTGAGGCAGCACGCATTTCTTGGAAGGTTTAACAGGATTGGATTAGTAACCTGAAGAGCAAACAACAGAAACAATGAACCTAGTTCTTAAAACAATAGAGGTGTGTGAGAAAAAAAACATCACAGCACAACAACACTGAAAACATTGAAAACCAAATTAGTGGAAAGTAGCAATACTAATAGTGGTTTTTGCTTCGGAAACCGACTGAGATAATTTCTGGCACTGTGGGCCACGTCAAATCCCCCCCCCCCCCCATCCACCAATTTGGCCATAGTATACGACCTCGCTTTACGATTGAAAGCGCTTCGCCATGGTTTGTACGTGATTTTCGGAAATTTAAAATTCGTTCCCTGTAATCCGTCTCAATCTTCTCCATCCTTAATCTGTTTGGTTTAGAATCACCTCTTTCGTGTTTTTCTTCAAAAGTAACTATTGTTTTGAAGTTTCCTGCAGTTTAGGGGTAACTTGTTTCGTCGCAAAAAGTGACTTACAGTGCAGCGAATTCAACCGGGGCCACTCAACGTTTTTCAGCCAATCACAAGACGCGTTCAGAATTAAAGAATCGGCGTTCTCTTATCAGAGGACCAATCACAATGAGGCATCGTTGAAGGATGTTGCGGACCTCTCAGGAAACTGGTTTGACTTTTTTTTGTAAAAATAAAGATGAGACAGAAACGCCTTTTGTTGAGCGGCACTCCAAAAACTATACTTACTCCTCGTAGCCTGTATCAGCGATCTCATGACAGGATTTGCAGTTCGGGCCGCCACAATCAATGCTGCGTTCCCCTTGGTTCTGGACACCATCATTGCATGTAGGTGGTGGAGGCGGGGTGACCACGCCACAGTCTGGCTGCTTCGGATCCCAGGCATCCTGAGAAAAAGCAATAACTTAACTTATATAGCACAAACTGAATATTGGAAAATTGGCTATTGTATAACGTTTCCTTTTAGTTGATTTCCAGTCTTCACTGCGTAGTCTCGAGATTTACTTATATCTTTGTTTTGAATTCGTTGATACGTTACACTTCGGTAACAGCGAACACCCGTACACTGCGTAGTCTCGAGATTTACTTATATCTTTGTTTTGAATTCGTTGATACGTTACACTTCGGTAACAGCGAACACCCGTACACGATCCCTCTTTAGTCCGCCATTCTGGGTCGTTTATTTTAAAAGGGCTCGATGAGCTGACTCGGGATTATTAAACGTTAAGAAACATCTTGTGAATTAGAAAAACAACTTGCCCCAATTTTGTCCATGCCCAGCTCGTTCTTGCAAATACCAGGAGACACAGAGACTTGGCAAGTGATTCTAGGATCACACTCTACGTTGATTGGCACTTCCCTAATACGGTCATCAATGTCACCGATCTTATCTGGATGAAAACAAAAGTCACCCAGCTTTGCATCCTTTGTCAGTGTCGACACAGGGAGACCAACTCCTGGTGGACCCATTCTGCATGGTCCAACAGCTGGAGAAGTGTTAGTGATACAGTCCATGCTGGGGTCACCTCCAGTGACTCTCAGTTTGGCACAGTTGTAGTAATTCTTGGACTCCACGCCCAAGGCAGCTTTGTACTGAAGAATGTACGTGCCGTCAGCGAGGTTGAATGGGATGGTAATTGTTGTGTCATATCGTTCATCGTCAAGTTTGTCTGTTAGAGGAAGAAAAATTGTCAGATATGGGTAACTTCACATTTGCCATTTTCAAAACTGTTTAAACAATTCGAAACTCATAGATGAATTTACAATATCAAGTTAATTTGTCCAGTTGTCAGAATTCAAGGAGACAAAAATAAAGCCAAAACATTGCAAAATTATATGCTTTAAACATTTAACAGATTGTGGCGAATTTGAAAAATGTAGTCTAAATTTGTAAATTTTTAAAAATGCATAAACCATGCTCTGCACACTTGCCTGACTGATACTGACATCCAGGTCTTGCATTGCACGGATGTTTGCAGTCACCAAAGCGGAACATACCCGGTCTCTGATCGTGTCCATAACACACAACCTTCAGCACATTCTTTAGGTAGGCTTGGCGATCGTTCACCTTACTCTCGTGTACCAAGGCGAGTCTGACGTATCCCCCGCCATGATTGTTAGACGTCCACCCAACCTTAAAAGAGAAGTAGCTTGTCAATCATTTTAAAACGTAAAATGGAGTGAGGACGGATCCTGAGTTGTATCTTCTGTCGACATTCTGTCCACAGTAGAGGGGTCTGAAGGGGCAAAATGGAAACTGGGATTTGGGAAAATGTTCACTGCCCAAATAGAACTTGGGTGACTCAGACTGGGATTTAGAAAATAACATTTGTCGGGATCTAGAATTTGGGAAAACGTGGGCTGGGAAATTGAATTTGGGTCAATGGGACTGGTAATCACAAACCAGAAATTAGGAATGGAATTGGAATTTTGGAAAACAATAGGCTGCGAACTGAGATTTGGGCAAAAATGTGATTAAACCACCTCCCCTCCACTTATCTATTAGGACCCTCTCAGTAGTATCTTAAGGTGGATGGTACCAGTTTTCAGGTTTTTGACTGTCTAAACTTTGGAAGAAAAGAGCAAAATATAAGTCCAAGGCCATAACAAAATGCTCGTATGATTCAATTCCATATTTTGTTCTTGACCAAAAATAAGAAGTATTTCGTCATCAGTTGTCACCATGGTAACGGTACTTGATGATTATTCGGACCTACTTTTCAGCTTCTGGTGCATAAAACTTGAAAACTAACCTGGTGACCCCCAATTTTTTTCACGTTATAACTTTTGGCATTTGAAAAGGAAACTGTATAATAATTTTAACAAAATTCTACGAAGCGGGTTTTTTCAGCTTTAAGGTCATTCCCCTGTATTGCATTGCGCATCCTTACTGCGCACGATTTATTGCGTCATCAGCGCCCGCACCTAAAGAAAACTGCGGCGTTTTATTTACGGCTTTGCTCGTGAAGGAGATAAATCGTCGTTTTCTCGTAAACGAGTATGGTGACCTACATTTTTTTACCCTTTTTCTGAGACTAGCAATCACTTTCTTCCTATAACAGGAATATAAACAAATTCCCATTGCAGAAAAATAAATAATCGACGGAAACGTGAACTTACTGAACAGATATTGTGGCCTCGAGATCACTGCATACTAGTAACAAGTTGAATCAAGGTCGACTGGAAATGCGTGCTTTCATAATGAAACATATATTAAATTGTTCCTTGAAGGTGATACAGTATATCTATAGTTTTTCCCTATTTTTTTCTTCTCCCATAAGACGTGGCATCAGCTAGTCAAATGAAAACATTTCTGAAGCTGATATTTTAACGAATTATGGGGTATTTTCAAGGTGCTCCTGCTCCTAAACGAATATGGGAACCCCTCTTTTTCATTACAAAATTTAAATTCCCTTACGATGAACAACAAATGGGCAAAGTTTGAACGAAAATCTATTGTCAGTTCTATTTCAGGGGAATGACCTTAAATCTCGCGGACTATCTCGAGCGTGAGGCGCGCGCTCGTCACCAGACTTCCCACGTACGAAAAACTGGTACGATCCACCTTAAAGTTAGCCATTTAGAGTAGCCTATGAATGAAGCCGCCTCTGTGGCATTCGCGGGATATCTTTCCAGTAGGAAATTGGATAATTCACCGAATTTATTTCTGTCTGCTGTTAAAATAATACACACCTTGTGAAAATGAACAGCTTCATTATATTTGAATGTTTACACACAAGGGCTTTGTCCATAGACTTTAAGATCCACTTATACAGCATAACAACGGGATGATGATACTAAAATATGTTGACAACACATCACGAGCGTGTAGAATAAATAAGGGACCTTCCCGGAGTGAGGCGGATGTTGGGAAATGGGTAACTAACCAAAAATTAACTAAAACCCCCTCACTTACTGATAATATTACGTTCCCCCACCTCCCCTGCTTTCCGACTGCCCCGTTGGTTCCTTTCCCATAGTACAAGGTGTAACAAACCTTAAGACGATCGCCTGCCTTTACATCTGTCACAGCACCTTTGAAATACAAAAGAGCAATCTTTCGTCATTTCACAATCACTGCTAAAAGCTAAGACATTCATTTAGAACGATTATCCGAAAGTAATTCGCGTTTCGTAATTTTGTCAGCCAATCGCTCGCGCACATTTTCCCGCGCTTCTTGCCGAGTTTTGATTGGTTCACTAGATGGTTTGTGTTCTTTTAGATTGACCAGAGTGATTCACTACAGTTTTAGCTCTACAACACTCATTTTAAAACTAAACGAACCAGCACTGACCTTTGTACCATTTTTCACACGGTCCTGTTGTGTCACCTGCTTTGTCAGGATAGGTGTCAAAAGGCCTGGAACAACGATTGTGGTTCAAATGTAAAATAACTCATTCCCTTCATCAAAAAACGTGCAAGGTTAAATTTTGCGTTAAATTAAAACGCAGTCTTCCAACTTGCTTGGAAAAAATTATTAATGATAGAACTTTCACCTGGGGCAGCTCATCCATGAATGGCTAGTGACCTGCTCTGGAATAGAAACGTAAAGAAGTGCAAGCAACACAACTTTATGGCGCATTGTCCTCGAAAATGTTTCACTCTTGTTCCTTGAATGTCTTGACTAACTGAACGCTTGTTAAACTACAAATTTATTTTTTATTTATCACCTTCTGTAAACCGTCTTAAAGAGTTTGTCTCACACATGCGTGTTTCACTTCTATGTGCCAATCACCTCGACAGCTGTGCAACAGAAAATTATTTAAAGTTTTAACGCAAATTATTTTCCAATACTTTATTATCTCTAAGAACGTTCATAACAATTTAGTTCCCGCATTGACCAGTTTCTACCGGAACAAAAAGAGGGGCCGATGTTTTCATCACAACGGCTCTTTATCAAGAATGGTATTTTTACAACACATAATAACATCAAATTCGGATTTCCTTATTTCCCTCTTTCAAGGCGTTTGCAAAAACAATTCGAAATGTAAGAATTTAGATATTCTGTATTTTTACAAAGATGAAATGTAAATAGACAGTTAACAAGGACCTTCGCCCTACTAAAAGAAACGTCGAAAACAAACTTGTCGTGATGTGGGTTGTTTAAATAACAATCCATTTTTAAAATTTCGTACCAAGTAAATAAGAAATTCTGTCGTAGTTATGAAAATTAATTAACGATTTTGCAATTATCTGCAGGCAGGTCTAAAACTAAAACGTTCTAGGTAGAACTGTTAGATTTTCTTACTTTTGTAATGCACGCAACAAAAGAATTAAATAAAGTGTTAAAATGACACTTTTTGGTGCAACTCCGTAACTTTTAACAGAAAAATTAATAAGCAGTTATTAATTTTTGTTGAAATTTTGGCAGAAACCACAGAAACCACGTAAATCTTGTTAAGATATCTTGAAGGTTGTTTTAGAGGTCATATCCTTCCAGAAATCTTTTAATTTTTATTTCAACCTTCAACTGAGAGATAAACATCACTTTTTCAATTCTGGTCAATAGGGCGAAAGAAGTCATATTGAGTGTAAGGTTATTAGGCCAGCACAATGATATTTACTCGAGTACGTACTTAAAAAAGGAAGACAGAAACCTTACGCAGCTGTTTAAACACGTGTACTAGCAAGTTTTAAATGAAAATATATTATATATAAAAAAAAATAATCGATAATCTAACGTAAAGTGAACTTTTCGTTCTCAAGGACGTTTGCGTCAAAATTTCTAACATTGATTTTTTTCTGACTTTCACCACTTTATGATAATGAGTTACTTATGTCAGAACTTTGAAAAAAAATGGGGATCACTGTAGTGTTTTACATTTATATCGGAGCATGCGTATTAGATGTTGACGTGTTAGTAAAACGTGCTCTCTTGCAATGGAGTTTGTTTAGAGTGTTTCTTGTACGTTGGTTAAATCCGAAGGTTAAATCCGTGAGATACTACATTTTGGCGACGAGGAAGGTCGTTACTAGATTTGTTTGAGATGTCAGCTGTATATTTAAGCGATACAGGACAAGGATTGAAGTCATTTGACTGCTCAGAAACTGCTGGTATCTCCGCACGCTGGGAAAGATGGCTACGAGCTTTCGAGTTGTATGCAACGGGCAAAGGAGTCAAAAATGCCGACCAGAAGAAGGCGCTACTGTTGCATACCGCTGGAACAGATGTTCAAGATATCTATTTTACGTTAGAAGAAGAAGGAGGGTCGGATAGCTATCGGAATGCGACGGCGACCTTGAATAAATATTTCAAACCGCAAGCAAATGTTCCATACGAAAGGCTTTGTTTTCGTGAAACAAGTCAACTGGCCAACGAAACCGTCGAACAGTTTGTGACCAGATTGAGACAGAAAGCTAAAACATGTGAATTCGGAGATGCGGACGCTGTGGAGGAGCAAATTCGTGATCAAGTGATTAGTAAGTGTTTGTCACACGAGCTTCGTCGAAAGTTACTTCAGAAGGGTCAAGCCTTGACTCTGCCAAAATTGAGAGAAATCGCCCGTTCTATGGAAGAATCTGAGAAACAGGCCCGTTCGATCGAAGGAGCAAGCGATGCGAGTAACGAGGTTAATAGTGTGGGTGGAAAGGTGGATCACAAAGAAGATTCGAGCACAAGCCATATTAAATGTTATTGTTGTGGAAGGCTAGGACACAAAGCTAACGATCACCGATGCCCAGCTAGAGGGAAACAGTGCAGGAAATGTAATGGGACAGGACATTTTGAGGCTGTTTGTAAAACGAAGAAGAAGCAAAATAGTGGCCGAGGCCGAGGAGTTGGAGGAATGAGTGGGGCAGGCAATAGAAGAAGGAGTGGTGGACGCCATGATGTGAGGCAAGTGGAAGACGAGGTTTAGCAGAGTGATGTTTGTGAGTATGCATTTGGCATATCAGATGATTCAAATGTTCCAAGTGATGGCAAAATTTCTGTGAAAATAGGAGGTTTGCCTGTAACAATGATTATTGATTCTGGTGCTAGTTGCAATGTCATTGGTCGCAATGTGTGGGAAGATTTGAAAGCCAATAAGGTTAAATGTGTGTCGAGCAAAGCTTCCAAGAAGTTGTATTCATATGGTAGTAATCAGCCACTACAAGTTGCTGGCACATTTACTGCAGAAGTTTCTGTTGGGGAGGTAGTGCTAAGTGGGGTTGAATTTGTTGTTATTGAAAATAAGGGACAGGCCCTTCTAGGGCGAGTCACAGCCATTGCCTTAGGAGTTCTTAAGCTTGGAACTCCAGTCCAAGTTAACTCACTAGAAGCATCAACTGATGGAGCTAAAGGGGCATCCAGTGTTTTAGACAAATTTCCCGGATGTTGTGAAGGTATTGGCAAGCTTGAAGATTTTCAACTAAAGATCCCAGTTGATCCAGAGGTACAACCCATAGCACAAACCATTAGGCGAGTTCCTTACCACCTGCGTGATAAGTTGAGTGACAAACTAGACGAACTTGTTGAACTTGACATTATTGAGAAAGTGAGTGGACCAAGTTCATGGGTATCACCAGTGGTAGTGGTGCCGAAGCCCTCAGGTGACATTCGTTTGTGTGTAGACATGCGGCAGGCCAACATGGCAGTGAAACGAGAGCGTCACCCGATTCCCACCATCGATGAAGTTTTACAAGATTTGAACCAGAGCAAGTTCTTCAGTAAGTTGGATCTTAACTCTGCCTATCATCAAATAGAGTTATCACCTGAATCCAGAGATATTACTACATTTGGTACCCACCAGGGACTGTACCGATACAAACGACTGATGTTCGGTATAAGTTGCGCACCGGAGATGTACCAGAAGGTACTTGGCCAAGTCCTGCAAGAGTGTGAAGGAGTCCACAACATCCTTGATGATGTGATAGTCCATGCACCCACTGAAGAGGAACATGACAAGAGATTTGAGAATGTGGTCAGAGTATTGAGTAGCAGGGGGTTGACCTTAAACCGTGACAAATGTGAATTCAAGATGTCGCACTTGGTGTTTATGGGTCATATGTTGTCTGCACGTGGGATTGGTCCAGCAGATGTTAAGGTGAAAGCTGTTGTTGATGCTCGTGAACCGACGAGTGCTGCTGAAGTGAGAAGCTTCCTTGGGTTGGTTAATTTTACTGCACGTTTCATTCCTGACCTGGCAACCGTATCAGCACCTCTCCGCCAGCTTACAAAGAATGGCGAACCTTTTGTGTGGGGGCCGGAGCAACAGAAATCATTTGACGAGTTGAAGAAGAGACTGTCCAGTGCAGAGACACTTGGATATTTTGACAAGAATGCCCCAACAAAGGTGATCGCAGATGCAAGCCCTGTAGGCTAAGGAGCTGTATTGGTACAACAGCAGGGAGAAGAGCTACGCGTTATTAGCTATGCAAGCCGAAGTTTGTCAGATACAGAACGCCGATATTCTCAGACTGAGAAAGAGGCTTTAGCGATAGTGTGGTCCTGCGAAAGATTCCACATGTATTTGTATGGTGCTGACTTTGAATTAATGACTGACCACAAACCGCTGGAATGTATTTTCTCACCCACATCGAAGACCTGTGCTAGGATCGAGAGATGGCTTCTCAGAATGCAACCCTATAGATTTACAGTGAAGTACATTCCAGGGCCCAAGAATATTGCAGATTCATTGTCACGTCTCCTGAGTCCAGTGCCACAGTCAAGAGACGAGAACGAAACAGAAGAATATGTGAAGTGGGTGGCTCAGGAATCAACGCCTGTTGCCTTGACAACTCGCGAAATTGAGAGAGCATCCGAACACGATCTAGAGCTGAAAAGTGTACGAGAATGTCTCTTGAATGGGAGATGGCATGCTATGGAATTCAAGGAGTACCTGCCTGTGCGAGGTGAATTAAGCGCAATTGGAAAGCTTGTTCTTCGTGGAACTCGAATTGTATTACCAAAGCAACTTCGCAGTCAAGCACTGAAGTTGGCGCATGAAGGCCATCCTGGAATTGTGGCCATGAAGCAACGTTTGCGCACCAAGGTGTGGTGGCCAGGCATCGATAAAGAGGCGGAAGGGGTCTGTAAGACCTGTCATGGTTGTCAGTTAGTTTCACAACCACCTAGACCAGAGCCGATGGTACGTACAGAGTTGCCTTCTGCACCATGGCAACATCTAGCGGCTGACTTATTAGGCCCACTGCCTTCCGGTGATTATGTCTTTGTATTGGTGGACTACTACAGTCGATTCTTTGAAATGGAATTCACCAAATCTACTACATCTGAGAAGATTGTATCAATGCTGTCCAAGATTTTCGTCACTCATGGTCTTCCTTTGTCCCTCAGAACCGACAATGGGGCACAGTTTGTCAGTGACTACTTTGAGAAGTACTTGGAAGAGAATGGAATTGAGCACCGTCGAACAACGCCCTTATGGCCACAGGCAAATGGTGAGATTGAAAGACAGAACCGCAGTATCCTGAAACGTCTGCGTATTGCCCAAGCCGAAGGTCGTAACTGGAGATCAGAGATGGACGATTTCTTAATGATGTACCGTAGTACACCTCATTGTACAACTGGGGTTAGCCCTGCCGAATTGTTGTTTGGAAGACGTATCAGAACCAAACTACCTCAACTGCAAGAGCTCACTGTTGAAGATGAAGTCAGAGACCGTGATAGTGAACGGAAAGAGAAAGGGAAGGTGTATGGAGACAGTAGAAGAAATGCACAAGAAAGCCATATTCAAGAAGGTGATAAAGTGTTGTTGAGACAGGAGAAAGAGAACAAACTGTCCACGACATACAAACATTTTCCATTTACAGTTGTTCAGAAGAATGGTAATAGTGTTCTTGTTGAGGCCGATGGTGTACAGTACCGTCGAAATGTGACCCATGTGAAAAAGTATCTCGAGCAAGATAATGTACCCCAAGCCACCAGCGAATCATCAGATACCACAGAGGCTCAAGGAGTGACACTACCTTCACCAAGCCAAGAGCTTAGAGAATCTGTCAAAGCTCCTACTGGAGTGCAAAGTGGTTCTACATCTATCTTACCCTTACGTCCGTCAAGAGTCAGACGACCACCGATAAGATTTCGAGACTATGATGTAGGCTGTGTTCAGCTGGTCCCGGAGTAGAACTCTTACACACAAATGTGAACTGAACTTGAACTGTTTATTGTGTTATACTTCTTTTGATACCAGTTTGAAGTGTTAAGTTTGTTAAGACTTTCATAGGACATTCAGAGACATTTGCATGCATAGGAATTGATTAGGTTAATTTTGTTTTGTTTTTTCATTCTACCGGACAAGTTATTTAAAGAAGGGAGGAATGTAGTGTTTTACATTTATATCGGAGCATGCGTATTAGATGTTGACGTGTTAGTAAAACGTGCTCTCTTGCAATGGAGTTTGTTTAGAGTGTTTCTTGTACGTTGGTTAAATCCGAAGGTTAAATCCGTGAGATACTACAATCACCGACTTCATTTTGGAAATAAAAAAAATGTAGAATCTATACTTTGAAGGGCACAACCTTCTTTTTGAAAGGATTTGTTGAAATTCCCTTCTGTCATGTCACAATAGAGTACACCAAGATGACATTCCTCATAAATGAATTCCTGAAAATCTGTATCGGCGGAGGAAACTTGGACACGAAAATTTCAGGTTTTGGGGCTTCGGAAGACGACAAAGCTTACAACAACACGCACTATTCAAAGCTGTGAATCTAATTATGCGTTCCAGCGCACGGGACACAAAGCTGAACGATAACGCGTATCAGTTCCAATTGGTTAAAAGGGAGCGGATGTAAAGACTGGTTGTGCATTTGTGCCTTTCGTACCATTATCGTCCCCAGAGCCAGTTGTCCCGAGGAACAAGTGGCTCTGGGTTCACACGATTTGATTCGCTGAAATCAAACAAAGGGAGTCCAATCACATCAGCCGTTTTAAAATCTTTTATCGTTAGCACGTTTAAAACGGCTGATGTGATTGGACTTCCTTTGTTTGATTTCAGCGAATCAAATCGTGTGTCCCCAGAGCCACTTGTTCCTCGTGCCCCAGGCCCAGCCGGCTAAGAGGGCCAAGTGGCTCTGGGGACGAGAATGATTTCGTACTATAAGGATAGAAATTGATAACGCACTCCAGCATATAGCAACATCAGCTTTATTTCGTTTTAACACTGCACATTTTGTGGCCAATCACAGTAGTTTTTAGCCTTGTTAAAATTCAAGCCTGGTGGGCACCTTCTAGGATAAACAACACCGGCCGAGCAAACAATGAACTTGGAGCAGTCTGCTGGGTCAGAATAATAGCCATCCACTGAACAGTCCACAGGTCCTAAACAGTAGAAAATAAAGAGGCAAATAATTCAGCAATGAAAGCGAAAAGGGTAAAATCTCCCTACATATCGAAGGATATCCCATCCATATCGAAGGGTAACCCGGCCTTTTATAATTTGATCTCCGTCAAATAGCTGCAATCGCCTGTATTTTTGTTAAAGAAAATCACGTGTATTAAAAGATGCCTAACGCAGTTAGCCTTAGGGTAATAATTCTACACTTCTTGTAACTAGTAAGCTTCTTAAGGCTTTGGTGACCGAAGAAAACACAAACACGTTTTAAAAAACTATTTTTCCTTCCGCTTAAACGTGGTCCAAGTATCCACAAACTGTCTCTCACCACCACTATTACTGCACCTCTTCCAGATCCAACTCAACATTCCACCCAACCCTGCTCAAGGGTATTTAACCCGGTTGTTCTCCCAACTTAACCAACTCTAGAATGAATAATAGCCTTGTCTCTTCTCTTCACGTTTTTGTTTGACAGTTGTTACGATATGTAGAATTCTATAATTATCATAGTTACATGATTGTGTCAGTGGACTTTCTACGGAACATATAAATTATGTATTTCTAATTTTTCGTCGGTTAGTCTTTACCGTTAGCCGAGTGAATAAAGCTTCGAAACAACAGTACAAGCTATTACGACTACTACGTGACTATAAAAAGGAAAGCATACGGAAGTCGAATTTTTAATTCAATTAATCGGAGAGTGTCCAAACGAAAGTGATCGCCGTGAAACTTTAAGAAGTTATTTAACAGACCTTCAGTAACGTTACTTGTAGCGATGTGATTTTGAAATGTTTAAAATCTCCTTGCCATAGGAAATGGTGGATTTCATGGATTTCAAGTCGTAAATGAGTATATTCCTTTAAAGTATAAAGTTAGGAAAACTGCTTCTGAATCGTTTAAAGGAATATCTCTTACGAAGATGCAGTTTTTCAAAGTAACGTTTGGAGAAGAAACAAGTGGTATCAAACTCACCTGTGGGGGGTTTCGTCGTTGTAGCAGGACTCTGTGTCGGTGGCTTGGTAGTTTGAGACACTGTTGGTTTCTGCGTTGTCGTGGACTCCGTTGCTGTGCACGGTGTCGTATGAGGGGGCCGAGTGGTTGATGGCTGCGTAGGAGGAGCCGTAATTCCACGTAGAAGCTCAAATGCATATGTGCCATAGTTTTTGCCATTGACATTGTTGTTTTGCACCCATGAACAGTCCCAGAACATAAGTCCGCCCATACCAGATTTGTCACGAATTTTCTATAGTGGCAAAATTAATATGTTATGATCGAATCACATTTATTAAAAAACTAAAAGTACGTTGTTTATTTAGAAAACTTCATTTCACGAACAGCTAGCAGTGTATCAATCGTCCCAAACAGTTTCTTTTGCCCTATTTCCCTAGGCTTAGGCTCGGTCAATTGGGCAAACAATCCCCACCCGATCGATGCAGAGGCAGCTAAACATTTTAAAACCGGGGGTGCTCATCGTGCGCCAAGCGAGGTGTAGATACTCCGTTGGGGGGACCTCAGGTAGGTTTTCTTTGGGTATGTGCGGTCCAGATCTCGAAATTCGGACACCGTTTTCAAAAGGAGTTCAATTCAATACAGCGTTATTGCCTAACGATGACTTACTGAGCGTAACACGGGATTTGCGTTAGTTTGTTCGTGATTTCAACGGACTTAACAAATTTAGTTTTAATTTAAAACTGCTGCTAAATGTTATGCTTCGAAATATTATGCCCCATCACATGTAGACTGCAGAACAGGGGCTCTTGGAAGTTGGAACAAGGTAACTGCAGGCTGGCAGGTCAGATCAAAAGAAAGTATATTCTACTCAATTAATATTTTTCCAAATAAGTTTTATATTGTGAATAGAATAGGTTTGGTACCCCCCTACCCCGTTGCTCCGCCGCCTATGGAGAATTTCTCCATCATCGCTCTTCTGTGGTCTTTGCAAATGTGGCTACCAGATGAGGCCATTTAACCAAGCCAATTCAACGATTGATGACAGGTCATGACAAATTTTAATTCTGCCATACCTTGTAAACTGTGGCCAGTTTATCAGGAGGGAAGTAGTAATGTGGCTTTCCAGCAGCCTGGGCTCCAGCTGGCAAACCAAGGACAATAAGGGGGCCGTTAGGAATACTCCGTGCCCACTTCAACCAGGTGTCCATCACTGGGATAAAGTACTGATCTCCGGGATAGCAGTAATTGTTGTAGAACTGGATGAACAAATAGTCAAATTCGTTGCCATATTCTATAAAAAAAATAAGAAAACAACAACATCGTTATGTTTAATCTCAGCGTAGCGCTTGGGACTTTGATCGCTGATTGTGAGCCGGCATATTGCACCCGGCTGAGTACTGGCTTATCCAACGACTAAAAGAGCAATTTCTTTAGAAAATACGAAAAACAACAACAACAAAAAAACAATTATACAAAACAAATTACAATATAATTGCAATATAATTTATAATTTATATTGAAACTTGACAGTTTTAAAAATATCCTTTGGTTAATTTCTTCATGGAATGTTTCCGTAAGGTTGCTTGTTCGAGAGACGGAATCAGTCCAAAATGAGCAATCTAACTAATGAAATGATTCTATCATTGACTAATGAATCAACCCATTGATTGATTAATCGATCGATTGCATCATACCTTCCAGTGCAGAGCCTTGTATCTCAGGACCCATCCATTTATCGGGGAAGGGGCACTGTGGTGCTGCTGTGATCAGGTATTGTTTCCTTGTGTCCGTATTCATCAGACGCCGCATCTCACGAACAAAGTCTGGATAGTATTTATGACTTCCTATCTCAATATCAAGATCGACACCGTCCATTACTGTCCTGTGAAACGGACAAATCGATAAATACCGAAGAATAAGTGCTTGGTATCTTTTGTAGCATATCAAGTTTTATTTATGTGGCTACTTTCTCTCAGTCTAGTTGGTTTTATTCCGCAAATATCTATTAAATGTAAAACTAGATCGCACCAGTTTAATTCATTGATCTATTATGTCAATAAATGTTCTCAAAAGCTTATGATGGCACATTGTGAGGAAAACACGTGATATTGTCCTAAAGGATGATAAACAGAGAACCGAAACAAGGTCCAGGTTTATGTTTGAAAGAGTCACCCGGCCTTCTAACTTAGCCAAATTTTTGCAGGAGAAGTGGCAAATTTAACAGCTGCAGTAATATACACCAAAAAGGAAAATGGCGAAGGTCTTCTAGCCCTCAAACATTTTTTTGATTTACGCACTGTTAAGGAACCAAGCTCGGAAACATTACTCCGCCTGGCTGAGTTAGTGTTAACACTCAGCTGTTTTTCATTCGCGAACAATTATTACAAACAAATCAATGGCGTGGCCATGGGTACCAAAATGGGACCCAGCTACGCCAATCTTTTCGTAGGCTACATTGAACACCAATTTTTCAATCAATACAACGGCCCAAAACCTGAACTCTATCGTCGCTACATTGACGACTGTATCGGCGCTACCTCTTCTACCAGAGAGGATCTTAATCACTTTATAACCGCTGTTAATTCGTTTCATCCTGCCCTTAAATATACCTGGGAAATTTCCGATACTTCCTTAGCATTCCTGGATATCAAAGTTTCTATCGAAGGCAACAGTTTATGCACCAGTGTGCACTACAAACCCACAGATTCTCATAGCTATTTGTTGTATTCATCTTCACATCCATCACATGTCAAGAATTCCATTCCTTATTCTCAGTTTCTTAGACTTCGCCGTCTTTGTAGTGACGACTCTGATTTTTCCTTAAAATCAGAGGAAATGTGCAATTTCTTCGACAAACGCGGCTATCCTGCTTCTGTTGTTCAAGCGGGCCATCATCGCGCCCAGCAAATTGATCGACAGTCAGCACTACAAACGTCACAGAGAGAAAACGACGATAGAATTCCATTCACCCTCACAACCACGCAGTTAAATCCATCATTCTCAAAAACTTTAAATTTCTTCAAAATGATCCCGACACTGGTAGAATATTTTCGCAACCTCCATTAATTTCATTTAAACGCGACAAAAACATAGGTAACTTTTTAGTCAGAAGTGCATTCCAAACTAGTGATCAACCCGGAACTTTTAAATGCGCTCGCGCACGATGCAAATCATGCCCTTTCATTCACAACGTTGACAAAATATCGGGACCCAAGCGATCTATCAAAATCACTGATCATTCCACCTGTACCTCAGCCAATGCCATCTACTGTATAACTTGCACTCTTTGCAAAAAGTTATACATCGGCGAAACAGGGAGACGACTTGGCGACCGATTCCGAGAACACCTTCGTGACGTAGAGAAAGACGACAAAAATGCATCGAAACCGGTCGCGAGACACTTCAATCTCCCAAATCATTCTAAGCAACATATGGCAGTCTGCGGCCTTTCCCTTCACCAAGGAAACACGGAAATCCGTAAAACTCTAGAACAAAAATTTATTTTTCAAATCGGCACTCTTAACCCTCACGGTATCAACGAAAGCTTTTCATTCAACTAATTTATTCCGAAGTTTTCACGTTACCAGGCACCAGCCAATAGCGAAGCTCCATCTTTCTGTATATAAAAACACACGACGCACAATTCCTTGATTCGCTCCGACGAAGGGCTAACGCTCGAAACGTCAGCTGTTGAATCTCTTTACGGTGGCCAATTGACATTATCAACCCAGTTGATAAAACCAAATTATATTGTTATACTTCCCACCGACGCAGCACCACAGTTTCGTTAGAAACTTACCCCCTCTAAATTTAAGAATGTTTTGCTTATTACTAGATTGAAGTAAACAGGTGAGTATTTGAATTGCGCGCATGCCTTACCACAAAAATGGCCGTTTGTCCTGCATGTCCTTTCCTCCCAGGAACATATTCCATATATAGTATGCAAGCTTCTTGGCATTCTGGATACTTCCCAGGCTCCCATCACAAGTATCCCCGCCAAGGGATATCAACATTTTCTTACCCAGCTTCTGGCAATCCCTGATACCACCCCCGATAGTGGCGCATTCGAAAACGTCAGGGTTCTGTTGGTCTGGTGCGTAGCTGCAGTGGTGTGCAAAATTCATGCCAGGAAGTCCATCTGGTTTATGTAATTAATGAAAAGGTTATTGTCATCCAATAACAATTTAGCTAACTCTGTGGTGTATAACTGCTGTGTATGACCGCGCACCAACAATGCTTGGGGCGAGGCAGCCAATAGCACAATTCGCGGTTAGAATGACAAATTTGGTGAAACAAAGTGGGCAACATGAATGGATTCAGCATGTCGAATTAAGTAAAAACACAAAGTTTCGTTGAGATCTGATTCGAACTCGATGAAATTTTATAAGTTCAAAAATTGTGATTTATGTAGTGAATTATGTGGCATACATTTCTTCTTCAGAACCCGTTGAAACTTCGTATTACTGGTAAATGGGGTATGGTGATTCACCACTGTAAGATAATGAGTTAATGTCAGAAATTGAAAAAAATTGGGGGTCGCTGACTTCGAGGATAAAAACACCCAGAAGAACACCCTAAATCTGAAAAATCGGGTTTCAGTAATATAGCTGCAGTGTCTGTAGTGATAGGCAAGGTTCCACATTTTATTAAATTGGCAAGGACCACATTTTCGCTGTCCATGATTGTAAATAAAATCTGTTCATGGAAAACAGGTGGGGGTCACCGACCACTAAGGTGGGTCCAAACTTTTTCCTGCATTTTACAGCTCCGAAACTTTGACAGATCAATACTACGAATATTTTTCAGTTGACGTAACAGTTATGGTATCAAATAGATACCCAATCACAGGTGAACAGGTTACGATATTTTTTTGACATTACAGGTTGCTATAGCAACAGTATCACCTTGGAAATACACAATTATTTTTAGCTTTAACGCTAACACCTCAAAAAAGAGCTCGGTGAGCTATATTTTTTGTTATAAATTTTGATCAGCATGGCAAGATGCAACTCTTGGCAAAGTTTAAAAAAATTATGTACATGGGGTTCAGAGCCGCCTTAAATTTACGACAAATTATTGTGTCATAAAGATGTTCACAATGTGCTCGTCAATCATTGGGCATTTGTTTGACACCATGATTGTAGCATCAGCTGATAAAGAGCGGTTATTATAACCCTTCAAAATTTAAGTCTTGGAAAGTGCTGGAAGTAAAGTTTACGCAATGACTTCTCATCTTTTCTGTGTCTTTAATTTGTCATTTTATCTGAGCTAAAATTCTTAAATTTTGACAGATGACACATAATACCTCTGTTCTTGTTATTCCTGAAAAGTCTGTGTATGAATGCCACCAAGTAGATATCAAACCTGTGATTATCACAAAAGTAACGCAGTTCCTTCTCCCAGTACGGTCGGCTTACTCGTGTGCCAATTGCGTTCTGTCCCCAGTAGCCAACCAAAAGCTGACGTACAGGAAGGGAGCGCTTTTCTTTGAAACCATGGTTTGATCTGGAAACAAATATTAGACCCCAATAAACATTTTTTACGCTTTAAGGCATATTTCTGTAGGCAACCTGTAAAACTGAGGAGCACTGTCTAAAGAAAAGGCTGTTGAACCCTGACAAGCAAGCAAAAACATTAAGTTTAAGAATTCTAGGTAGCTGCGCCATTAGATTAAAAATTGGCTGGAGTTTGACCAAGTATATGTAAGCCTTGATGACTAAAACTGATTCTGAACGATCAAAATGTTAATTTGGTCAATTTAAATGTTTGCACTGTGCCGAGAGAAAACATTATAGTAAATTATAGAGACCAGCCACGACGCGGCTACACATAACACACGTGTCCGTGTGGAAAGTTATACCTAGAATAGGTAGTGCCAGTGGATGACACTTGAAAATAAAGTATACACATTTCGTAAAAGGGTAAAAACATGACAGAGGCCTACGAAGGGACAGAGCCCATGGAATTTATAAAAGGGACAAGCGTCATGCCTTACCCTGCTAAATGCGACACCGACAAATAAACCCCTAAATGGGAAAACAGCATCAGAAAGTTGTACATTTCAGCCGGACGATAAAAGGTAGCATGAAAGTTAATCGGACTGTAGAAAGTGGCATGTGTGAGACCTCATGCCGATCAGGCTTTCAAAAAAAAAAGCAGGCCTAGGGACATTTACAGGCGTAGCTTAGGAGACATCAATCTCTCCTTGGAAGGCCTCACGAGAGTAGCCGAGAATGTGGCTATTTTTGCTGATGTGGAAAAATATCAGTAATAATCATAAACTGAAGGTAGAAATGTGTGAATGAAAACAATCGGGGAATAAAAGTCAAAAAAATCAAATAAAGAAGGTCTAGGTTAGACTGACCTGCGGATTAAATCCCTAAATTTGGAAAGATTTAATACAATTTATTTTTAAAGTCTTGACCGTGTTTCGTTGCTTTTTCGATTATCCCGGTTCTGTCATGCAAGCTTCGGCTGAAACGCTGATGCTATGCCTCAACCATCTCTTTACTGAGGGTTTCCGTTTTGGGTAATTAAATGAAAGCTCCTACCTTCCAGCAGCCCCCTGAAATAGAACCAAAAATATCAAGAACATGGAGAACTTCATTGTTTTCGAATTGATCTGGTCGGTTCACTGTTTGAGAAGAAAACATATAAATTGAGGGCAGTTCATCTTTGTCCTGTATGTCCTCCTGTTTAAACAGAAGACGCCCCTCAAGGAAAGGTGATGTTTTCAATATTACTGGAAGCTTCAAATCCATTCCATAGCCTGAACACCTGCGTCTGTTGAGGTAACAGTCCTCAGTTGACTTTTGGAAAGCGTATGTTCCTATTATTTCAAAAGGTTTTTCTTTTCAATAGTTTATCTTTTTTCCATTCAACGATAGCACGTTGACAATATGTTGATAAATAAAATCGATATAAAAAAAATTAGTTTATTGCAGTGATACTTGTTGTAGCTTCGCAATGTACTGGTTTTATGAAACAGATATTTCCCAGCTAGAGACAAGAGGCAGAAAGCACTTAGTGAGTCCTGATTGGAAATAGTCCAGTCCTATTTATAAAATATGCAGTAATTTATAAATACGATTTCAGTTGCAGAAAAGTGGCATGCAAAGTGAGGTCACTACCAAAAATTACCATCAATTTTATTTTGTTTGATACTGACTATAATTATGTTGAATTTCATGAATGAATGTCTAAAATAATATTTCGGCTGTGGTACAAGGTACGGATGGGCCATGAATCACTTAATGACTTGTCTGCCTATAGAAACAAATTTAACAAGGCCTACAAATTTACAACCATTGTATAAAAGGGCAACCGAAAATCTGTCACGACAGACGAAGTGTTTTGGATAACGATAACACCAATGAAATTATGAAAATTATCCTGTATGGACTTTTTGGCCAAATGGCAGATATATATAATCACATACCTAAAACCTGTGAAAAATATAGAGCAAAATATCATTTGAAATATTGACCGAATTTTTAACCACATTCTTATTGCCTATGTGGCATTTTCATGTCTAGATCTATGGACACATTTCCCTTGATAAAGAAGGTGGGACTTGGACATGCAGGTTGTTCACTTTACGGCTGTGTAACAGAAGAAGATAGAACCCCTCTAAACAAATGCAGATTTTGAAGGCAAAGACAGTTGGCGAAGAAACAACAAATACAACTGGTATCATGTTGATAGTTCAGTTGTTGCCACCTGTTTGTAAGACTAACAAGCTTACGCCTCTTAGACAGCTCTCATTGTGAAGATAGACAGTTATCTATGCTCAGTTTGTTACTCGTGGCTAACTCCATTAAATTACTAGTGTGCTAGGAGAAATATTGCCATTTTAGACTAAAATACGTATGTATTCCGGTTATATTACTCCAACTATTTACACAGTGATAACACCCGGGGGCAGCGCGCGTGAAATTTGTGACCGATGTCTTGACATAAATATTCTTGAGGCTTCCTAGTTCTTTCTTAAAGCCTTGAATGCTGTTATCCCTAGAAAGATAACTAGATCAATAAGTCGTAAAAGCCAATACAAAGAAATATCACACGAACCGCACCCAATCCCGATGCAATGACAGAGAATGCAATGTTAAATTCTTGAAACATACCCCTTTTGACAAAAATTTAATTATACTGGGTCATTTGTTTACGTCAAACCGTTCATGTTGTTATTTCTTTTTTTATGTTGTTTTAAGGTAGACCAACCTTTCGAAACACACAATTTGGTGCGTAACTGCTCTTTGCAACACCATATTACCTCCGAACTCCTTGTAAGAAAGGCAATCAATTCTCTTGAGGTCGGTTGAAGATGCTAAAAAGCGCAATATTCTACTTCTTTTTTCTTGTTTTGTACTCTTGCCTTCAAGAGACAAATTTGAAAATGTATGAAAATAGACATTTTATTGGAGGAATTTCTACCAAGCTCGATCATGTGCTGATCGGTCATAACATAACCTCCTTCCAGACAAGAGGAATGATAGAATGTGCACAGAAATGCTTGGCGATAAACTGGCAGTGTGGCTCAATGAATTACCAGGTTAAAAAACGCTTGTGCGAGCTCAACAACTGGCAATCTGAGAAATGGATGAAGAACGTCGTCTACAGGAAGGGATTTGTGTTTGTGTTGCTGTATTGAAAGTGTGGGCAACCTATTGCCAACGAAAATTATTCTATCGTCTTCATGGCAGTTATGTGCTACTATTTCAATGGTGTTATTGATATATAGTTTTTAGCATTTTCCTTCATATAACAAGTAGAATCTGATAGACAAGAACTCGTCCAAGTCCTAGCTTTTCCAATCCCCTTGATTTTGTTGCAGAGTCGCCTTATTTAATCAGTGGTTAATACCGAACGAAATTTAATAGCGTTGTTACTACAACCTGGAGAAAACGTGATGATTTCAAATTGCGATTGACGCAAACACATTTAAAAGTACCTTCTCTGTGAATGTGTCGAGCTTATATAAATTTTAATTTAAGGCAGATGATAACGGAGGGAATATTATGGAAAAAAATTATATTTGTTACCAGCTGCCTTGTTCTACTTACCATTTTACCCCAGTTGTAGGAGCGGCTAGGTCTAGATTGCGAGTCGAACGGCCAAGCACCCGAGTGACGTTTCCAAATAAATTGGACTGGAACCTCTAGTGAATGAAATTTCGTGTGAATATCCTTCGGTTTGCGTAATAGTGCGTCTAGCTACAAGCCAGTTGCAAGCTCAAGGATTCACACATTTACTCTCATCAGTAACAATGTAATTGTAAGATATCAGCTTTATTATTTAAAATTCTTAGGAAATAATTGCCTGAATTTGTCTTAATTTAAATTTTAATTCGCTGTAATCATCTCCGTCTACAGGATAAATTGTTTATTGACGATATTAGTTCTTGTTAACAGTACAAGTGTAATTATTATAGTACAGTATAAAAGAAAATGAGTGGAATCTATAATCATCATCTCCACAGTAATGTTTGACAACTCTTATTGTCTTAATATAAATTTCCATAGAGACCATGATGAACAAGTGCCCTTCAATAGTACGCGATTTCTCGCCGTCAATCACAGGAAACAGAAGCTCACTTCAACGGGTTCATTTTGTTCTTTTCTCTATTTAAGGTTCATTTATTATGATTGACAGCAGTGCAAAAATGCTATGGCTAGTTTTGCTTTGAACGGAAGAGTTTGCGTTAGGCGCGGTAGAAATCAAGAAATGCCTGTTGTTGAAATTTCCTGAAAATAGAACTAGGACACATGCAGTACGTAAAAGATATGATTTAATAAAAATTAACTACGCAGTAAGTTTCCCATGCTACAGGAAAGATAAACCGAACGGCCTGTTAATGGGGCCGAAACCAATTGTGGAATTACAAGCATTTTAGGCATCCTACTAATGAACGGTTATGGCAATTAGATATTTTTTACAGGAGCCAACACAAAGATTGGGGTCTGTCCCCTTTGAATTGTTACTCTTGGACCTTCGATAGGGTCAAGGTTTGCGGTACAAGCTTATCTAAATTTACAGAGTCGCCCCCCCTCTCCCCTCACCCTCCACCAGCGAAATAATTCTGAAAGGTCGTCTTTCTTGCATTTATTTTTGGATCCTGAAGTCCATTAGGACATTTCAAAACTGGTGGCTATCAAATCCTATGTAGCTGTAGTCTTCTCCTTGGCCGCATTCCTTTGAGACAGAAACCTACCAGCCTTCTCAGTTGAGCTCACGGCTGCATCTGCACCTAAGGAAAGCACGTAATATCTTATGAAACTGATAAACGGCAATGAATCACAATTATTTGAAATCGGTGAACACAGCGTTTTCGCCCCGAAAGATGATAAATATTTTCTGTCCACACTGTACCGTTATAAAATGGTTTCCGTCCCCATCGATATCGAAACGCTGCTCCACCCAGAAACCCTTAATACACTCTAGAGCATGCGCGACATAACCCGAGCCACTTCACGTTATTCGACTGTTTTGATAAGCGTTTTCATAAGCTTCCGTTTTCGCCGTTGACATTAACACTAGCCAGTCTTATTGTGGATGGCAAGGCAAATGATCGATCTTGCCAAACAAAGATGGAACGACGCTAATCTGTTATTAATTCGCTATCTTTTCTCTCACACCCTTGGACAGGTATACTTCATGGCGGTTGGTAGTATCTTTCTACCGTTGTCCTCATGATCTGGCATTATCTGTATTTATCCATTCTATGGTCTCTCTCAGCAGTTTTCCCACCCTTCCCCCCCATTTTCATTATCCCTCTTATTGCTGCTGAGAGCATCCACTATGGCGCCCATTCTCATTACAGAAGTGCAGGTGAGGCAATTTTCCCTTTCGTAAACGGTCGATGTTATTTTAGCAACACTTAAACTTTTTTTAGCTGTTGTTAATTTTTTTCTTCACACAAAAATGACAAATTGTAAGCCAACAACCAGAATCGAACCCGAAACGTCTGGCATGCCAACATCCCTATCTCACCACTACACTACCATGTTGACCCACGCAAAATTTAATTATAAAAGATGACTTTCTTAATCTATTTTACGTATAGTATTGCCCTAGCCAACAAATAAAAGCTAACCGCAAGCAAACCAGTGTGAAATTGAACAATTTTAGCATTTGGCGAGGGTGTATTAGTCTATCACCAACTTCTAACCAGTTTCGACCTAGTCCAGGCCTAAACTAGAGCAGATATAGCATCGTCCATTCCGAAAAGTTTGGCTACCAATATTGGTATCGACCAATGTGGACGAGTGTGAAGGATCGTCCTCAATTCCCAGGAGACAGCATTAAATGAAACGTGAGCAATGTTCACTCGTTGCGGACATTTGCGGATGTTTAAGTTCTACCGCTCTCTGGTGTTCTTTGAAACAAGTAAAAAATTTGCATTTCGTTTCTTGTCATAATCTTGGGAAGGAATTGCTGAAATAGCATCAAGAAACATCACCACCTTTTGGGACAGGATCTTTGCTGCTCACTTTGGACAGAAATGTTCAACATACACAGGCATATTTACGGTGGCTAAGCGGCTACCAAACCTTCTCTTGGAATTGACAGGTTACCATAGCAGCAGTGTAATCTGTTCAAACAGCCTTAAAGTGAACCTCGGCTCTTGAAACAAGTTGACGTTAAGTTGCCTAAAATAGTGTCGAAATTACAAATATTATCCGATGAGAAGGATAACATTCCATACATTTAAGGCAAGAAAAAGATTATCGCTTTTCAATTTCCCAGAAGCCACCGTTTCGATTTTATGACATCAGTGAGTTGTCCCATTGTTTCACACAAAAGAACTTCTCTTTTAATATAAGGACAACGCAATGACGTCATAAAATCCAACATGGTGGCGCAGGGGAATTTTAAAAGCGATAATCTTTTCCGTGTTATATCTCCTTTGTCCGGTAAAATCTGTAATTAAGACACTATTTTTGACTACTTACCGTCAATTTGTTTCAAGAGCCGAAGTTAAAACCAGCTCGATGATAACGATAGGAGTGCGATATAGTGAGATGTTTGTATTAGGGGGTGTTCGTAGAGTGGAATTACCTGTACAGGTAAATCTCATATAGATATATTTAGACATAGCATGTTTTACCTTCTGTATTGTCTGAATTGTAGCCCCTTCTTTTGCGGAAGCGATCCCAGATTGTTCCAGTAATTAAGGCTAGGAGTATTGTACCGGCCACAATGCTGAAGGGGAATAAATATTGGTGACTTTCAAAGAACACCCAACGGAATTGATACTTGAGCTTTTCGTTTTTCTCCAGAAGAACTTTACAAGTGGGTGATTTCACCGTCTTGTTGGTATTGTATCCTGATGATCTATCGCGGGAATAGCGGGATGATTGTGTGTACTTCTTCTTCATGCAGTTGAAAAACTTCTCAACGGGTTCATAGGCGTTAAACTCGTAGAAGACTGATTCGGTTTGAACAAAGATCGCTGCACCAACCGCGCAGGGTGGCAGAAACTGAAGCACTTGTAGGGAGTTCTCAAATTCTTTGTCGTCACAGTGGAATGCAACAACAGAATCCAGGCTTTCGCCAGTCAATGTCACTGCAGACTCAACGGGGTCGTCGATTTCTAAATTGTGTGATAAAGACAATTAACAATGGTAGAAAAAATGTTAAACTAATTGCCTACACTTTAACGAATCGTCTGACGATATGGTTATTTTGCCTGACCACTTGATTCAATGCCAACGACCCAGAAGAATTACTGAATCGAATACATACGTCTGACGATATGGTTCGATTTAAAGAAAAGCTATCACGAGTATGACTTCAAAAATTCAACAGCCAAAAAAACATGTTTACACCAATGGAAACCTACAAACAGTGATCAAGTTTTGATAAAATTGCTGTGCCATTGCAGTATACAGAAAAATGGAGTGATATTATTGTGATACTATCAAGAACTTTATAGATCTCAACTTGAAATAGCCTGACATTTTCAAGTTTGGAAAATTATTTACGACCATAAAATGTCTTCAGATATCAACACACCGTTTATAAAAACGCTAGTTTCCACCAATGTACAAAGAAAGATAGTTTCCACTGAATTTCGAAAATTATTTACCTTTTTAGTGGGTTTTTTTTTGTCTCCGGCCGAAAAAATTGTTAAAAAAAGTTCAAACTACTAAATCGGAATTACCTTCCACGATAGCATATGGCATCTTGTAAGCAATATAATCTGAATAATAGAGACCAAGCGGAACACCAATCTGTATAATAATAAAAAAAGAAATTTTAAACAATTATTAGATGAGGTTTTCGTGATGTCCAAAATTATCAAGGGCGAGGTAAGTGTCGAAGTGCCGAAGGCTGAGGCTGATAACACTTACCGAGACCTTGATAATTCTAGATATCACGAAAAACAGAATTCAATCTTGTTTTATTATGCATTGATTTCTCAAAAGGAAATGTTAAACAGCACTCAGTACCTCAGTACAATGCTAAATCCGTCTTTCTTCGAGTTATGTAGTTTTGTTCTTCATGAGGAAACCTTGAAAGCTACCTCGTTACTTGCATTTACCTTTTTTGTAGTAAAGACCCCTATCTTCTACTTTTTTTTCAATTTCCCGCTCCGACAAAGAAGCAAATCGAGCCATTGTTTTCACATCGGTTGCCCAGTGCGAGCTATTGGACCGCGCTGTAATTCAGGAGATGTGTCATTAAAAAATAGGCTGTTGTCCAATTTATATTTTATTAAAATAAGGAGTGGGACTGCAGCAGTACAAGAAGGGGTAATTCAGTCTTACCTTCTTACCGAACAAATGGTTCCCGCTCTCAATTTCCTGAGCAGTTAGACGAGAGGATAACTGAGCCGTGAACATAGACAGTAGCATGATCCCAGCAATCATCCACACAGCAGCGAAGGTTCGAGCAAGCACAGACTTCGGAACTTTATCGCCATACCTGCACAAAGATATATACGACACAATTGGAGTTGAAACAGCTTGAAGACGAAACCCGGCCTGTCATGACCATGTCATACGGGGATTGATCATTATTTACATGTTCAGGTATTATATTCTAAATCAAATTGGAAATAAAAAGTTTGTGCTGGTATGAACTCTTAAACCGAGACTTGAATTGGACGGCACTGAAAAGATACTCAGGTATTCTCGGAAGATCGATCACGCGCTGAAGGTTTTTGTTCTAAACCTTTTGTAGAATGACAATGAGATTTCAAAGAGATTCAATTCATCCGCGGCTAAACTGTTTTTCATTCGTGGACAATTATTACAAAAAAACTCAATGGCGTGGCCATGGGTACCAAAATGGGACCCAGCTTCGCCAATCTTTTCGTACGCTACTTTGAACACCAATTTTTCAATCAATACAACGGCCCAAAACCTGAACTCTATCGTCGCTACATTGACGACTGTATCGGCGCTACTTCTTCTACCAGAGGGTATCTCAATCAATTTATAACCGCTTTCAATTCGTTTCATCCTGCTCTTAAAATAATATACCTGGCAAATTTCCGATACTTCTTTAGCATTTCTGGATATCAAAGTTTCTATCGAAGGCAACGGTTTATGCACCAGTGTGCACTACAAACCCACAGATTCTCATAGTTATTTGTCGTATTCATCTTCACATCCATCACATGTCAAGAATTCCATTCCTCATTCTCAGTTTCTTAGACTTCGCCGTCTTTGTAGAAAATCAGAGGAAATGTGCAATTTCTTCGACAAACGCGGCTATCGTGCTTCTGTTGTTCAAGCGGGCAATCATCGCGCCCAACAAATTGATCGACAGTCAGCACTACAAACGTCACAGAGAGAAAACAACGATAGAATTCCATTCACCCTCACATATAATATATTTCACCCTCACAACCACGCAGTAAAATCCATCATTCTAAAAAACTTTAAATTACTTCAAAATGATCCCAATACTGGTAGAATCTTTTCGCAAACTCCATTAATTTCATTCAAACGCGACAAAAACATTGGTAACTTTTTAGTCAGAAGTGCTTTCCAAACAAGTGATCAACCCGGAACTTTTAAATGCGCTCGCGCACGATGCAAAACATGTCCTTTCATTCGCAACGCTGATAAAATATCGGGACCCAAGCGATCTATCAAAATCACTGATCATTTCACCTGTACCTCAGCCAATGCCATCTACTGTATAACTTGCACTCTTTGCAAAAAGTTATACATCGGCGAAACAGGGAGGCGACTAGGCGATCGATTCCGAGATCACCATCGTGACGAAATAAAGACGACAAAAATGCATCATCTAAACCGGTCACGAGACACTTTAGTCTCCCCAATCATTCTAAGCAACATATATGGCAGTCTACGGCCTTTCCCTTCATCAAGGAAGCACGGAAAGCCGCAAAACTCTAGAACAAAAATTTATTTTTCAAATCGACACTCTTAATCCTCACGGTATCAACGAACGCTTTTCATTCAACTAATTTATTCTGTTGTTTCTCACGTTTCCAGGCACCAACCAATAGCGAAGCTCCATCTTTCTGTATATAAACCACACACGACCCACAATATCGCGATTCGCTCCGACGAAGGGCTAACGCTCGAAACGTCAGCTCTCGAATCTCTTTACGGTGGCCAATTCACATTATCAACCCAGTTAATAAAACCAAATTATCTTAAAATATTTTTAGCCGCTGTTTCACTCACCCTACTGTTGTCATGGTAACGACTGCCCACCACATTCCGTCAAAAATTCCCCGCCAAAAGCCGATCGGAAACTGTTCAGGATTTGATCGGCTTTCCTTGAGAAGAAAACATATGCATAAAAAGCTTAAGTCGCAGAAGAAAAAGATTCGCCCCCATATTGTGTAACAACGGTATCCAGCTTGTGAAAGTGGTTCGCGTTTGTGATATTAAAATGTGGGTAGCTAAAAAGTTCCGTGTTTAAGCACGTCACTTCTATAAAGACGTAAATTATCTTGATGCGTAACGTAGAAAACGTCTGTGCATGTGTCTTCGTAAACCTGATAGCTTCCAATTTGTTCACCTGCAAATGATTTTTTTTATTTCGTAATACGAACGCCAGCACTGAAAAAGCGTCTGCATAAACTGCAAAATCGTTCGAATATCGACCCCCCCGGAATCGCCTCCGACTTTCTAGCCCGCACCATATTGAAAAATAGAGGGGGTCAGTTTCTAAAGAAACTGTGGTGCTGCGTCGCTGGGAAGTATAGCAATATAATTTGGTTTTATCAACTGGGTTGATAATATGAATTAGCCACCGTAAAGAGATTCAAGAGCTGACGTTTCGAGAGTTAGCCCTTCGTCGGAGCGAATCGATTCGCTCCCACGAAGGGCTAACGCTCGAAACGTCAGCTCCTGAATCTCTTTACGGTGGCCAATTCACATTATCAACTCAGTTGATAAAACCAAATTATATTTGAAAAATGATCCGAAGGGCTAACGCTCGAAGCATCAGCTTTCGTGTCTCTTAAGCTTTACGGTGGCCAATTCACATTATCAACCCAGTTGATAAACCAAATTATATTGTTATACTTCCCACCGACGCAGCACCACAGTTTCTTTAGAAACTTCCCCCTCTATTTATTTGAAAAATAATCCGACTGTCAAGCAACCGCAATCAAATTATACTTACTAACAGCCAGATGATCATCCCCGAGAGAGCGGCACATGAAAAACACAACACCAGGAGAGGCCACAACTCCAAAATGGCCAAATAAGCGACTTTAGCGAGATCATGTACACTCTTCTTTCGCACCAGCACAGGTTGGAAAGTTTCAAAAGTCAAAAAATCGTTCCGTCCATCAACTTCGTTAGTGTTAAAAACTGGGAAGCTGATTATGATATTTGCCTCCATGCTGGTTCCATTGGTGCTTAACTTCTCACAGTATCGACTGGCATTTATCAGAGTTTTATTCCAGTCTCTCAGTTGACTTTTCAATTCTGTTGAAAAGAACGGAGAATTCCCCTCTTTGAAGTCAAAAGAAGTGATCAATTCTGACTTGTTACTAGCTTGAACTTTTGTCAAAACAAGCAAAGTTTCCAAAGCGATCATTTTCCTTATGGACGAAAACATCGTAAATTCGACTTCATGAGATGTTGTGGTCTAGCTGCCTGTCTGGCGGATACGGTAATAATTTAGCTGTTAATATATACACTTGTCAGCAATTTTATTTATATGAATAATTAACAGCAAGGCTGTTGACAAAGACTGAGTTTCACTAGCGACGGAGTCGAAATTGTAAACTAAGTTGTAACAGCGCTTACGACCGAGTGAAGTCGAAAATCGGATTCGAAAGTGGAGTCATTAGCGTGACTACGCATACAACTCTGTTGCCAGACTAACATCCTTCACAAACGCGTGTCTTAATTACCTTTTTCTTCTTGGAAATATGGAGAAATGACTGAGAATTGACAGCGGAGAGATAAAAACAGACGTGCGCGACTCTAAAAGCAAATTTGAGTCGAACGAAATGTTATCTTTCAGACATCGTCAATTCTCTTTTTCTTTCAAGAATTATTATAATTAACTAAAACGGTTGTCAGCTTTTTATTTCTTTCTGAGTCACCAACGGTACCAACAGACGAGTAGAATCTAGAAGACGGTTTGTTCGATTACTGCCGCTGTTCTCTGATAAGCCTGAAGCGGGGATATATATTTTTTGGGGGGGAGGGATGTTGCAGTGTGATATAAACAGTTTATTAATAGGTTCCACGTACGACGACGAAATTAAGAGTTGTCCGCGTCAACACCAAATACAATTTTCTACACTTAAATCGTGATTGGTCAGTTCAGAAGGTACTCATCAAAAGACTGTCAAAAGGAAGTGAAAAACTGTCAAAATTAAACATTAAATACGTGCTCAAACTGCAATGGTTATTTTGAATTTCACACTATTTTAACATCTTTAAGAGGTTATGGATCACTCTAGAACATAAAGCAATCAACCCGATGTCAGTTAACACACATGAATTCGAAGCAATTAATCAAGTTGTTAATTTTGAGCACGGTTTAAAACGGTCCATGCTTTTCGCTACTTTTATCATCCGGGTATTCACAGGCAAAAATTGGAACTCAAATAATTTGAGGAACAATTTTCTGTGGCCTTACACTTTTACATGAGGATTTTCTATAATACCAACCAAAAATAGCGGACAATTAGAGTGTTCCCTTTAACTTTTTAACTTACTAAAACATCTATTTACAAATTATATACAAGTGTATGAAACAATTATTTACCGAAGAGCAGGTGGCTAGTATTAAATATTTAAAATAAATGTTGGTAAATATCCAACTCTAGCCATCGGCAATGAGGTGAATAATTGTCTTAGTATACTAAAACGTGAGATATTTTTCAATGGCAGTGTCGAGAACCTAGAGCAACAAAAGCGCCTCCCTATATGTGGCAGTATTTAGTACTCAAATAATAAATAATTATAAATACCTTAGTACAAAATAGGCCTTTTGCAAGAAACGATCACATGGTACAAAATCCGCTAAGCTTATTATTATTCCCGCACTGGGACAGCCAACCAAAGCGACTTCAGCCAGTCAAGCTTGACTTTTCTTTGTTTTGGATGACCTAGTGCGGAAATAAGAATGAGCTTGCACTCCAGTGTAGCGGATTTTGTACCATGTGACCGTTTGTTGCACAAGGCCTATTCTCAGATTTATTATCCAACACAGGGGCGGATCTAGGAATTTTTTGAAAGGGGTTCAAAGTTGAGTAATAATAGGCGATCCTGTCGATGCGAGAATTTCAGCGTCAAAAAAATTGTAAAAATAAACAACACTGCATGTTTCTTAAAGGCGCAGTGGAAAGAAGTAAATATTCCTTCCCAGACTCTACGTTACCCTTGACGACCACTTATAATAAATACGACGGGTTTTTTTTTTTCGAAATTTCCTTGATCAAAATGGAGCTCGGTAACACAGACGGCCTGTTTCGCACACTGCATCTATGCAACTCTATGAAACCTCAACATGACAAAACATGGGCAGACAAAACATGACCAGAATATCCTTTTTCCCTTTTGGGGAGTATTTCTTTAAATCAGTTAGCTAAAATTACAGTGCTTAAACGTACTACTAATTAAAAAATATGTGATTTGAGAAAAGTATACTACCCATTGAATTTTCTGAATAAGGCACCATGTTTGGAGTGATGGGCCTTGAAGTACATCAATTTCGACTTCCAATCCTTAAATAGGATAGGATTAAAAACTTTTGCGGTACAAGCCTATCCTAAATTTACAGAATTCCCTCAATCCTCCACTCGCGAAATATTTCTCAAAGTTTCTCTCTCTCTTGCATTTCTTTTGGGATTCTGTAATCTATTAAGACATTTCAAGACTGTTGGCTCTCAGATCATACGGAGCTGCAGTCTTCTCCTTGCCGAGCTGCACTCCTTTGAGAAATCAACCTGCCAGTCCGATCAGTTGAGCACCTGCCTGCACCTGCTATTAAGAAAAACACGTAAGAATTATATCTTTATGAAACTGACAAACGTTAATGAATTAGTATAGGAAATCGCACGACCTCGAGTACAATTCGTGATTAATAGGTACTCGTGATGTTTTGAAAGTTCTCAAAATTGCACGAGCCTTTAGGCGAGAAAGTCGCGCGATTTTTTTTATAGTACATTCTACAAAATTAAAAGAAAAAAAACGCATTTATCCTTTTCTTTGTATTTTCGTTGGCTGCTGTTTCTTTAATTTTTAGAAACTCGTCCTCGTTAGAGAAAACAAAGCGACTGTCGGCCATTTTGTCTCTCCCCTTCAAATTTGCCTCGCTTGCCCGCGTTGCTATAGAAACGTAATTGGTTCTCTGCGGAGTACAATTTGGGATTAACTGTACTGCTCTTGTCCAATCAGAATAAAGTCATTTTGTTGAGTGTACTATTATAACATTAATTATGGCAAGGCCCATAATCTTGTTGAACAAACGACGAAATCGATTTTGTTTTCTCTACAGCAAAATTACTACGTATTTCATACGTTCTTCAGAATATTGTCTTTGTTGCAATATAAAACTCCAGTCGTCCAATGGTAATGGCAATATCGGTTAAAGTGTTTATGTAAAGCTAAAAGTGGAATAATATAATGTAAAGTGCCAAAAGAAATGATATTATACAAACTTATTATTTGAGGCACAAACACTATTATACGTATACGTACACTTAGGGTTCCGTTCTCGACAAAGCGGACACATATACAATTATTATTATTGCCACGTTCATTGTCAACCCATCAATGAAAGTCATACAAACAATGTCTGAGCTAACATTTTAACTGTCTATCAAACTCTGAACGCATGCGACAATACCAGCGCTTTCATCTAAGTCGATAAAATGTTCTAATGCACGGTCTGTTTTCAATTCGTTCGCTGAATCACCTGCTATAAAAGAATTGGCTGCGTGCTATTAGCTGTGCATATATCGAGTTATGGATTCACCTGTTGAGTTTGGAGAGCCCGAAAGAAGCTAAAGTTGCTTCTTCCGTGCTCTCCGAACTATGGGGTATGGTTTTTCTCGGCATTGTTCCTGGTGTGAGCCTTAGATAGGGTACCTTAGTTGCATCACTTAAAATTACATTGCGTAAACGGTCAGCTAAACCAAATAGCCGAAACGCAAAAAGTTGACCCGCTTATCCGTTTTCTTTCCTTGAATAGGAAGTCATTTGTCAGGTTTAGGCCTTTTAAGGTATCAAATTCCTCTTTCTTTCTAGGGTGGGGGTTTGAGAACCTTCACCGCAAACACCTATCCAACATTTAAGGGACTACTCCTTCCCGTGGATTACTTATGCAAGAAAAACATACGTAGACGCATCAGCACATAACACGTATCTACCTCCTGTATTGTCGCAGCTCTTGCTCTGATTGTTGCAGAAGCAATCCCAGATCGTTCCAGTAATGACGAACAACACTATGGTGCCAACCACAATGAGGAAAAGGGTGAGATATTGTGCTGGACTTTCAAAGTACACCCAGTGGAATTGATACTTGAGCTTTTCGTTTTTCTCTAGGAGAATTTTACACGAGGATGATTTCACCGGTTTGTTGACATGGTTTCCTGGTGATCTCTTGCGGAAAGAGCCGGATAAGCGTGCCCGCCCCCTCATGCATTTGATGTAATCCTCTAACGGGTCAGTGCCGTTTACTTTGTCGAAAACTGGCTCGCCTTTAACGATGAGCCCTGCGCCAACCCCGCAGGGTGGCAGGAACTGAAGCACTTGCAAGGCGTTGTCAAACTCTTTGTTGTCACAGTGGAACACCACAACGGAATCCAGAGTTTTGCCAGTCAAAGCCTTTGTAGAATCTATCGGGTGGCTGATTTCTAAATTTTATGACAAAAATGTCCTTAAGTTACCAATGTTAAAAAATAAATATCTTCCTAGACGGTATAAGAATACACGCGTCCGACTATATAAACCTATATAAAGAAAAACTTTGTATACTGCAAAGATAAATATCCCTGCCCCCAGGAAGGAAAGTAAACAAAACAACATATTTCCATCGTACAGGCTCCCTTCAGTAAAGCGCACTCTAGTTTGAATTTCTAACTTCATACGCTTTTAACATCATGTTGCCAACGAGCGATCTTCAAAAGAGTTAGCTGTTATGTTTATTGTCCTTATCCGAGAAGACCCTTAGAAGATATAAGTATTTACAATTGTCCTCTTGATACAATGCTAACGACAAAGATTGTCTTCGTAAATATATTTATATAATGAGCCCAATCATAAGCGCATTTCGATTGGTTCATACCAATGATCTATTAAGGTGGCTCACAATAGTTTCCAATACATTCAAGCTCTTATACTTTGATGGGTCAATGTGAAACCACACCTAAATTTTTTTCAACTTTGCAAAAAGTTTTATCTTGACGAGCTAATCAATATTCAATATTACTGTATGGCAAGGAAAATCCCATCGTTCTGATTGATTCTTTCTTGGTCGGGACCGGACCGGACTAAGCTTGCTTGAGCCGTACTGGGAAATATTGGCCCTCGGTCTCTTTTGTACGGACCTCGCTGCGCTCGCTCTATACTGCCACGACCTCGGGCCAATATTCCCTAGTATGGCCCTCGCGCTCGGTTAGTAAGAGGTTAATAAATTTCTAAATGGTTTTCGCTGAAAGAACTTCAGGTTTCGCTTACACTTGTACTTAGCGAAGGCGAGTCTAACCCTTTTGGCTTCGTATTGTTTTGGTGAAAAACAAATCGACGGTAGTTTTTATCGTATGTCCTGTTATTTTAAATGAATTTCGCCTTCACATTGTCAATCTCGGATCAATCTCGACTCGGTAGCTTAATGAGTTATTTTAGTTATACGAACGAACGAGTTTTAACTACTGAGATCAGCACTACCTTCCACGATAGAATGTGCCATCTTGTAATCAACATAGTAATATGACCGATAAAGACCTGGCGGAACACCAATCTATATAAATAAAAAAAAAGAAAACTCCACAAGTTATATGATCGCAAAATATACCAAGGGATTATTTCATTGAGAATAAACGTACTTAAAATCAGAAGTCGGTCTTCTTCATTAGTAAAGAAAGGATTAATTAATGCCGTACCCTTTTACCGAATAAATGGTTCCCGCTCTCCAATTCCTGAGCAGTTAGACGAGAGGATACCTGAGCCGTGAACATAGACAGTAGTATGATCCCTGCAATCATCCACACAGCAGCGAAGGTTCGAGCAAGCACAGACTTCGGAACCTTGTCGCCATACCTGCACAAGTATATAATGAATAGATGTAAATTGAGCTGACACATCCTTTACCCGTCTGTTGTGTCTGATCATTTTGCAGAGTGTACAAAGACGGAGAGGTGTATTGAATGTGGACCAGTCATCGTTAAAAGGGATCACAAGAATGAGGGGTCATCTCTACCAAAATCTTCTTTCAAATTTTGTTATGTTTAACCATTATATTTTATCAAATTCTTCTCTCAAGGCAGAGCACTTGAAATTGAACCAACAGAATAATTTAGAGGGTCTTGGAGGGGGGGAGGGGGAGGGGGTAACAATACCATTTCCCAGCCCTTTTTTCCAAATCCCACTTTCCATTGCTCAAGTTCCATTCGCATCAGTAAAATTCAGAGCAATTTCCAGCCTCATACATGTCCAATACACCCGATCCCTAACCAGTCGCAAAAGCGGTGACGCTTCGTGACAGACCGTGATGGGTCTCCGGGTCGTTTCGACCCGTCACGTTTCGTCACTAATTGTCCCGACCCGTCACACCGGAAGTCATTTCGTGAAAACGTAAGCGGAAGTGAACTTGCTGCACCAGATGTGATATCGTCAACAGACCTACCCCTGGAAAAACATGGCCCAGTAAAGACACAAAAATTCACAAGGACTTGCGAAGATGTTCCAACCTCGTTCCTAGGGTCTTTTCCCCACCCCACTCCCGCAAGCCAGGGAAAAGACCCTGGGAACGAGATTGAAGATGTTATGAAGACGATAGGATAAACTTTTTGACTGTACTAAAACGTGCAAGTAGGGAAATTATAGTGATTAGTTAGGTTGCAAGTTCCTGCCACTTCACATTCCTGCAATTCCTTCCTGCAGGAAATGCGTCATCCGACTTAAGTGTTCTTATTCGTCCGAGTCTGGTCGGTCGGATCGTGCGCAGTGTCTCTTCAAGAGCATTGCCAACCTCTTCTTCAGAGTCACTGTCACTCGCGCTAAAGCTGTCTACCTGTTAGTTGTTAGGAGAGTTTGGTGGTAAACCGGCGTCCTCATTTTAATTAGGCGGTTCGTTAGTTTCGCTTGAAATGGGCCTTAATCACACGGCGGCCATGTTGAGTCCCAAGGGATTGAAAACTTTTGTTTTGCCACGCGGGAACTCGTTTCCAAACATTTCAACTCGAGGCTCGGGGTACGAAATCTATTGTCTATGGCCAACATGGCCGCCTCGCGAATAAGGCCCATTTCAATGAATTCAAATTGACTGGTTTCAAGACCGTTCATTTTGCATGCATACGCGTACGCCCAAAAGTGACAACAATGTTACGCCTATGATTTCATGTAAGTTCAACGGTGTGTCTATTGTATTATCTTTTCTCGATCCCAAGAAATAAGTGATGTCGCGGTTGGCTATGGTTTCAAGTCTTGCAAAATATTTATTCCGTTCCCGTTTTTGATATTTTTCCCCATTTCCCAGTGACCAAATCCCAATCCCAGTGACTTAAATCCCATTTTCCCAGTGCAAAAACCCAGTTCGTATTTTACCCCTCCAGGACTAATTCAGGAAAACAGAATTAACTGAAATTGAAACAACAGAACAAAATTGAAAGCATGATAATACAACGGAACAGAAATTGGAGCAACAGAACGGAAATTGATAATGTCTCTAGAAGAATAAATCTTAGGAAATACGAACTGAAATTGAATCAACAGAACAGAATACAAACCAAAACAGAAATTGCAGCAACAGAGCAGAAATCAAAGATGTCTCAATTTCATTTCTGTCTCAAGCGAATCGAGTAACCAGTTTCACATTATAATTTATGATAATCATCCCGCTAAAGAAAAAATTATTCTATTTTCAACATGGCTGCTTGGAGAAAATCAAGGAATGTAATAGTAATATAGTAATAACTTTAATACTTGAAATACTCCTAAAAAGGTTTTTCAGTACCTATTTACAAATGAAAATACAAACTATATCTAACAAGCTAATATTATCATTCAAGCTAGTACAGTCATTCAATCATTCATTCATTACAAGTTTCAGGGCTTTCTTAAAGGCCTTTACAGTTTTAGCGTCTCTCAGATCTTCATCTAACATGTTCCACAGAGATACTGCTCTATAAGCGAAGGTCCGTTGGCCGGTGGCTGACCTGAAGAATGGGATTTCGAACTTCTCATTATTACGGGTTGTGCGATTATGTAAAGAAGATCGTTTTTTAAACTTAGCACAAAGGTATTCAGGAGCTAAATTGTTGGCACACTTATATGATGATATGATGATATTTCGTTGCTTGAAGATGTCAAAAACCTCATCGAGGCACATAAAAGTCAGTCCGAAGACT
>OX393561.1:9675663-9681454 GCA_947652115.1 Blastomussa wellsi
CATCATACGTGTTATTTACCTTCGACTCCAGTCGCTTTAATTTCCTTGCTTTTTTCGCAAACTCTCGATCACGGGCAATGGCATTGACAAGAAGGACGTCTTGCTGTCGTTTGATTTGCAAATAATTATTTCGAAGGAACCGCTTTTTAGATCCTCTTCTTGGAGCCATCGTCTGGCCGACGTCCGAGGCCAAGCGTCTTCATTCGCATTCTGCAAGAAAAGTAAGAGTCACTTCGCTTTGTAAAGTCGAAATTCCGGGAATTCCAGCGAAATTAGGCTCAGAAAATGTACAATTACAGGGAAACGAAAAGAAAATCAAAAATTCTGAATCGGACAAGTTCTTACCACTTGATGCATGGATTCGTTGTTTGGTTTCTTCCTTCTTCTTGTCTTGTCGTTTTAGAGTTTAAATCTTTCAAAGATCGCCTATAAAATACACTTTGCTTCTCAAGACAATTACATACGTTGATTCTCGACCGACGGAAACACACAATATTATGTTCACAATACAAAGTTTGGTACCAAAACGAAGCTCTCGAGTGGATCTATTTGGCTCTTCCAAATTTACCGCGCTGGCGATTAACCATAAGTCATAGGGGGCCTGTATACTTTTCTATTTACAGACTGTCTCAGACCTCCACTCTGCCAATATGGTGGTCGAAAAAAATGTGACCAAATATTTGGCCGAAATATCACCTACAAATTCCTGGCGTGACTGAGCTATGCATTCTCGTCCCCGGAACCACTTGTCCCTCTTAGCCGGTTGGGCCTGTGCACTAATAACAAGTGGCTCTGTGGACACACGATTTGATTCGCTGAAATCAAACAAAGGGAGTCCAATCACATCAGCCGTTTTAAAATCCTTTATCGTTAGCACGTTTAAAACGGCTGATGTGATTGGACTCCCTTTGTTTGATTTCAGCGAATCAAATCGTGTGTCTCCAGAGTGACTTGTTCTTCGTGCACAGGCCCAGGCGGCTAAGTGGGACGAGTGGTTCTGGGGACGAGAATGCTGAGCTATGAAGCAATACATTGGGAGCAAGGTCAATTTATTGAGTTCATATATTCCCGTGAGGAGCGACATGATGTGTAGTATATATGAAATAATTCATATTTGAGCTGCGGATATAGATAAAAGTGAAGCATGATCATCGCAGTTAATTTCCAATTTAAGCAATTGGAAAGAAGAAGCCTCGCTCCCAATGTGTGGCTTTATAGCTCAGTTGGTAGAGCATCGCACCGGCTTCGCGGAGGTCACGGGTTCGAATCCCGTTGAAGCCCTGATTTTTTCAGGCTTCTTCTTTCCAATTACTTAAATTGGAAATTCACTGCGATGACCATTCTTCACTTTCATCTATATCCGCAGTTCAAATATGAATTATGTCATATATACTACACACCATGTCACTCCTCACGGGAAAATATGAACTTAATAAATTGACCTTGCTCCCAATGTGTGGCTTCATAGCTCAGTTGGTAGAGCATCGCACCGGCATCGCGGATTTATATACTACACACCATGTCACTCCTCACGGGGAAATAAGAACTCAATAAATTGACCTCGCTCAGAATGTGTGGCTTCATAGCTCAGTTGGTAGAGCATCGCACCGGTATTGCGGAGGTCACGGGTTCGAATCCCGTTGAAGCCCTGATTTTTTCAGGCTTCCTCCTTCCAGTTGCTTAAATTCAAAATCAACTGCGATGATCATTCTTCTCTTTCAATAATTGATATGTTAGAACGAATTTCAATTGAGTGTCGCAAAACCGAAACAAAAGTAATTACTTTGACCAATTACAAAGGACGGAGCCAATCCAGTGAACCAATCAAAACTCGAGGTAATTAACGTAGTCGACATGATGCGCGGGAAAACGTGCGCGTGAATCACGCCTCGTTTTGGTTTTACTTCTGATTGGTTGAAAAAGTGACGCGATATTTGTAAACCAATCTCTGACCTTAGTTATGCAAAGCCAAAGCAATTTGTTACCCGGTAATTACGTTCGAAACTCACTGAAACCGCTCTAATTCGTATGATTGGTATTCCTTTCAACTGTCTCCAGTTTTGATGCAGGCGGCTGGTGTTTGTGATATTAAAACGGGAAACGTTTGCTTAATAATTATGCCATGTTTAATTTACGTGCGTTTCTACTGTAAAGACGAATTATGCCTAATTCTTTATGCGTGCGTGATGGAGAATATATTGACTTTTTTTCTCTAAAGCCCGATAGCTTCCATTTGAAACACAGGCACAACGGTTTTTCTTTAACTACATAATACCAATGCCCGACTTTAAACAATTATGAAATTGCTCGTTTTTCATTCTCGAGCTACAGTCGTTTTAGAGGAAAAATGGACTTAATAACAATATCAATGAGTCAATAATATGAGCGAAAAGCAAAAGCAGCCGACTGCTTTGCAGTCTATCAATCTATACTTACTAAAATCCAAATGATTACTCCTGAGAGAGCCGCACATAAAAAGCACAACACCAGGAGAGGCCACAACTCCAAGATGGCCAAATAGGCGACTGTAGTAAGATCGTCTTGGTTCTTCTTTCGTACCAGCGCTGGGTGAAAAGTTTCAAAAGTCAAAATTTCAAAACTCGAAGTTTCAAAGGTGAAAGAATCGGCCTCGTGAGTTTCAAAAACTGGAAAAAGGATTAGAAGATATTTCGCTATGCCGGTGCCATTGAAGCTCAACTTGGCACAGTATCGACTGACATTGATAAGAGTTTTGTTCCACTCTTTCAATCGACTTTTAAATTCTGTCGACAAGAACGGAGAATTCCGCTCGTAGGGAGAAAAATCAAATTCTGTGAATTCTGACTCATCGGTAGCTTCAGCTTTGCACAAGCAAGCCAAAACGAACACAACTTTTAAAACGATCATTTCGCAATCCCGGCCTCATGGGATTTTGTTTCCAGATGAGGGGACAAGGCAGCAAACTTGTAAAATTAAAATCGACACTGGTTTGTCTGGCCGACAAGACAGTGATGTTGCTTAGTTAATGTCCTTGTTACTAATTTGTATTTACATGAATTAACAATAACAGGGAGCAAATTGCAGAATGAGCGCAGCCGGCGTAACCATGTCTTATTTTTCGTACGGGTAATCAAAACTTTACGGTGTGTTAGCAAGGAAAAAAAAAGCTTACACCATCATTCCAAGATAGCAGCAAATTATTCAGTTAATTAGTCGATCGGACATTGGACATTTTTTCAAGGCTGCCAGTACGGTGTGGTTTATTGTTGGAGAAAATAAGCCAAACCGCCTAATTCTAGCTCGCATATGTTCAGGTTAAAAATGCAGCTGGCATGTTAAAGGTTGTTATCGAACAATACATTTTTGCAGAGGTTGATTATTAGTTTTTATCAAGCAAACTGTGGTACAGAAAATAACTTTCCTTTGAAATATGGGGGAAAAAAGAAACCTAAAGCAAAAATATATTACGGCTAAGAAGTTGCTAGTGATTGAAATATTTTAAATTAAGCACCAAATTCACGACACCTTCAGCTTTATTTATAAATTTGACCAAACTGTTATAATTGACAGTGGGGACGTGAGCGACTCAAGCAAAGCAAATTTGAATTTGTTTCAAGAATTAATTATGTTTTTACGAACGATCCGGGTTCGAGCCTCGGCCGGGCACTGTTTTGTGTTCTTGGGAAATACACTTTACTCTCACAGTGCCTCTGTTCACCCAGGTGTATAAATGGGTACCGGCGAATTTACTGCTGGGGGTAACCCTGCGATGGACTAGGATCCCATCCAGGGGGGAGTAGAAATACTCTCTGTTGCTTCATGCTACAGAAACCGGGATAAGCTCCGACCTGATGGGCCACTAGGCCTGAATGCAGACTTTACCTTTTTTAGATGGTTTTAAATTTCTTTTTTCTTTATGAGTCCCAAAATGGTATTTTACCATCAAGGTCCACAAATGCACCAAGGGCATAGCTAACGAAGAGTCCTGGAGTGCCCATGATCTCCCCCCCCCCCCTCTGTAAGACTTTTTAGGTAAGGGAAATACAATATTCAGGTTCAGAAGAATCAACATAGTGATATACACTGTGACACCCCCCCCCCTTAAAAATCCTGAAAACGTCACTGTGTAAGGAATGACGCTATCACGCGTTGTAATTGAAACCTTTGTCAAACTGTTTACAGTTTAGATCTGTTAGTTCCCAAAAATAAGCGACATTTTGCATCCCACCGGGACTCCTTTGAAGAGGAAATCATCAAATAAGACGAATGTTGATCCTCATTGAATCAAACTAACAAGGGGGAAACGAAAGTTTGACGTGAAACTCGTTTGCGGAATCTGCAAATTTTTGTCATGTTCTTGCGAAGCACCACCATAGACGTACGGGCCGGGGGGCAGGGAGGTGCTTTAATCGCCCCCCCCCCCCCCCAATTTTGGGCAAATCAGATTTTTTTGGGCAGCATGAGAAAATTTGGGCAAGGCAACTTGGGATAATTTTTTGGGCAAATCCCACCCCCCTTGGCAAAAATTTGCTCGTACGCCTATGAGCACCACAATTGGACAGAAATTTATAGTCATTCAGCGAAGACTCTCCGAATAGAATAAAGGAAAGTTGCTAAAGTTTTGTTTCTACATTTTGGTTTGACTTAGTTTACGTAGTCTGAAGTTTATTATGACGCCATATGTTTCGGAATCGTTTCAAGTGTCGCTCGCACTTTTGACTTGGCGAGAAAGCGCGCCTTCGCTTAATTAAAATCATTTTGGCTTCGTTTTGTTATGGTAAAAAACAATTATATACTAGTAATAACCAAAGGTTAGGAAGTACGGGCGGGGACGATGCATTGTGCACAGGAGTGTACTAAGTTGTAATCGGTGGCGCATGATGATTTTAAGCTCTTTCGGTAATGAGGTATTTTGGGTCACAAAGGGAAAAATGTTTCGCTTAGCGGGGAGAGGACGATGCATTGTGCTTTTGGCTTAACGAAAGTGTAACAGACGTGTACTAAGTTGTAATCAGTGGCACATGATGATTTTTAGCTCTTTGGGTAATAAAGCATTTTGGGTCGCAAAGGGAAAACAGGGCTTATATATTTGTACATAAGGGTAGAACCGTCCCCCTGCCCCCCCCCCCCCCCTTTCCTCTTTAACGGCTTCCTTGTAAAGCAGGTTTTATCATTTCTTTTATTGCAGTAGTTATTAATTTAAATTAGATAGCTAGTTAGATTAATTTAATTCTTTATTGTAAAGTCCTGAAGGAAATACCGTGTCTAAGTAAAGATTTTACCCTTACCTTACCTTTACTTGAGTGAATACTAATAAAATCAAGCAAATAAGGCACGACGGTGTTCCCGCTACGCGTTTGAGGTCCAGGACGAACAGGTCGGACGAGCAACACTCTTTCTACTTGCTTGAGGCGGAATGCGGCCGGAAAATGATATTCAACGCGAAGATTGCACGCCACTGCCGTCATGCGTGAGTTTCACGTGATCCAAGGTCCAAATACCCGTGATGCGCGTGATCAAATTGCGTTCTTTGCATTCCATACATTCTTCCAGTCCACTCGAATAGTGCAAAAATCTAGTCTGGGGCAGCACCACAGTTTCTTTAGAAACTTACGGGTGTCAGTAAAACGCGGGGCCGGGGCCGGGGCCGGGGCCGGGGTCGGGGTCGGGGTCGGGGTCTCTTTTTTTAAATAATTTTTTTTTTTTAATTTTCCTTTTTGCTATTTTCTTCCTTTTCTCCTTTTTTGTTTTTGGATAATAATGGTATTAACCAGCTTTTTCGTTTATAGCCATGAGAAATGCATGCCACACT
>OX393561.1:9681654-9705611 GCA_947652115.1 Blastomussa wellsi
AAATCCTTGTAGAAAGCACCATCAAACATTTTATTGAAACGAAAATTACCGAGAATTCATGTTCTGAAAAACAAGTAGCCGATGAACATCAGAATTGTATTACCGTTCAAAGACCAAAAATCAGCCAATGCAGTAAGACGCCAACTCGGTGATCTCAGTCGAAAGATTGATGCTGATGTCCAGCCTATTTACACGAGTCAAAAGATCAAAGCACAATTCAAACCAAAGGAACATAAACCTCCAATTGTAAATCAACAAAACGTTGTGTATTATTTCAAGTGTGATCTGTGCGATGCAGATTATGTCGGCTCCACGAGTCGACACCTACATCAACGTGTGGAGGAACATAGGCGATCAACAATCGGCAACCATGTAAAAGACGAGCATGGAAAGGATCCAGAGATTATTTTAAACAATTTTAAGATTTTGAAGAAGTGTCAGAGTAAATTCGACTGTTTGATTTTTGAAATGCTTTTTATTCGCAAACTGAAACCAAACCTTAACAAACAGAGTGACTCAATTCGCGCGAAGTTATTTATTTAATTCTTTCACTTTTTAATATCGTTTTTATCGCCTTAGCGTTTTCTTTTATTATTCATGCCGCAATTTTCTTGTACGTATTGTTGCAATTTAAATATTTTAACTTTTAGCCAGTATCTCATTAGCATTATCATAATTGATTGTATATATTTAAGCGCAAGCTAAATTTTACCTTTTAACTTGAAAATGACCGTCGAGCGGTCGAAACGTCGTATTTTAACGTTAATTTTTATTGTAATATTTAATAGTATTTAATAGTATTTAATAGTATTTTAAATGATTGAATAAAGTGATTTTTTAATTATTATTATTATTATTATTATTATTATTATTATTATTATTATTATTATTATTATTATATATTAGTTATTCCGACTGCAATTTTCATTCGAACTGTGTTTACTGTAAAAAAAACTGGTTGCATGACTACTAAAGGTTCGTTTACACAGGCGATTTTTGCGGCGATTTTTGTGGCTATTCGAAACCGCCCCTTGTAAACTAGCGGCGATTTCATGGCGATTTCGTGGCGATTTGTCGCCTCAAAATCGCCGCGATTTCGAACATGCTCGAATTTTGAGGCGAATTTTTTACTGACGATTTTTCAGTTTGAGGGTAACAAAAACCTACTATTGGTGTACCCCCGAGGGTATAAGTTTGTCACAAACATGGCGGACGTTGCTTGCAACACGACCCTACACAAGTCGCCAAAAAAAGAGAAAGCTCCAAAGGAAACAAGAAAACTTGGTCGCCGTCAGAAGAAGAATATTTAATAAGCCGTTGGGCACAGACAGACTGCCTCTTAACCCTTTACTGCCCAAGGGGTCTCCCTTTGACGAGTAAAATCGTCTGGCGTTAGACAGAGTAAAATCTATAAGTCACGCTTGGGCAGGAAAGGGTTAAGGGAGATAGTTTTTTAACCCTTTACTGCCCAATGGGTCTCCCTTTGACGAGTAAAATCGTCTGGCGTTAGACAGAGTAAAATCTATAAGTCACGCTTGGGCAGGAAAGGGTTAAATTCATCGTCGAAATCCACGGCTTAATCCATATTTTTCGCTCTCGTTATTATTATGGCTGTGACAATGAATAACTGTGCAAATTCCTAAGCACGCCGCAGCTATTAGAGTCGTCTCTACGTCCATTTCCATGTTACATTTTTATTTGAAACAATGTTGCACAATTGCAGACATGGTGCTGTGGACATGGTAGTGTAAACATCGCATGCGCTCCGTGCTAGCCGCTGAAAAAAGGTCACAAAATCGCAACAAAATCGCCAAGAAGTTGCTACGAAATCGCCATAAAATCGCCGCTAGTTTATGCGGGCGATTTCGAATCGCCGCTTAAATCACCGCAAAATTCGCGTGTGTAAACGGGCCTTAAGTTTACTCGGCTTGATGGTTTTCTGACATCTCTTACCCGTGCTGCTCCGCTGGCAATACATTCATATATCCACCCATTCGTCTATCCATTCATCCATTCATCCATCTAGTACGTCGGTCAGTAAGTCAGTCGTCAGTCAGTCAGTCAGTTGTCAGTCAGTCAGTCACTCAGTCACTCAGTCGTCCGTCAGTCAGTCATCAGCCGGTCAGCCAGCCATTCAGTCAGTTAGTCAGTCTCCAATCAGTCAGCCAGTAAGTCAGTCAGTCAGTTGTCAGTCAGTCAGTCACTCAGTCACTCAGTCGTCCGTCAGTCAGTCATCAGCCGGTCAGCCAGCCATTCAGTCAGTTAGTCAGTCTCCAATCAGTCAGCCAGTAAGTCAGTCAGTCAGTATGTCAGTCAGTCAGTCAGTCAGTCGTCTGTCAGTCAGTCAGTCAGTCAGCCAGCCAGCCAGTCAGTCACTCAGTCAGTCGTCAGTCGGTCGGTCGGTCGGTCAGTCGGTCAGTCGGTCAGTCAGTCGCCAGTCAGTCAGTCGCTCACTTAGGCACAGTTAACTGATTTTAAAAATATTTTCCTTGAAATTATTTCATTTGCGTGATAGCTATGGTGACAAGACGCCAAAATCAATCCTGGGGCGAGTTTACGCTTCACTGTGGATGATCATAGGAATGCTGCTGATGTCATCTTTCACGGCCCAGATCTCCTCTACCATCACAACTGATGGTCTGCGGCCTTTGGATGATGACTTTGGATACAATGTATGAAACCTTTAATTTATGACATAATTACCCATTCAACCAAAAGGTAGAAGCTGTAAACAACTTTTGCGAGCTTGCGTGGGTACATTCAACCTGCCGTGCCATGCATCGCTATAAAATGGGGCACTGAAAAAAAAAAGGAATTAACAGGCACATTGTTAGAGAGATAAAGAAGTATTTTGTCTCTCCTATGTAGGAGTCGCAAGCAGAAAGGAACTACTTGAAGTGCCTGAGACAAGCAAAGTGGTTGGTTTATTCTTTCGCTTCGGCTTGCGACTCCGACAATCCAGTTTTCACTAGATCGTAAGGGACGGAGTCATAAACGGAATCATAAATGGAATCGGAAGAAAATCGAAACGTTCTGATTCTTCCGACTCCGATTCTGTCGTGCTTATGACTTCGCTTACGACTCCGATTTTCCACTTTTACTTGGTCGTAAGCGTTCTTACGACTCCGACTCCAACGCATCACCATGCATTTAGTGTAGGTTGGGACTGGTAATTTGGAAATTATAGGCTGACAAATATCCGATAATTTGCATAAAAAATAGCAATGATCTACATGGCTTTCATCAGATTTTGGAGTGAGGATGCAAGGGCGGATCCAGGATTTTGCTCAGGAGGGAATGCACCACAAAGGAATGACGTAATTCACGGGTGACGTAAGCAGAATACTTGTCATATTTGAAAGTCGTAGGTCACCCCAGGGAAGGGGAAGGGGGGTTGCGCACCCCCTGCACCCTCCCTCTAGATCCGCCCCTGGGATATATGTCAGTTTAAAAGGCGAATGTTTTAATAGCTGTTATTCAAGTTGAGCCTGCGATGATATATTCTTTTGTAAAGACAGCATGCAAACGAGGCGAAAGGGTCAAAACATCGGACCTCACAATTCACACTGACCCGTAAGCCTCGTTTGTATCTCAAACCGCTGAGAACTCCAATAAGAGCCATTGTTTCAGATTGGCGTTCCTCGTGGAAGTATGGAATTGTTTGGGGACACTTGCCCCGGAGCCTTATTGACAGGTAATTCTAAATTGTGCCTATTACAATCTTTATAAATCATGTTATCTAGTTGCAATCAAACAACCAATAAACCAACAAAACAGTCAACCAACCTACCGGCCAAAACAACCAACCAACCGACCGACCAACCAACCAATCAACCCACCGCCGACCGACCGACCGACCGATCAACCAACCAACCAACCAATCAACCGCAACAACCAACAGAACGAACGACTGACTGAATCAACGGCCAACTAACCCACCAAGCGACCAACGCAATGACCCCAACAGGGCTATAAATTTATCCTTTTTATATTTTTATCGCAGACTATTCTACAGAGGCTGAACTATTTCGTGGCCTTGAGATGGGAGAAGTCGACAAAATATGGCTGTTTGACTGCAAGAAGAATGGAGAAAAAAGGAAATTCAAGATCGTAAACGTTCTTGATGTCCCGCTATTTATCGGGGCGGAAGTTCAACTGGTAGGGGAAAAGAACAGAAAAGTAAAGAAAACGTTTGATGAATGTTTGAAAAACTGGGCAGTCAATTTCATAGACGAGGATAAAGATTTCTATTTGGAATGGACGCCTGCTACGATTTTCGTAAATGAAGAACGGGCGAGAAATATATCGGAGCAGGTAGGGCAGATATTATATTTATAATATTTGGTCTGTCTTTTATTTAAATTTAGAATATAGCCCTGTATGCTCGCCATGGAATCTTAGCGGACTTTGTTTTTAATAGAACATGGGCAAAAACTATAGAAGCCCGGTACCCCGGATGTAATTTACGTTGCGTTGCGAATTACTGTATTCTAAACCAACTAGAAGATAATAATAATAATAAGACACGATGGGGATTTAAGCTTTGCAGCTTGTTTCCTAATGTCCTATAAGAAAATAATGCCCTTTTGAGGTCTAGAAAAGCAGCTGAATGCCACTAGCAGCTTTTCTAGACCTATGCTGGCATTATTTTCTTATAGAACATGGATACCCATCTTCTAGTAGGTAAATAATCTTACGTTTCGTTCCAACCTTTTATTATGTAAACTAAGTCAAGCCTTGACACATAAGAGATTGCCAAGCGGTTATCTTTTTATTGCGGACGCGGGCCTTTGCCAATTCCTTACTAATTAGCAATTAGTTACGATCCCAAGTTTTCTGTGACTTTAGTCAACGAGGCGCAGCCACGTTGACCGCTATCGCTCATAGAAAACGAGGGCGAGTAGTCTATTTGTTTAAGTCAAACTCTGAAGCCAAAAATCAAGAAAAATCTTGCCTTCAAAGAGTAACGCGCGCGATTGTTTTCTATCGGCGAATAGAAAACAGTCGGAGAACCAATCAGATTCAAGGATTCCAATAGAACACACAGTACAGCTGAGTTTCTAGTTCTATGTAACAGGGAACTGGGGCGAGATTCAACTTTTAACCAATCGATAAATTGATGCCACCACACAAAAGACCACGTTGATATTGGTCATCTGACCAAGTTTGATGTTTTTAGGTTGAAAAGAGACCAAGTTTCGGATTTTGAAACATGGTTTAAAATCCATACAAACGTCTGCAATTTTGGCACAGTGTCCCCAAAACTATACAAACCCTTAAACTTTTTATCAGATTTGTGACAACTGTAAAATGCCGTCATGGAACTACTATTTCAAAGAAGCTGAGATAAAAATCACTAGGATTGTCCATACTCATACTCATACTCATACTCATACTCAATTTTTCTTGGACAAGTCTGTCCAAGGGGAAAAGGTGCAGCGAGGTTATCCCTATGTTAAGCACCAACCCGTGACAAGGCCAGACCTCAACACCGGGAACCTCGTTCCCTACTCTTTGCGAGAAGTGGGCGTGGGTTCTTTAACGTCCCCTGCTTACCGTAACACTGAAGATGCAAGAGACGGGACCTACGGTTTTTCGTCCTTATCCGAGAAGACTAGAAGGTCTAACCATTTGCAGATGTCATAACAAAGGCAGCATCTTCTCCTCAGTTATTTTAAGACCCTGAGTATTGGTCCGGTCTGGGGATCGAACCCGAGACCTTCCGCACAATAGTCCGGCGCTCTACCAACTCAGCTAACCAGGTGGCGGTTAAAGAGTATCGCGGAAATCATAAGAGTTTATATGGTTTTGGGGGACGCTGTGTCAAAATTCAGGACTTTTGTATGGATTTTGAGCCATATTCCACAGTCCATAACGTGGTCTCTCTTCAACCTAAAAACTTTAAACTTGGTCAGATGACCAATTAATTTCAACGTGATCTTTCATGTGGTGGTGTCAAATTATCGATTGGTTAAATGTTGAAACTTGCCCCAGTTCCCTGCGCAATTTTGAAATGGCCTATAGAATACAGACATAACGCCCGAAATGAGGCTATAAGAGACTTCAGAAGCCTATCACCTAGGTAATAGGCTTCTGGAGACTTTCTGTAGACCTCTTACTCGGTTTGACCAAAAGTATTTGGGAAATTGGAAGATAACGGTTGGGTGATTAATCATTTTCGTGTGCAGAACCTCTGCACCATTTCACTCTCCGAGCTTGCCAAAATGCTTCAAGACTCATAAAAATGTACAGTAAAATGTCTCTATTGTATAACCTGTGGTTTTAAACGCCGAAGCGGCTCGTGCAATTTCCGCTTGTTGAAACACTCACTCATGCAAATTAATTCCAAATTGAACTCGAAACTGTATGATTACTGATTTTATGAAAAAATTTGCCTGAAGGAAGAGCCGGAAGATCTTATTGTAGACAGGAAGCGAGAATTTGACACTTTTAAGTGTCAAAAAATTACTGATTGGCAGACTATTCTCTGTTTCTTGGTTTTCACATGACGCCATAAAACTTTAAAAAACACAATTCGCCGGGCATGCTAAATTTTTATTGTCATCACGTGAAAGAACACCGAAAAATACATCTTTTTACAAGTTTGCAGCTAAATAGTATCTACAGGGTATTGAATTTTCCGCCGTACGTGACATCATGATGGGGCCGTGACATACTCGTCGTGCTTGCAGAAACGGTCTTTTCTCAAGATTTTGGCAGTTTAAACTGTGACGGTATTAGGAAAGATGTTTATGATGATATACTAGATCACAAGGAAATTGCAATCGCTTTCATAGCAAAAGTGAGTGCCAGATTTCCGGCCGCCATGTTGGTGCCCATTCGGGAACATGAGCGTCTCCATACCGAGCTCTATAAATTTGCGTGAAATGCTTCGGCAAATAACTCAAGAATGATGTTATCTATTGAAATTTATATTCAGGTCCCGCTTCTATCTATCTTCAAAAACTAAACTCACGTTGTACTGCTCCCTACTTGCATCACTTATCACTCATCACGAATGTTACTATTACTATTACTTGCAACAAGACGTTCATAGAACGTATAACCACGCTATTAAAATTTAACGGACTTTTTATTTAAACAGTGATATTCATAGAAAACAGAATCGGTACGCTGGGCTCGCAAATCTTGATATTGTTGGCGTCAGACAGGTTAAAGTGCACCTAACCCCAAATGATGTTTTCGCTAAAATAAACCTTTGCACCACTTCGAAACGCATTGCACATTTCGTTTCTCCTTTTCACCAAACATTCACTATTTATTAGAGCATTGAAGAGTTAAGAAAAACTGTGTATCATTTGTTCCATGACCGAGTCAGAAGGGGCGTGGGTCTATTCCCGTTTTGACGTCACAAACTGATTTGCATGGCATCAAGTCTTTGTAAACATGTACGCAAATCAGTTTGTGACGTCATATCGGGAATAGACCAACGCCCCTTCTTACTCGGTCATGGAACAAATTATGCAAAGTTTTTCGTAACTTTTGAATACTATAAATAGTCAGAATTTGGTAAACAGAAGAAACAAAAGGTACAATGCGTTTTGAAGGTTTATTTTAGCGACAAAAATATTTTGGGGTTTTGTGCACTTTAACAATGAGTTAGCCGATTATTAATTCACCTTTTTTTTTTTCAGGAGAGACAGCGTCTCTGCATTGAAGAACACAGTCGTGGCAAATACCATGAAGACAAGGGGACCTCTCCTCAGTTGCAACTTATTGATATCCTTTTGTACGTCGCCGCTGGTCTACTCATCACCCTCTTAACGACTGGAGCGCTGTGGGATTATTGCTTAAAACTAAGACGTGCAAGAAGGTGTTTAGGTTTGTACTTGCTCAAGATCTTAGTATAGGATAGCCCACTCTTTTAGACCATCTCGTACTTTAAAAAATAAGGATATTATAGTAATAGATTGGTGAAGTGTGACGTCACAAATATTTAAATTTTCTGAAAGTACAGCATCTTATTTCAATTCGGGGGTAAGATATTGGCCCCTTCATGCTTCAGTGACCCCATACAAATCCTTGTAATTTTGTCTCTGTTCTAAATGGTTTACCGCACAGACCTGAGACTTGGAGATGTTGCTTATCTATTAATCTTTTATGGCATTTGAATTTATCAGCTTTTTTCATTGGATGGTTTTGAGTTTATTTTTTGCTGCCGTGACAGTGAAAACCAGCTACAGGCGTCCGCGGATTTGTTGAATTATTGATGGCAGATAACTAACGGGCCTCGTAGCTCCAAATTAACTAAAATTGGGGAGAGTTGAAAAAGCTGATGCCCGGTCCGTAGTCCGCACACTACCCTACGGACTAGTCCGTGGACTACCCTGCGGACTACCCTTAAAAATAAACCAACTATACTTCGGGGTGTTAAAGAACAGTAAAGAAATACAAGAAACTTACCTAGCTCCCGACGCGATCATACAAAACACCTGCCATCTTTCTTTTTTGGTTGAGAATGGGGCGAGACTGTAAGAAGACTGGGTCCAAAAGCAAGATGGCGGGTGGTTTGAATGATTGCATCGGCAGCTAAGTCAGTTTCTTGTATTTCTTAAACACGCCGAAGTAATTTTGGTTGATTTTTAAGGGTAGTCCGTAGGGGTGGTCCGCAGGGTAGTCCACGGACTAGGGGGTCAGTGCGTGGTCCGCGGACCGGGCGACGGTCGAATACCGAATCTCGAATACCGCGAAATACAGGCATTTAGTATATTCTCAGCTCCGACTATTGCATTTCTAGCTTTTTGATTGGCTAAAAACTCCGACTATGAGCCAATAGTCGGAGTTTTACGTCATATGGAAAATAGGAAGTTGTATGCTCTTTCCGGACGCTTTGTAAAATTGTGGAAATAAAAATCGGCGGCAAAACCCTGTTTGAGAATTTACTAAAACAATTATTCCATTCGCCCTTGTTGGATATGAAGTGATTATAACCAACTCGCGCTACGCGCTCGTTGGTTATTTTATCACTTCATATCCAACGCGGGCTCATGGAATAATTGTTATTTATTTTTTTCCAAGCATCTGAGCGGGCCGGAATCCTAAATCCTCGAATTTGATTGGCTAATCACGCACACGTGACCGGTCCAGCTTTTTACGATACGGCCCACGGGCCGGATTTTTTTCCCTCTCACGGCAATTGATGCGAAAATCTTGCGGCGAGACGAGTTTTTGCTCACAAAAAAATCGATGTTGTTGCTTCCCAGCCTTTGTAAAAAAAGGAAAAATTAGCAGTGGAATTAAAGGCCTTGAAGTGTTCCAAAAGGCGAGTATTCATTTTATTAATTACAGAATCAAGTTTTAGTTCACGGCCGTTTGCCGATCGTTGTTTGTTCGTTCGCACTGATTTTCATGCCAGTTGTAATTCACTGCAAGTTGCCGGTTTTCAGACTCCAGTTAGCATTTAAAACGCCGTGTTTCTATGCTACATTTTGTCAAAACCGAACTCCATTTTCTACCATTCAAGAAGAGGAGGTGTCTTCATAAATAACAGTGAAATTAATCTTCACAGTATATTTTGCCGTACACAGGCGGCCATAAGACTTACTACAAACGCACAGGAAGTTCGCTGTCTATCGAAATAAATGCTGTTAGAATCAAACAAATGAGTATAAATTCGTTAAATGCGAATGCCTGTAGCTGGAAAATGTGTCTTGAAATGCTTTTCATTCAGATAACGAAGCTTGAAAAATGTCGACACAAAAGGCAATCGATTTTCAGTTCAAAGTATTTCCATGGATAAGACTTATTTTTATCCAGTTTTTATAATCTCTTTTGGTGCTAAATTTGTGCTTTTTAATTCTTCTTTCTTTATTGATGAAGTTTCGGCGAGTATTGTTCATTGTAGTAAAATCATTCTTAGCAGTATAAAATGCATACTGTGCAAACAAAATGATTTTCGCCGCACGGCTAACCTGGATACGCGCGTAAACAAAGATTTTCAAACACTTTATGATTTCTTGGCCCAAAAAATTAAAGTAGGAAAAAAATAAATAAGTAATTTACCGGCTAAGGTTGGTCCGTATGGTGAAAAACTGTGACCTCGGACTTGAAAATGCTGCCCTCGGCCTGCGGTCTCGGGCAGCATTTTCAAAACCTCGGTCACAGTTTTCACCATACGGACCTCCCAGCCGGCAAATAACATATATAAATTATTTTGTAAAAAAGGGATCGGGAGACGATTTTTCTTAACGATATTTACTGGACATTTTAGGTAATGTTTTGATAAATTACAACTAGTACCTGTTATCTTTACCTTTCAGACAACAATGCTGATATCGAAAAGGCAGTGAGAAGACAGGAATTGCAATTGACAGCGGTCATTCCAAACTAATATAATTATAGAACGAGATGAATGTAGTCGGTAACAGTTTTTTTGTCAATGCCAAGTGTTGACAGGGCCCATAGCGTTTCTATCTCCTCATTTCAGTCATTGGGTCTTCACACAACGTCTCTTTTCACGGACAAGAGCTTTGCCTGACGACCCAAATAAGGCAGACGAGGGTGATAATTTGTAGGGTAGTGAATCTTCCGCCTACGAGGACAGGGGCGGTTTCTTCTGTTAATACAATTACTTACGCCCCTATTTATTTTCAATTAATTGAAAGCGATCGGCCAATTTTACTAACAGAAATTTATTGCTAAATCTGAGCAAGACTACGGTAATGACTCGATTTACAGCCCTCCTTCCAATGAGCGCCCTCTTTCGAATAAGCGGCCCCCTTCAAATGTGTTTTTATTAAAAAGCACCCCTATTCGAGTAAGCGCCCCCATTCCAATAAGCGCCCCTGTTGTAGAAAATAAAACTACAGCGCCCTCAAGACTCGGGGTATCTAATCGAACAGTTCGGTAATCGAACCCAACGGCGAGCGCCAATCGTTCGATTGCCGAACTCAATCGAACATAATCGAACTCACAATAAAATCTTGCCAATCGAATACAATCCAACATTCGATTACTGAACGATCGGTAATCGAACTCAATCGAACGTTCGATTACCGAACTCTTGTTCGATAGGACAATTTTCATATCGCATCAGTGGTTGATCCAGGGGGAGGGTCGGAAAGGTCCGGATCCCCCCCCCCCCTTTCCAAACCGACTTTTTTTCTTTTTTGCTACTTGTTTGACGCTAACATTCTCGCGGGAGTACATGAGTAACATACTAACAGTCGTTGACATTGACTTCGCTTTGTTTTGTTTGAACATTAACTTTCAGTATGGAATTGTTTCTCTTTATTAATTATTCCCATTCAATAAAGGTTGATAGTGACTATACCCTACGTGTTTTACTAATTGCATCGGATTAGTTCGATTTGTTCGATTGGTTCGAAGCAAAATAGATGTTCGATTTTGTAATTCATGGCGTAGCCAGGATTTTTCATAGGGGTGGTCACACCCATTGTGCTCACCAGTTTGTCATGTCAACCTCCACACTTTGCTATGCACCTCCGAGCAACTTGGACTCTCACACAAACAACTGAGTTGAATAAATGAGTCATTTTTGAGTTAAATTATCTCACTGTTTTAGTTGTGGGCAACCAGAGGAGCCCGCAATCCTAATCTCAACGTCGCTATTACAAACGTACGCGCGGCAGTTATGTTGTTAGAGGGGGTAAGTTTCGGGTGTCTGTAAAACGCGGGACCGGGGCCGGGGCCGGCCCCGCGTTTTACTGACACCCGTAAGTTTCTAAAGAAACTGTGGTGCTGCCCCAGACTAGATTTTTGCACTATTCGAGTGGACTGGAAGAATGTATGGAATGCAAAGAACGCAATTTGATCACGCGCATCACGGGTATTTGGACCTTGGATCACGTGAAACTCACGCATGACGGCAGTGGCGTGCAATCTTCGCGTTGAATATCATTTTCCGGCCGCATTCCGCCTCAAGCAAGTAGAAAGAGTGTTGTTCGTCCGACCTGTTCGTCCTGGACCTCAAACGCGTAGCGGGAACACCGTCGTGCCTTATTTGCTTGATTTTATTAGTATTCACTCAAGTAAAGGTAAGGTAAGGGTAAAATCTTTACTTAGACACGGTATTTCCTTCAGGACTTTACAATAAAGAATTAAATTAATCTAACTAGCTATCTAATTTAAATTAATAACTACTGCAATAAAAGAAATGATAAAACCTGCTTTACAAGGAAGCCGTTAAAGAGGAAAGGGGGGGGGGGGGGCAGGGGGACGGTTCTACCCTTATGTACAAATATATAAGCCCTGTTTTCCCTTTGCGACCCAAAATGCTTTATTACCCAAAGAGCTAAAAATCATCATGTGCCACTGATTACAACTTAGTACACGTCTGTTACACTTTCGTTAAGCCAAAAGCACAATGCATCGTCCTCTCCCCGCTAAGCGAAACATTTTTCCCTTTGTGACCCAAAATACCTCATTACCGAAAGAGCTTAAAATCATCATGCGCCACCGATTACAACTTAGTACACTCCTGTGCACAATGCATCGTCCCCGCCCGTACTTCCTAACCTTTGGTTATTACTAGTATATAATTGTTTTTTACCATAACAAAACGAAGCCAAAATGATTTTAATTAAGCGAAGGCGCGCTTTCTCGCCAAGTCAAAAGTGCGAGCGACACTTGAAACGATTCCGAAACATATGGCGTCATAATAAACTTCAGACTACGTAAACTAAGTCAAACCAAAATGTAGAAACAAAACTTTAGCAACTTTCCTTTATTCTATTCGGAGAGTCTTCGCTGAATGACTATAAATTTCTGTCCAATTGTGGTGCTCATAGGCGTACGAGCAAATTTTTGCCAAGGGGGGTGGGATTTGCCCAAAAAATTATCCCAAGTTGCCTTGCCCAAATTTTCTCATGCTGCCCAAAAAAATCTGATTTGCCCAAAATTGGGGGGGGGGGGGGGGCGATTAAAGCACCTCCCTGCCCCCCGGCCCGTACGTCTATGGTGGTGCTTCGCAAGAACATGACAAAAATTTGCAGATTCCGCAAACGAGTTTCACGTCAAACTTTCGTTTCCCCCTTGTTAGTTTGATTCAATGAGGATCAACATTCGTCTTATTTGATGATTTCCTCTTCAAAGGAGTCCCGGTGGGATGCAAAATGTCGCTTATTTTTGGGAACTAACAGATCTAAACTGTAAACAGTTTGACAAAGGTTTCAATTACAACGCGTGATAGCGTCATTCCTTACACAGTGACGTTTTCAGGATTTTTAAGGGGGGGGGGGGGTGTCACAGTGTATATCACTATGTTGATTCTTCTGAACCTGAATATTGTATTTCCCTTACCTAAAAAGTCTTACAGAGGGGGGGGGGGGAGATCATGGGCACTCCAGGACTCTTCGTTAGCTATGCCCTTGGTGCATTTGTGGACCTTGATGGTAAAATACCATTTTGGGACTCATAAAGAAAAAAGAAATTTAAAACCATCTAAAAAAGGTAAAGTCTGCATTCAGGCCTAGTGGCCCATCAGGTCGGAGCTTATCCCGGTTTCTGTAGCATGAAGCAACAGAGAGTATTTCTACTCCCCCCTGGATGGGATCCTAGTCCATCGCAGGGTTACCCCCAGCAGTAAATTCGCCGGTACCCATTTATACACCTGGGTGAACAGAGGCACTGTGAGAGTAAAGTGTATTTCCCAAGAACACAAAACAGTGCCCGGCCGAGGCTCGAACCCGGATCGTTCGTAAAAACATAATTAATTCTTGAAACAAATTCAAATTTGCTTTGCTTGAGTCGCTCACGTCCCCACTGTCAATTATAACAGTTTGGTCAAATTTATAAATAAAGCTGAAGGTGTCGTGAATTTGGTGCTTAATTTAAAATATTTCAATCACTAGCAACTTCTTAGCCGTAATATATTTTTGCTTTAGGTTTCTTTTTTCCCCCATATTTCAAAGGAAAGTTATTTTCTGTACCACAGTTTGCTTGATAAAAACTAATAATCAACCTCTGCAAAAATGTATTGTTCGATAACAACCTTTAACATGCCAGCTGCATTTTTAACCTGAACATATGCGAGCTAGAATTAGGCGGTTTGGCTTATTTTCTCCAACAATAAACCACACCGTACTGGCAGCCTTGAAAAAATGTCCAATGTCCGATCGACTAATTAACTGAATAATTTGCTGCTATCTTGGAATGATGGTGTAAGCTTTTTTTTTCCTTGCTAACACACCGTAAAGTTTTGATTACCCGTACGAAAAATAAGACATGGTTACGCCGGCTGCGCTCATTCTGCAATTTGCTCCCTGTTATTGTTAATTCATGTAAATACAAATTAGTAACAAGGACATTAACTAAGCAACATCACTGTCTTGTCGGCCAGACAAACCAGTGTCGATTTTAATTTTACAAGTTTGCTGCCTTGTCCCCTCATCTGGAAACAAAATCCCATGAGGCCGGGATTGCGAAATGATCGTTTTAAAAGTTGTGTTCGTTTTGGCTTGCTTGTGCAAAGCTGAAGCTACCGATGAGTCAGAATTCACAGAATTTGATTTTTCTCCCTACGAGCGGAATTCTCCGTTCTTGTCGACAGAATTTAAAAGTCGATTGAAAGAGTGGAACAAAACTCTTATCAATGTCAGTCGATACTGTGCCAAGTTGAGCTTCAATGGCACCGGCATAGCGAAATATCTTCTAATCCTTTTTCCAGTTTTTGAAACTCACGAGGCCGATTCTTTCACCTTTGAAACTTCGAGTTTTGAAATTTTGACTTTTGAAACTTTTCACCCAGCGCTGGTACGAAAGAAGAACCAAGACGATCTTACTACAGTCGCCTATTTGGCCATCTTGGAGTTGTGGCCTCTCCTGGTGTTGTGCTTTTTATGTGCGGCTCTCTCAGGAGTAATCATTTGGATTTTAGTAAGTATAGATTGATAGACTGCAAAGCAGTCGGCTGCTTTTGCTTTTCGCTCATATTATTGACTCATTGATATTGTTATTAAGTCCATTTTTCCTCTAAAACGACTGTAGCTCGAGAATGAAAAACGAGCAATTTCATAATTGTTTAAAGTCGGGCATTGGTATTATGTAGTTAAAGAAAAACCGTTGTGCCTGTGTTTCAAATGGAAGCTATCGGGCTTTAGAGAAAAAAAGTCAATATATTCTCCATCACGCACGCATAAAGAATTAGGCATAATTCGTCTTTACAGTAGAAACGCACGTAAATTAAACATGGCATAATTATTAAGCAAACGTTTCCCGTTTTAATATCACAAACACCAGCCGCCTGCATCAAAACTGGAGACAGTTGAAAGGAATACCAATCATACGAATTAGAGCGGTTTCAGTGAGTTTCGAACGTAATTACCGGGTAACAAATTGCTTTGGCTTTGCATAACTAAGGTCAGAGATTGGTTTACAAATATCGCGTCACTTTTTCAACCAATCAGAAGTAAAACCAAAACGAGGCGTGATTCACGCGCACGTTTTCCCGCGCATCATGTCGACTACGTTAATTACCTCGAGTTTTGATTGGTTCACTGGATTGGCTCCGTCCTTTGTAATTGGTCAAAGTAATTACTTTTGTTTCGGTTTTGCGACACTCAATTGAAATTCGTTCTAACATATCAATTATTGAAAGAGAAGAATGATCATCGCAGTTGATTTTGAATTTAAGCAACTGGAAGGAGGAAGCCTGAAAAAATCAGGGCTTCAACGGGATTCGAACCCGTGACCTCCGCAATACCGGTGCGATGCTCTACCAACTGAGCTATGAAGCCACACATTCTGAGCGAGGTCAATTTATTGAGTTCTTATTTCCCCGTGAGGAGTGACATGGTGTGTAGTATATAAATCCGCGATGCCGGTGCGATGCTCTACCAACTGAGCTATGAAGCCACACATTGGGAGCAAGGTCAATTTATTAAGTTCATATTTTCCCGTGAGGAGTGACATGGTGTGTAGTATATATGACATAATTCATATTTGAACTGCGGATATAGATGAAAGTGAAGAATGGTCATCGCAGTGAATTTCCAATTTAAGTAATTGGAAAGAAGAAGCCTGAAAAAATCAGGGCTTCAACGGGATTCGAACCCGTGACCTCCGCGAAGCCGGTGCGATGCTCTACCAACTGAGCTATAAAGCCACACATTGGGAGCGAGGCTTCTTCTTTCCAATTGCTTAAATTGGAAATTAACTGCGATGATCATGCTTCACTTTTATCTATATCCGCAGCTCAAATATGAATTATTTCATATATACTACACATCATGTCGCTCCTCACGGGAATATATGAACTCAATAAATTGACCTTGCTCCCAATGTATTGCTTCATAGCTCAGCATTCTCGTCCCCAGAACCACTCGTCCCACTTAGCCGCCTGGGCCTGTGCACGAAGAACAAGTCACTCTGGAGACACACGATTTGATTCGCTGAAATCAAACAAAGGGAGTCCAATCACATCAGCCGTTTTAAACGTGCTAACGATAAAGGATTTTAAAACGGCTGATGTGATTGGACTCCCTTTGTTTGATTTCAGCGAATCAAATCGTGTGTCCACAGAGCCACTTGTTATTAGTGCACAGGCCCAACCGGCTAAGAGGGACAAGTGGTTCCGGGGACGAGAATGCATAGCTCAGTAGTTGGTAGAGCATCGCACCGGTATCGCGGAGGTCACGGGTTTGAATCCCGTTGAAGCCCTGATTTTTTCAGGCTTCTTCTTTCCAATTGCTTAAATTGGAAATCAACTGCGATGACCATTCTTCACTTTCATCTTATCCGCAGTTCAAATATGAATTATTTCATATATACTACACATCATACCATTTATTCCTTTAATTTTTGTTTTTCAAGGACAGCCGATCAAATTCTGAGCAGTTTCCGGTATCCTTTTGGCGAGGAATTTTTGACGGCATGTGGTGGGCAATCGTTACTATGACAACAGTGGGGTAAGTGAAAAAGCTATTCAGCGACCACGCGGGTCTGTCTTTTAAATGTCATGGTCAAGTTATGGCGAGTTTGGGTAGCAGTTTCACCTAAGTCTTCGGACTGACTTTTATGTGCCTCGATGAGGTTTTTGACATCTTCAAGCAACGAAATATCATCATATCATCATATAAGTGTGCCAACAATTTAGCTCCTGAATACCTTTGTGCTAAGTTTAAAAAACGATCTTCTTTACATAATCGCACAACCCGTAATAATGAGAAGTTCGAAATCCCATTCTTCAGGTCAGCCACCGGCCAACGGACCTTCGCTTATAGAGCAGTATCTCTGTGGAACATGTTAGATGAAGATCTGAGAGACGCTAAAACTGTAAAGGCCTTTAAGAAAGCCCTGAAACTTGTAATGAATGAATGATTGAATGACTGTACTAGCTTGAATGATAATATTAGCTTGTTAGATATAGTTTGTATTTTCATTTGTAAATAGGTACTGAAAAACCTTTTTAGGAGTATTTATTAAAGTTATTACTATATTACTATTACATTCCTTGATTTTCTCCAAGCAGCCATGTTGAAAATAGAATAATTTTTTCTTTAGCGGGATGATTATCATAAATTATAATGTGAAACTGGTTACTCGATTCGCTTGAGACAGAAATGAAATTGAGACATCTTTGATTTCTGCTCTGTTGCTGCAATTTCTGTTTTGGTTTGTATTCTGTTCTGTTGATTCAATTTCAGTTCGTATTTCCTAAGATTTATTCTTCTAGAGACATTATCAATTTCCGTTCTGTTGCTCCAATTTCTGTTCCGTTGTATTATCATGCTTTCAATTTTGTTCTGTTGTTTCAATTTCAGTTAATTCTGTTTTCCTGAATTAGTCCTGGAGGGGTAAAATACGAACTGGGTTTTTGCACTGGGAAAATGGGATTTAAGTCACTGGGATTGGGATTTGGTCACTGGGAAATGGGGAAAAATATCAAAAACGGGAACGGAATAAATATTTTGCAAGACTTGAAACCATAGCCAACCGCGACATCACTTATTTCTTGGGATCGAGAAAAGATAATACAATAGACACACCGTTGAACTTACATGAAATCATAGGCGTAACATTGTTGTCACTTTTGGGCGTACGCGTATGCATGCAAAATGAACGGTCTTGAAACCAGTCAATTTGAATTCATTGAAATGGGCCTTATTCGCGAGGCGGCCATGTTGGCCATAGACAATAGATTTCGTACCCCGAGCCTCGAGTTGAAATGTTTGGAAACGAGTTCCCGCGTGGCAAAACAAAAGTTTTCAATCCCTTGGGACTCAACATGGCCGCCGTGTGATTAAGGCCCATTTCAAGCGAAACTAACGAACCGCCTAATTAAAATGAGGACGCCGGTTTACCACCAAACTCTCCTAACAACTAACAGGTAGACAGCTTTAGCGCGAGTGACAGTGACTCTGAAGAAGAGGTTGGCAATGCTCTTGAAGAGACACTGCGCACGATCCGACCGACCAGACTCGGACGAATAAGAACACTTAAGTCGGATGACGCATTTCCTGCAGGAAGGAATTGCAGGAATGTGAAGTGGCAGGAACTTGCAACCTAACTAATCACTATAATTTCCCTACTTGCACGTTTTAGTACAGTCAAAAAGTTTATCCTATCGTCTTCATAACATCTTCAATCTCGTTCCCAGGGTCTTTTCCCTGGCTTGCGGGAGTGGGGTGGGGAAAAGACCCTAGGAACGAGGTTGGAACATCTTCGCAAGTCCTTGTGAATTTTTGTGTCTTTACTGGGCCATGTTTTTCCAGGGGTAGGTCTGTTGACGATATCACATCTGGTGCAGCAAGTTCACTTCCGCTTACGTTTTCACGAAATGACTTCCGGTGTGACGGGTCGGGACAATTAGTGACGAAACGTGACGGGTCGAAACGACCCGGAGACCCATCACGGTCTGTCACGAAGCGTCACCGCTTTTGCGACTGGTTAGGGATCGGGTGTATTGGACATGTATGAGGCTGGAAATTGCTCTGAATTTTACTGATGCGAATGGAACTTGAGCAATGGAAAGTGGGATTTGGAAAAAAGGGCTGGGAAATGGTATTGTTACCCCCTCCCCCTCCCCCCCTCCAAGACCCTCTAAATTATTCTGTTGGTTCAATTTCAAGTGCTCTGCCTTGAGAGAAGAATTTGATAAAATATAATGGTTAAACATAACAAAATTTGAAAGAAGATTTTGGTAGAGATGACCCCTCATTCTTGTGATCCCTTTTAACGATGACTGGTCCACATTCAATACACCTCTCCGTCTTTGTACACTCTGCAAAATGATCAGACACAACAGACGGGTAAAGGATGTGTCAGCTCAATTTACATCTATTCATTATATACTTGTGCAGGTATGGCGACAAGGTTCCGAAGTCTGTGCTTGCTCGAACCTTCGCTGCTGTGTGGATGATTGCAGGGATCATACTACTGTCTATGTTCACGGCTCAGGTATCCTCTCGTCTAACTGCTCAGGAATTGGAGAGCGGGAACCATTTATTCGGTAAAAGGGTACGGCATTAATTAATCCTTTCTTTACTAATGAAGAAGACCGACTTCTGATTTTAAGTACGTTTATTCTCAATGAAATAATCCCTTGGTATATTTTGCGATCATATAACTTGTGGAGTTTTCTTTTTTTTTATTTATATAGATTGGTGTTCCGCCAGGTCTTTATCGGTCATATTACTATGTTGATTACAAGATGGCACATTCTATCGTGGAAGGTAGTGCTGATCTCAGTAGTTAAAACTCGTTCGTTCGTATAACTAAAATAACTCATTAAGCTACCGAGTCGAGATTGATCCGAGATTGACAATGTGAAGGCGAAATTCATTTAAAATAACAGGACATACGATAAAAACTACCGTCGATTTGTTTTTCACCAAAACAATACGAAGCCAAAAGGGTTAGACTCGCCTTCGCTAAGTACAAGTGTAAGCGAAACCTGAAGTTCTTTCAGCGAAAACCATTTAGAAATTTATTAACCTCTTACTAACCGAGCGCGAGGGCCATACTAGGGAATATTGGCCCGAGGTCGTGGCAGTATAGAGCGAGCGCAGCGAGGTCCGTACAAAAGAGACCGAGGGCCAATATTTCCCAGTACGGCTCAAGCAAGCTTAGTCCGGTCCGGTCCCGACCAAGAAAGAATCAATCAGAACGATGGGATTTTCCTTGCCATACAGTAATATTGAATATTGATTAGCTCGTCAAGATAAAACTTTTTGCAAAGTTGAAAAAAATTTAGGTGTGGTTTCACATTGACCCATCAAAGTATAAGAGCTTGAATGTATTGGAAACTATTGTGAGCCACCTTAATAGATCATTGGTATGAACCAATCGAAATGCGCTTATGATTGGGCTCATTATATAAATATATTTACGAAGACAATCTTTGTCGTTAGCATTGTATCAAGAGGACAATTGTAAATACTTATATCTTCTAAGGGTCTTCTCGGATAAGGACAATAAACATAACAGCTAACTCTTTTGAAGATCGCTCGTTGGCAACATGATGTTAAAAGCGTATGAAGTTAGAAATTCAAACTAGAGTGCGCTTTACTGAAGGGAGCCTGTACGATGGAAATATGTTGTTTTGTTTACTTTCCTTCCTGGGGGCAGGGATATTTATCTTTGCAGTATACAAAGTTTTTCTTTATATAGGTTTATATAGTCGGACGCGTGTATTCTTATACCGTCTAGGAAGATATTTATTTTTTAACATTGGTAACTTAAGGACATTTTTGTCATAAAATTTAGAAATCAGCCACCCGATAGATTCTACAAAGGCTTTGACTGGCAAAACTCTGGATTCCGTTGTGGTGTTCCACTGTGACAACAAAGAGTTTGACAACGCCTTGCAAGTGCTTCAGTTCCTGCCACCCTGCGGGGTTGGCGCAGGGCTCATCGTTAAAGGCGAGCCAGTTTTCGACAAAGTAAACGGCACTGACCCGTTAGAGGATTACATCAAATGCATGAGGGGGCGGGCACGCTTATCCGGCTCTTTCCGCAAGAGATCACCAGGAAACCATGTCAACAAACCGGTGAAATCATCCTCGTGTAAAATTCTCCTAGAGAAAAACGAAAAGCTCAAGTATCAATTCCACTGGGTGTACTTTGAAAGTCCAGCACAATATCTCACCCTTTTCCTCATTGTGGTTGGCACCATAGTGTTGTTCGTCATTACTGGAACGATCTGGGATTGCTTCTGCAACAATCAGAGCAAGAGCTGCGACAATACAGGAGGTAGATACGTGTTATGTGCTGATGCGTCTACGTATGTTTTTCTTGCATAAGTAATCCACGGGAAGGAGTAGTCCCTTAAATGTTGGATAGGTGTTTGCGGTGAAGGTTCTCAAACCCCCACCCTAGAAAAAAAGAGGAATCTGATACCTTAAAAGGCCTAAACCTGACAAATGACTTCCTATTCAAGGAAAGAAAACGGATAAGCGGGTCAACTTTTTGCGTTTCGGCTATTTGGTTTAGCTGACCGTTTACGCAATGTAATTTTAAGTGATGCAACTAAGGTACCCTATCTAAGGCTCACACCAGGAACAATGCCGAGAAAAACCATACCCCATAGTTCGGAGAGCACGGAAGAAGCAACTTTAGCTTCTTTCGGGCTCTCCAAACTCAACAGGTGAATCCATAACTCGATATATGCACAGCTAATAGCACGCAGCCAATTCTTTTATAGCAGGTGATTCAGCGAACGAATTGAAAACAGACCGTGCATTAGAACATTTTATCGACTTAGATGAAAGCGCTGGTATTGTCGCATGCGTTCAGAGTTTGATAGACAGTTAAAATGTTAGCTCAGACATTGTTTGTATGACTTTCATTGATGGGTTGACAATGAACGTGGCAATAATAATAATTGTATATGTGTCCGCTTTGTCGAGAACGGAACCCTAAGTGTACGTATACGTATAATAGTGTTTGTGCCTCAAATAATAAGTTTGTATAATATCATTTCTTTTGGCACTTTACATTATATTATTCCACTTTTAGCTTTACATAAACACTTTAACCGATATTGCCATTACCATTGGACGACTGGAGTTTTATATTGCAACAAAGACAATATTCTGAAGAACGTATGAAATACGTAGTAATTTTGCTGTAGAGAAAACAAAATCGATTTCGTTGTTTGTTCAACAAGATTATGGGCCTTGCCATAATTAATGTTATAATAGTACACTCAACAAAATGACTTTATTCTGATTGGACAAGAGCAGTACAGTTAATCCCAAATTGTACTCCGCAGAGAACCAATTACGTTTCTATAGCAACGCGGGCAAGCGAGGCAAATTTGAAGGGGAGAGACAAAATGGCCGACAGTCGCTTTGTTTTCTCTAACGAGGACGAGTTTCTAAAAATTAAAGAAACAGCAGCCAACGAAAATACGAAGAAAAGGATAAATGCGTTTTTTTTCTTTTAATTTTGTAGAATGTACTATAAAAAAAATCGCGCGACTTTCTCGCCTAAAGGCTCGTGCAATTTTGAGAACTTTCAAAACATCACGAGTACCTATTAATCACGAATTGTACTCGAGGTCGTGCGATTTCCTATACTAATTCATTAACGTTTGTCAGTTTCATAAAGATATAATTCTTACGTGTTTTTCTTAATAGCAGGTGCAGGCGGGTGCTCAACTGATCGGACTGGCAGGTTGATTTCTCAAAGGAGTGCAGCTCGGCAAGGAGAAGACTGCAGCTCCGTATGATCTGAGAGCCAACAGTCTTGAAATGTCTTAATAGATTACAGAATCCCAAAAGAAATGCAAGAGAGAGAGAAACTTTGAGAAATATTTCGCGAGTGGAGGATTGAGGGAATTCTGTAAATTTAGGATAGGCTTGTACCGCAAAAGTTTTTAATCCTATCCTATTTAAGGATTGGAAGTCGAAATTGATGTACTTCAAGGCCCATCACTCCAAACATGGTGCCTTATTCAGAAAATTCAATGGGTAGTATACTTTTCTCAAATCACATATTTTTTAATTAGTAGTACGTTTAAGCACTGTAATTTTAGCTAACTGATTTAAAGAAATACTCCCCAAAAGGGAAAAAGGATATTCTGGTCATGTTTTGTCTGCCCATGTTTTGTCATGTTGAGGTTTCATAGAGTTGCATAGATGCAGTGTGCGAAACAGGCCGTCTGTGTTACCGAGCTCCATTTTGATCAAGGAAATTTCGAAAAAAAAAAACCCGTCGTATTTATTATAAGTGGTCGTCAAGGGTAACGTAGAGTCTGGGAAGGAATATTTACTTCTTTCCACTGCGCCTTTAAGAAACATGCAGTGTTGTTTATTTTTACAATTTTTTTGACGCTGAAATTCTCGCATCGACAGGATCGCCTATTATTACTCAACTTTGAACCCCTTTCAAAAAATTCCTAGATCCGCCCCTGTGTTGGATAATAAATCTGAGAATAGGCCTTGTGCAACAAACGGTCACATGGTACAAAATCCGCTACACTGGAGTGCAAGCTCATTCTTATTTCCGCACTAGGTCATCCAAAACAAAGAAAAGTCAAGCTTGACTGGCTGAAGTCGCTTTGGTTGGCTGTCCCAGTGCGGGAATAATAATAAGCTTAGCGGATTTTGTACCATGTGATCGTTTCTTGCAAAAGGCCTATTTTGTACTAAGGTATTTATAATTATTTATTATTTGAGTACTAAATACTGCCACATATAGGGAGGCGCTTTTGTTGCTCTAGGTTCTCGACACTGCCATTGAAAAATATCTCACGTTTTAGTATACTAAGACAATTATTCACCTCATTGCCGATGGCTAGAGTTGGATATTTACCAACATTTATTTTAAATATTTAATACTAGCCACCTGCTCTTCGGTAAATAATTGTTTCATACACTTGTATATAATTTGTAAATAGATGTTTTAGTAAGTTAAAAAGTTAAAGGGAACACTCTAATTGTCCGCTATTTTTGGTTGGTATTATAGAAAATCCTCATGTAAAAGTGTAAGGCCACAGAAAATTATTCCTCAAATTATTTGAGTTCCAATTTTTG
>OX393561.1:9705811-9768875 GCA_947652115.1 Blastomussa wellsi
ACCCCGCTATTACGGACACCCCGCTATTACGGACATCCCGCTATTACGGACATCCCGCTATTAGTGAGGTGTCCGCAAGGTGGGAGTTGACTGTAACGAGCATTTAGGCTCCTGTGACTCTAGCAACAGATGACTTTACAGGTCCATTTCCTTTGTTAATATGGGGTTTCCTGTTTCTCGTAGTCTGAAATTGATCTACTCACAGCTTTCCACTCACCCTACTGTTGTCATGGTAACCACTGCCCACCAGGTTCCTTCACGAACCCCTTTCCAAAAAGAGGCGGGGAACTGAACTGGATTCCTGCGACGATCCTGTAACCAAAACAAGAGATAAAATTGAAGAATATATGAGTCGTGTAACTCTGTGGCCTTCATCTAATACAGCCAACTGGATTTAAGGTAGATAGGTACAAGCTCAAGAATAATGAGGGTGGCTAATAAATTTAAATAGGTTAAAGTGGCTCACAACAGTTTCGAGGTCTCGTACTTCGGTGGGTAAGTATTGCCCATGTTTATCAGTTAATGTTATAAAAAGATTATCAAACAACAGCCAATCATTGGTGAACAAGTTATGATTTAGCATTTTCTTAAAGCAGCTACGTCACGATATTTTGAGTTACTTCTTCAACAACTTAAATTGCCCTTAAAATTTAGGAAAGCCATCTTTGTTCCTTTTTGGTTTAGTATCGCTCCATTGGTGTTTTTCTACCTTAGCAAACTACTATTTGTCGGTTTTCTAAATTTTTATATGTGATAGGACTACATGCTGTCCAATTTGAAAATTCCGAGGACTGCCAAATTGTACGAGGCCGTAGGCCGAGTCCGATTTGGCAGTTCGAGGAATTTTCTGAATCCAATTATTTCCAAATTGGACGAGCATTTAGTCCTGTTTCCTATTAATTATAAAGCATCCAAAAATGTATGAACATGGCAAATGTTGCGCCCTCCAAACTATTATTTCTTGACAATTGATTGGTTTATGGAAGGAATCCAGCTTTATCTTAAATTAAACAGTTTGAGCAAAAACTGTCCAATTTATTTTAAATTTGGACAGTTGGCAAAAATTAATGGATTTTGATGTAGCTATATAATTGTAAGTGTAATTTAGGTTGTTGAAGAAGTAACTCAAAATATATATTTTAAACATGAAGCAATTGAGTTTTCGGGGGGATGGCTAATAACTCCTAATAACAACTGAGTAATAAACATATGCTCACTTCAACTGAGAATATGTTAATATTAAAATTTTGCTGCATACACTGCAGGATACGGCAAGAACTCTTCTTGTTTATTAATAAAACGAACAATTTAGGTTTACTGCGTAGAAAAATTAGAAATGTTCGTTCGAAGGTACAATTTAGCTTCCTTTAAGATAACATGTTTACTGTTTGGAAAAGTTGGATATGTTCGTTCGAAGGCCTTAGCTTCAGGGTATTACAAAACCTGACCAATGTTTTTCTTTTGTAAACCAGACTCCCCACCGAATAAATTTCTGGATGTTTATGTCAAAATTTCAAAAAAGTTGTAGGTATGATCCGTTTCCGTTATTTTTGTTATCCGATTTAACGTGACCTCAAAAAATTTTCGTTCGACGCACACAAAATGCATAACCAATTGAACAACAGCCTCTGAAATAACTTACCAGCAGCCATATGATAACTCCTGATATCAGCGTCCACGTGATGCAAATGATGACTGTCACCCATAGATGTTTAGCAGACTCGGCAAGCACCATTATCATATCATGCTGTCCTTTCATCATCACCAAATACGCCGCCGGTGCGTAGAAGCCGTTAACGATCTTCTTCTTATAGTTTTCCTGGTTGGTGAAAAATGGGAACTGATATCTTATTTTGACCGAAGAGGATGTGGATCTTCCACTGAAGCAAATTTGGGACGCCATCTTTAGAAGGAAGGCCCAACGTTTTCCTTTCCAGCTGTTTAGGGGCTCCCGATCCTGACGTAAAAGCCAAAACCTTTCCTCGTTCCAATCCACGGAGATATTCTTTAAGCAATTGCTTGGTTTCTCGGCTACTTTTCGCCTTCCCAAGGAACTTAAATTTCCGCAACACTGCTGCTGTACCCTAGTTAAATTAGCTGTGGAAATGTTTTTGAAGTTACAAACATCCAAAAGTTCCTTTGCACAGGAAACATCGTGAAAACTTGTTGGTAAAACACATAAAGTTGCTTGGCTGCAACAACCTTTTAAAGCCGTCGCTAAGTTGCGAACTCCTGTTCCTCGTTCCGTTTGCGCAAAGCAAAAATCCATACAAGTGCGGTTTACAACTTCCTTTTCGACAATCTGACTGTCAACTGAAACGCAAAATATAGCAAAAAGAACTATAGGTCTCATTTTAAAGTGAGTAGTAAAAACTGTTTTTCCTCGCTACATCAAATAATTTCCTCTTGTAGATATGATGTCAAACCGACATGAGCCGATATGACAGATGCTTTGAGTGTTTAGCTAAGTTCGCCCCTCTATTAGCACGTCAAATCAAAACTATTTTTAACTTCGGCTCGATTTTAACTGACACTCTATCGCGTGAAATGACGACGTTTGAGAACAAAATTCTTTATTGCATGCATTGGTCACTTTTATCTTGCGCTCAATTTTGCAATTCTATACGCCCACTTTTCATTTCATTTTCTCGCATTTCATCATTAATATAAAATGGAGGGCATCTGAACCAATAGTTTTTTGTCTTCTTCTTCTTTTTGTTAATTGAAGCGAATCATAACAAGTATACTTATAAAAGAGAGCAGAAACATAAATTATCCCACAACCATTTTGTCAAGGTTGTTCCAGCTGCTCATTTTACTCAGACAAGACTATGAAATTTACCGACGGTTTCTCTTTTCATATTCCTTCACAGAATATTGACTTTTACTCAATAGACTTTGACAAATTAACTTCATGAATGTAGGAAATTATTGATCACCAGCGATCTCTCAAGTTAGATTTTCCCGACAGGAAAATCAACGATAAGCTCACTGGAAAATATTCGACTCTTCCCGACTCAAAGTCTTCAACAATATCAACACGTCTGTCCATTAGACTACATACTCTTTGACTCGAAGCTTTTGTTAGGAAACTGGTTGCCCGGATTCGACGCATATTAATGAAGTATTCTTTTTTATTTCAAATTCAATGTTAAAGAAAAGAAATTCTAATATTTTAGCCACATAATATATGCAAACGAGAACACAAAAAGCACAGACCCATTTTGTCGCCCAGCTTATATGGTATAGCATGACGTAAATGCGCGATAATTATTCACGCATTTAAAACATAACAAGAGATAATTTATATATCCCGCATCAAAATACTTCAGGTCGAGGTCCACAGTCCTTTGGAAAGAGAATAAAGATCCATACGGTTTCCATTTACTGATTTACGCAGTTTAAAGTGCACCTAACCCCAAATATTTTTTTTCGCTAAAATACACCTTTGTACCAGTTCGAAACGCATTGCACCTTTCGTTTCTCCGTTTCACCAAATTCTGGCTATTTATAGCATTAAAAAGTGAGGAAAAACTGTCCATCATTTGTTCCACGACCGAGTCAGAAGGAAGCGTGGGTCTATTCTTGATTTGACGTCACAAATTGATTTGCATCACATCAAGTCTTTGTAAACATGCATGCAAATGAGTTTCTTGCTTGATTGCTTGTTGCTTGCATGCTCGTATTGCTTGCATGCTCGTATTGCTTGCTTACTTGTTTGCCTTCCTGCCTTTTTCCTTGCATGCTATCTTCCTTCTTTCTATCCTTTATTTCGTCCTTTGTTCCTTTCCTGTTTTCCATCACTCGTTCTTAGCATTCTTCTTTCAATCTTTTTAACTCCCTTTTCGGTTTTTCCCCTTTCTTCTTATCTTTCTCTTTTTCTTTCCGTCACCTTGTTGTGCACTTTGCTCTTCCGGTTTAGTTTTATTTTCCATCGTTTTGTACATTTCAATTTTGCTCATTTAGTTTTGTGCTTTGCTTAAAAATATTTTGCTGGGTTCTGGAAAGTGCGTTCGTAGTCATGCCGTGTTTTTAGTTAAACTGCGGTCACTACAAACTGTGAAATGTCATTTATATACGGCGACATATCTTGCGTATGATCAAGCTTTTTAAAATACGTTTTACAATAGAAAAAAAGATGAAATGACTAGTCCCGAGGAGAAATATATGCAATTCATAAAAAGAAACTTTCTTATGCGGTGATTTTCTAAAATTGGAAATGGAAATTCTGCATGTTATGAATAAATTAGTTTCCATGGCAATATCTATCAAATGAAGTCTATCGATAACTCTGCATTTTAAATTTGTTATTCGGAGTTTGTCTTTTTCTATTTGTCAGTTTTTTTTTTTCACTGAAAGAATTGGTTAAAAAGGAGGATCTAGTTGCCCTGGTTCCAGAGGTTTTCTCTTTTTCTCTTTTTATATTTCTCAATCAAAGGGCCTTGAAGTTGGCGAAAACGAGTCGCGAAGCGATGAGTGAGATGACCTCGTTTCTCTCCCTGGCTTCGACTGCGGCGACTGCATTCTTCAGAAGAAAAAAGAAAACCTCTGAAACCAGTGTAATATCTTGATTATTGGGCTGAAAATTCCCCCACTTTCATGCAAAATTACACCTATCAAATTATTGACATGGTCAACTTCTAAAATGTTTATAACTAAAACCTTAATTTTACCTTAATTTTTACCATCCCATAAAATATATATATATATTTTGAAGAATCGTTGAGTATTGTTACGAGTTGTGCCGTATTTTGGCGATCCCGCAAGACGAGTCAAAATACAAACAACGAGTAAAAATTCTCATCGCGACCGGCGAATTTCTAACCGGTTCTCTGGGGTACAATTACCGCGTGATATTTGTACTGGTTTTGGGCGTTATTTGTACTCTACAAGGCACAGTTGGATAACAATGATACTTATTTTAATTCATGTTAGAGCTCCCGTACGCGTTACTGTATCATTTTGCATTTTTTTGTTGTAAAAAAGATCGTCGATTGAAATACAAAAAGAGAACATTCTTTTAAATTCTAATAATCTAAGTTATGAACAAGTTAAATATTGCTTTCATTTGTTAAGAATAAAAGGATATTTTTGCAACGTTTTGTTAGAGAGATAACTGTTGCAGGTTGCAGGTGGTCATTTTTATGTTTGTCAGTACTGTAAGTAAACAAACTTCAAACAATCGTTTTAATTAGTATCGAGACATCCATGGCGCATGCAGGAACCCAATCTTTACCCTTCACGTTTTAAACAAAATTTGTATTTTGATTTTGCTGGGAAATGTGCAAGATGGTGAGGCGAAAGCTGAAGTAGTCGGCTTTCAGCATGGAATAAATAGAATTGATTATCACTGCCCATCTTTCAACGAAATGAAACCGCGATGGCACGATTTCGATCCATTCGCTCATTATAACTCATCGAGCAAGAGTCTTGAAGGTCATCTCCATCGCTTCATGCGACATGCGTTCAACACATGCTGTCCCATTGTGCAATTTACAGACGAAAAGATGAACATTAGCAGCTCGTGTGAAATGGAACTCCTCATCCGACAAAATCACGACGACAACCTCACAGTACATTTTCCAATTTTCACCAACAGAGGCGAAAAAGAGCAGTTTGAAAGACGATTTATCGCGTTGTTTGATTCGCCAGGGCCTGCCGTTCTAAGATTCGGTCGCGAGCTGGACGGGTCAACATCGACCGGACTAGCACATTTACTAAACAATACGTGGAAACTTATCCTGGTCTCCCTTTTGCACGCGGTATTAGCGGGTGTAATTATGTGGGCCTTGGTACGTACATAAGTAAATTAAATCTCGATGCTAGATAGAGTACTTAAAATTTGTTAAATTTTAAAGTATCGGCAACATCTATATCTTGTACGCATACTAGCTGGAATACATTCAGCTAGTAAGTGTTGTGGTAATATTGTCTTATTTCAATTTGCGTACCATACAATTTTAGTGACCAAGCGTACTTTTTAAACAACTGCGATTTATCTGCCCTGTGATTTTCATTCAAACTATTTACACTATAAAAGCTTTAACTTAGGAATTCTATTCTTTTCAAAGGCGTTCTCTGCAGAAATATCAATGTTTTCTTCCCGGGCGAGCTGGATATCAAATTTAACACTTTGAGGCATAGGGAGGTCCTTTACATTTGAATCAGTTAATAAGCAAAACGAAACCATGGCATCTTGCTGTGCTTTAAAAATGAAGGCTTTCATATCCTCCAAATTATATTTTTGACCTTGTTTGTTTATGGCTTCTACCTTTTTCCATACTTTCTCACCAAGAGACACAGCTTTTTTTCTCTGTACAAGAAAAACAATTCTCCTTTTAAATATTTATGCACCTTGTCCGCCGCCCCCTCCCCCCCCCCCCCCCCGCAATTTTGCTAAGCATTGTGCATTGTGTTCAGTTTCTCTTAGGATGACTTTAATACCCAGGAGAAATGGGAAGCGAAGGTTATGCACAATTTTGGGGGCAGACAAGGTGTATTAGTGGAAATGGTGAATACCGTAATTATTCGAATAAACGCCGCCCTCGAATAAACGCCGCAATCTGAAAGTCTAAAACTTACTAGTCTAGCCATTATATAAAAGACAGTGGACAGTTCAATTTCATATATAATCGTATAAATTGAAAAGACATATAACTTTTATTCTTAGTTTTTTGGGGGTTGATTGTATTGGCTAAATTGACGTTTAAATGACACAATAATTTCACAGTTGTTGTTACAAGGTTTGCAATAAACGCCTCCCTCGAATAAACGCCGCCCTCGAATAAACGCCGCATCTTAAGTGCCAAAAATTTAATAAACGTCGCGGCGTTTATTCGAATAATTACGGTAAGCCACTGAGGGCATCTTAAAACTGGCAATATCTAGATAGAATTATTTCATTACACTCTTATCTTCTTAGTTTAACTCCAGTGTGAGACTAAATTCAACATGTATGGGGCAGAGGAAAGGGCCAAAAGTAGGTCGATCCATTTAATGAAAATCAAATGCCTGAGTGCCTCTCTTCGTTCAAAACTGAACAAATTGCATATGTTAACAGTTCGAAAATCTTAGATGTTAACAATAATTATTAAGGTAACCTTTCTTTTAGTTAATCTAGATACGGATTTTTCGACCGAACATGCATGGGATTTTCCGTACGTACCGTTTATATATAAGCCAATCTTAGATTGCAATTAAAATAATTCAGTTCCGAAGGTGGATCGTTCAGATTGGAATCTAAAGCGAGCTTCCATTTGAGCGAACTTCGTTCGGATTGTATCACGTGGTCAGTCGGTTCGACTCAACAAGCGGTCCTCTTGATTCGCTCGCCCTTTTCATTGTTGCTCGATCGCTTAACACGAGGATCCAAGCAATCTAGATTAACTAGAACCGAAAATAGAATTGGTTTACAAGAACTCTAGCTAGATTTAAACAAATTATCGATCTAAGCAAGAGAACTCGCACCGTAATAAGTGCAGAAAAAGTGACTTGTAAGACGCTGAAATTATGTGTTCGTCATTTGCAACTAAGTCTTCTGTGATGTTCTTCTGGAATTAGGTTCTCCAGAAAACATATCATTTTTTCTTAACTGTTATTTTATATGATTTTACAGTCGCATCAGTCCTTATTTGCAAATAAGAAAGATTATTACATGACAAGGAAAATCCGAGCGTTCTGATTGGTTCTTTCTTGGTCGGGATTTTGCCATACGGACCGTTTCCATGAAAAAGGTCCTAAGCCGCGTATTTTTTTTTTTCTAAATTTGGATAATTTAAAACTTTGAACTAGAACTGGAGAAAGAAACTTACAAATATACTCTAATTTAAAGAAAAAGATGTTTTCAAAATCGTGGTAGCTTGTTCTTTCTGACTTGTTCGCGGCATCAAAACACGTGACGGCGGAAAACCTCTAAATTGAAGTAACCAAAAGTGCGTTTTTAACAAGCATGCATGACCCGAGTGCCATTTGCTCCGACGAAGGGCTAACGCTCGAAACGTCAGCTCTTGAATCTCTTTACGGTGGCCAATTGACATTATCAACCCAGTTGATAAAACCAAATTATATACTTACTAACCTAGCTTGCTCGAGCCGTACTGCCGTCGGCCAATATTCCACAGTACGGCCCTCGCGCTCGGTTAGTTCGAGGTTAGTAATCATGCAATCTTAAAGGTTACCGCATTTCAAGTTTTTCTGGAGCGCTTTTGGAGGGTATTCCTTTTTTCCTAAAAATTTACAGTGGAAAGGTCCGTTCCGTTTGATTTCACAGCGGAATAACCAGTTTTTCCAAACAAATGTGGAGCGCTGCTAGATTCTGTAACATTGATTCGATCGCGGCAAAACCGGCTACCGTCAAGCCCGCACAAAAATCGTTGGCGCTCTCCCCTCTCCTTATTAAGTAACCTTTCTCCCCTACCCTAAATTAAATGAAGTTGTTATTAAGAGAAAATGAGGAAACAGCGAAGGGCATTCCCAGTCAAGGCTTTTGTATATTTCAATTCCACTAACGTTAATTTTAAAATGTCGATCCCTTGAAACGGAGATATCGGTCTGCCCCCTAAGATGTCCGCATAACATGTTAATCTCGATCTGATGTTTGGAACTCATTCGAAGAAAAGGAACTTTTGCTTTTAATAGCGGACAGGGTGGATTAAAGGTTTGCTGATCATAACGACGTCCAAAGACAAGGGAAATGGTATTTTGGGGACGTCACAAGAAGCAGACTTCCGTCCAGAGCCAATCTATAAATAACGTTTGTGGAATTGGCACATCCCAACCAACTCGGCAGCACTGTCCCTCTCCTCGCTCATTTTCTATTTTTACTGTTTATTTAACATTGAAGGTACGGCGACAAAGCTCCCAAGTCTTCCCTGGCGCGTGTGTTCGCGATCCTGTGGATGCTTGAAGGAACAGTTTTGACGATTCTGTTTTCAGCGAGGCTGACCGCTGACCTAACAGCGGGCGAGATCAGCTCGGAACTGAATCTCATTGGTAAAAAGGTATGATGTGTTTACCTGAAAACCATAAGTAAACACAGAAAGGGAAGGCCAAACAATTATATTTTTGGAACAGGTCTCTCTAATCTGGCTCTATAGATCCTGCACTAGATTTTGCTCATTGACATGATGTATTGGTATTTGGACAATAACACAGTGACAGACTTCTTGTTGATCTTTGTCACTTGAAATTTCCAGGTATAAAGGGAGCAGTCGTAAGAAAAAAGATGAAATAGATGTCTCAAGTAAAAAGAGTTTCATGAAACTGACAAGACTGTCAATTTCAAGTTGTAGGCTAAAGGCAAATTTTAATTTATTACGCCGTTTATTTCATGTGATAACATCAAAAGTTTTGCTGTTAAAGTGAGGACTTTTGGTGCAGGTTTTGATAGCAAATTATTAATAATTGTCATAAGCTTCTGGCGTTGTGCATATTTCGTTTCAGGTTGGAGTGCCTCTCGGTATGGAAACATTCTTGATGAAGGAATTCAACTTTGGCGCTGAATTTGAAGGTTAGGGCTAAGTTTGTTTTCGGATGTGGTTTATTCTTCAATTAAAACTGAAGACTAAATAACAGTGGTAAGCGATTGCCAGTGAAGAACTAAGTAGCCCTATATATCTCTTCGGTACCTCTCCTTTCGTCGTGAGTGAGTCGTTTCTTAGATTTTGTATGGCTAGTTGACTGTTGTGATCCGTATTCATTGATTGTTTTTTAAAGGCGATAGTCTTTGATTTTTTGTGGCTATTAAATGGAATTTCTCTCCAAAAATGTTGACACCATTTCAAAGAAGTCAACGTTGGCTTTTCGTAAGAGTGGAGGTTCCCTTTAACTTTTATTAGCAGAAAACAGCCTGGTAAGTTCGTAAATTTCTTTCCGATGTTCACATCCCAGGGAAAACTCGTTTTTATACTGGGAACAATGCTGGGTGGTCCAAACCTTCGTCCTTTTACCTCTTTGGAAATTTTGAACCTTCGAAAGAACATGATATTCCTTTAACATGCCTACAAAAGGACACCAAATATATCTTCATAATTTTGCTGAGTTGAATAACCTATTAAAATACTTTTTTATGAATCGACGATTGGGTGGCTATTCCAAAAGACATAGTTTCCCATATTTTTTGTATATTCGTGAGGAATTCCTACTCCCCTGTGTACCTACAGCCTGAAAAAGTACCCAATTCGAGGGCAACCTCGTGTAGCCCCTATAGGGAGTTCCCCCTGGGGTTCTCCACCTCGACCTTAACACCGCTTACTATCACGAATACAGTCAACTCTCCGCAAACGGACACTCTCGTAAGCGGACAGCTCTACTTACGGACGGCTTTTTAAATCCCCGTTTTTACCTCTCAGTCAAACTTTCTATTTACACATTCCCGTAAACGGACACTCTCTCGTATGCGGACGCGGACACTTTTGAAAATGAAAATTGGATTTTTCTTTTGTTTACGCTCTCTCGTAAGCGGACACACCATGTACGTAATTGACTCTTGGCAATGAAATTTGTCTTTAATTTGCAATAAATCAACAAAACTATGACCTTTAACAGAGCAACAGAACAGCGGGGATCGCTTTTTACAAATTTCAATTTGTCCGCGGCAAAGCAAGCTGTCCGTTCGTTTGACATTAACAAGAGTCCGACGAAACATTTGTAGTGTCACGTTAATTATGGCCTAGCCTGTTCACGGACGTTTTTTTTCGTAAGATATTGGCGCTCGCCAATATCTTACGAAAGAAATAAACGTCTGTGAAGGGGCTAGTTATGGCCACGTTAGTCATGGTCTACTTTACTTCTTGTTTCTGTTTTCAATCACTGATTGTACCAAACACTGTATCCCAGATAATCAAGCTTGGACTTGAGCCACGGTAAAGATGTTTCAACATCACCATAAAAAACGTATTTACAAGGAATTTCCATGCCGTACCCAGCTCCTCTGTTGACAGGTTTACCCGTTATGATGGCTTTCCCTTTGTTTGGACCAAGCAAACCTTCTCTGGTCACGATATACCTTTTGGACGACAGCAATAAGTCCCGTTGAACGTTTTATAAAAAGAGTTATGTTTTTAAGAAGCACCAAGTTACATTTATAGACGGCAACAATAAGTCCCGTTGAACGTTTTGTTAGAAGAGTTATGTTTTTAACAAGCACCAGAGTTACATATATGGACGGCAGCAATAAGTCCCGTTGAACGGTTTGTTAAATGTAGAAGAAATATATATATATTTTTTTTCGAGTTTTAACATTTGACATCAATAAAGAGTTTCGCTTTATATCTTCAGTTGCTATTTTTGTCTACGCAATAAAACACAATTAACACCCGCTAATTAACTCTCCCGTAAGCGGACATCCACCCTATTTTTCTTTGGTGTCCGCTTACGGGAATAATTCTCGTAAGCGGACAGCTCTACTAACGGACACGTTTTTCAATTCCCGAGGGTGTCCGCTTACGAGAGAGTTGACTATACTTACGATGATCAAAGTGCCCTCAGTATCTATTTTGACTAATTTTTAGTAGTTTTTATATATCTAACTTCCAGGCATAACACTGGCTGTTGCAAATGACAGAAAATGATATACTCTGCTCAAAATTCTACCAACAGAGTTAATCTGGCCCTGAAATTTATAGCGATTTTCAACTGAGTGTCAAAAAACCAAAGTAACTTCTTTGGCCAATTATAAAGAACGAAGGCAAGTGATCCAATCAAAGTCGAAGAAATGACACGTAGCCGACACAAAGCGCGGGAAATCGTGCGCGCGCGAGTCACGATTGGTTTTGGTTTTACGTCTGATTGGTTGAAAGAGTGGCGCGAGATTTTTAAACAAATCGCTGAGCAAAACCAAAAGCAATTCGCTTTATTACTGGCTCTATTGTCGGCTAAATTCATTAACTAACACATAATCACGGATCTATGTTATTTTTTACCTGATAGAATTGGAAGATCTCCATGAGCTGAGTGACAGCGAGGAATATTATGAATCGTTGGAGTATCTCTTGTTCTTTGATTATGGTATGGCGAGCAAACTTCTCGAGGAAGGGAACATTAACTTCCTTGTCATGGAAAGGAACATCGCTCACAAATTCTCAGTTGGAATGATTCTCACTGGAGGCTCCAGAACAGAAGAAGATGAAATTTTCTTTAATTGCTGGAGAAGAGAAATTGTGGACAACCACGAAATAGAAAAGGTCTATAGTATTTCAGTGTAAGGGGTAAGATTCGAGGGCAACTGTGACACTTTGAGGACCATCTTTCAGCCGAGGGCATTATCCCCCAATATACCAGCAAGCCAGAAAAAGGGGTTTATTTATTTTATAAACCTCCGTTTAATTTCCACAACGTGATTTGTCGCAATGAAAAAGGAAAAAAACCTACAGTGATAATCACGGCGTAATTCCGGCTAAAATGAATGAAAATTGATTGATTTTCGTATTTTCTTTAACTATGATTTGGTTAAAAAGTTAGAGCTGTAAAGGTGACTGCTCGTTTCTTTTGCACTCCTCCATAAAATCGCGCGACGGTTATCAAATCGGACGGGGTATATTTATTATTCAACAAATTGTCACGTTGCCCATATCTGGTCAGTATGCTCTCAATATCCGTCAACTTCTGCTGACGGATATTCTGCGATATACGCAGGTTACGATAATTAGGTCGAAGTCTTGCAAAGCGCCGCATAACGGCAACTTTTCTAGCTGGTAAAGACACTTCGTTGACAATTTGTTGAATAATAAAACAATTATTCTGCTCAATCTTGCGGAATATCGCCTGGTTTTGGCCAACTCGGCCAACGGCTTTGTCGGCTAAGTATCAGCCGATATTCCGCGCGATTTCGATAGATAATTGTCTGATACCCGTCGTCCGACTTTGTACCACATGATGCGTTTTGTTCAATGAACGCTGGCAAAAGTTAAACGGTGGGTTATGATGTCCGATACCAATAGTCCGATTTTGTATCACATGATGTGTTTTGTCCAATGAGCGCGGGCAAAAGTTAATCGGTGGGTTTCAATGTCCGATACTAATACTCCGATTTTGCTTCACATGATGCGTTTTGTCCAATGAGAGCACGCTCGGAATTAATCGGCAGGTTTCCTTTGTGCATTCTATTAATCACAACGGCCGTCAGTGATTTTGAACCTTTGAAGCAGATCATTTTTTCCCTGCGAGCAGAGTATCTTCCATCTTATTAGAAAAGTAGGGAAGAGGACTTTTCTAGGAAGGTCGAAGCGACTCACAGGGTAGAGCATTTAATTTGTAAAAGCAATAGGTTATTGCGTGTCGATGCACATCTATACTATGGTGAAAAGTTTTGGGAACCTTATTCCACTCAACTCAACTGCGATTTGCTTGACTCTGCAACTAGTTACAAACCTAATCTAACTCATAACTGTAGCAAAATTCTCAAATCTTAATGGTTCTTAGCACGCCCTATTTTCGACCAAATTGGAACGCGCGCAGAGAAAGTGTCAAATAACAAACTGCCCGTTTTCACCATTCTACTGCGCAAAGCTGCCCAGAGGGGAGAGCACGAACAGGACGTGAGGCCCTATGCGAGGTGCCCCCACCCTACTCACCAAGACATGTACAGAGCAGAAAGGCCAGACCACTACACGGGGAACTACATGCCCTACTCTTTGCGAACAGTGTGTGGGTTCTTTAACGTCCCAAAGAGTTATTAGGAACAAGGATTGTGAGACGGGACCTACAGTTCATCGTCCTTATCCGAGAAGACTAGAAAGTCTAACCATTTGCAGTTGACGTTACAAAGGCAGCAATTTCTCCTCAGTTATTCAAGACCCTGAGTGTTGGTCCGGTCGAGGTTTGAACCCGCGATCTCCCGCTCTGCAGTCCGGAGCTCTTCCAACTGAGCTACTCGGTCGGCGGTTACCTTGAGTCATGCTGCAAAAATTGTTGAAGAAGCTTCCAAGTTCGAGAGGAAAGTAGAATTAGCGAAATTAAATTGCTTCAGCTTATCGATCGTGCGTGTTTTGTTGTTTTTACTCGCGACGTATAAAATATATATCATAGAGCAAATAAAGAAGCCCAGGCCATGATTATACTGTCATAAAACACTCCGGACATTTGAGAAGACTCGAGAAATGTAAAAAACACTCGCCTGCGGCTCGTGTTTGCTACATTTCCCTCATGTTCTCAAATGGCCGTCGTGTTTTATGACAGTATAATACGTCGCTTATGCTTCTTTATTTGTTAAATACTCGATAATGTAGAAAATGAAAGCTAATACAAGACAAAAATGATATTGCTTTAAGCAGGACGATGGTTACTAATATCATTTTTAATAGTCTATTCTTATTTTTTAAATTTTATGTTACAGGCACTAGAAAGACGTGTACAAAAACGAAGGAAAAAGGATCAAGCCTCAAAAGATCAACCGCTGGATTACAGTAGTTGGGTCATCATAGTCAGTGCCGCGCTTGTGGTTTTGTGTCTTGCCGCAGCCATAGTAAGAGAATACCGCAGGCTCAAAGATCAGAATCGAATCATGCCGATGGAGTAAATTTCGAAAAGACATGAATTCGAAACCTCAACATCATGGAACTCATTCCATCAACACGAATGATGTTCAACGTTGAAAATCAACCGGTTGGATGAAATACTAATGGTAATCATCTCGGACAGCCCTAATCCCCCCCCCCCCCCCCCCACCGCTACATTTGGACCACCCATTACCGGAGTCCAGTTCAATGACATCACGCAAGATAAACGGTAAATTCCAGACAGTGGCAATGAGACTTTGAGCAAGTGAACTTGTTTTGATGTACCCTTTCATCGATTGTAATTGTTAATTTTCAGGTCCATCACTATATCTTCGAGAAATTTCAGGAGTGGTGTTACGGGCATACCAAAATTGAAAAAGATTGATTTAATTGACAAGCTTGGAAAGATCTGCTTCAAGCTTGTAAAAGCTTACGGCAATTTTTATATTATCTTATATTTCACCATTCACTGCGTAAATGCCAGTCGAAAAGCCCCTAGCAGAATTGTCATTATATTGTACAGTAATTATATAATATTGATCGTTCACAACTATATTAATTTCTTTAGAGGGGGTAAGTTTCTAAGTTTCTAGCACACATGCCGGTCTAAGGAGATACAAACGTCTGCCATTTGGAATTAATGCAGCATCAGAAATCTTCCAAGAAGCAATAAGAGAGATCCTTACTGGTTTACCTGGATGTAAAAACATTTCAGATGACATCATAGTATTCGGGAAAGGTCAAGAAGAGCATGACAAGAACCTCCGTGGTGTTCTTCAGAGGCTCAAAGAAAACAACCTTCGCCTGAACAAAGACAAGTGCGAGTTCTCCAAGACTGAAATCAAGTTCTATGGTCACATTTGAAGCAATCCACAAGGCAAGACCTCCTCAGAACTCTAGTGAAGTGAAGTCTCTGCTTGGCATGGCACAGTATGTATCTCGGTTCATACCAAATTATGCCACAATCACTACCCCTCTGCGCCTGCTGACACGACAGGACACGCCCTGGAAATGGGAGCAAGAAGAACAAAGAGCATTGGACAAGCTGAAAGAAGCCCTTGTTGGAGATCAAGTGATGTCTTATTTTGATCCAAGAAAGAAGACTGAAATCATTGTCGATGCAAGTCCAGCTGGTCTTGGTGGTTTACTTGTGCAAGAAGGCAAAGTTCTTAGTTATGCAAGTCGTGCCCTGAGTGATGTTGAAAACCGCTACTCCCAAACAGAGAGAGAGATGCTTGCTGTAGTATGGGGAGTGGAACATTTTCATCTGTACGTTTATGGTGCCCAGTTCTCTGTCATCACTGATCACAAGCCCCTCATTGGCATCTTTAAGAACCACAAGCAAACTTCACCGCGAATTGAACGGTGGAAACTTCGACTCATGCCCTATGATTGTCAGCTAATCTATCGACCTGGAAGAGACGCAGAAAACCCTGCTGACTTCATGAGCCGGCATCCCAGTTCCACAGTACCAGAAGAACAAAATCTGGCTGAAGATTATGTCAACTATGTATGCACTAATGCTGTACCAAAAGCAATGACACTTGAAGAAATCAAACAAGAAACCAAACATGATGCAGAGATGCAAGCTGTCATCAAAGCTGTAGAAACTGACCAGTGGAGTAACCAAGAAGTCCAAAACTACAAGAGAATCAAGGACGAACTATCAGTGTTCAATGGACTAGTGCTTAGAAGAAACAGAATTGTCATACCATCTACTCTCCGAAGTAAAGCAGTAGACCTGGCACATGGCGGTCACCAGGGAATTGTGAAGACAAAGCAACTGATTAGAGACAAAGTGTGGTTCCCAGGGATTGACAAGTTAGCAGAAGAGAAGATCAAAAACTGTCTTTCCTGTCAAGCTGCATCAACCAAATCACCACCGCTAGAACCACTTCGAATGACCCCACTTCCTAGCGCACCTTGGAAAGAAGTTGCAGTAGACTTTGCAGGACCATTCCCTTCTGGTGATTACATTATGGTGGTAACAGATGAATTTAGCCGTTTTCCGGAAGTTGAAATACTGACCTCGACATCCGCCAAAGCTGTGATCCCCAAATTAGATGCAATATTTGCAAGACAAGGAATACCTGATGTCCTGAAAAGTGACAATGGCCCACCATTTAATGGTCATGAATTTAAAAACTTTGCTGACTACCTAGGATTTAAACACCGAAGAATCACACCATATTGGCCAAGAGCAAATGGAGAGGCAGAACGCTTGGTACAGACCCTTGAAAAATCCATCAGAATTGCTCACCTAGAGGGCAAAAATTGGAAACAAGAGTTGTACAAGTTCTTACGTCAATATCGTGCCACGCCCCACTCCACCACCAGTGTGTCACCAAGTGAAGTTTTAAACAATAGAAAGCTCAAGACCACAATACCAGAGCTACCACTCACCCAATGTAATCAACAGCAAAGTACGCCTCAAGATTTATCAGCCAGCATCACCCAGAGAGATGCTGTGCAGAAGCAGAAGATGAAAATCTATGCTGATCTCAAAGCACATGCTCAAGAAAGAGAGATCAAGCCAGGAGAAGTTGTACTCATGAGACAACCCAAGAAAAACAAGCTTAGCACCCCCTACAATCCAAAGCCTTTTGTCGTGGAGGAGAAGAAAGGTTCAATGGTCACAGCAAGTAATGGCTCACAGACTGTCACAAGAAATTCTTCTCAATTTAAAGTTATTCCCAAGAATCTTGCAGAGAGCCAAGAGAATCGTGAAAAGAAAGATGAAGAAAAGACACCAGGAATGCAGCAGAACTCTCCAGAAACCAAGGAAGACTTTCCGCTGAGACGATCAACAAGGCAGATCAAACCTCCTGTCAGATTTTCAGACTATGTACAAGTTATTTATGTCAAATAGGATGGAGCAAGGAACTTGTCTGATACTTTTGTTTATATTTAAGGAAGTTGACATTTGCAAACTGTTCTCTTCAAAGAAAGAGCTCTCAGATGAACATTGATTATCGAACTTGATTGTTGAACAGTGATTATCGAATTTAATCGTTGAACATTGTTGTTTTTGTTACCTAAGAATGTTTATCTTTTGAAGACAGTCACAAAACTGTTACTCGTGCTATTTTGTATTTTGTTATCCGAAGAAGGGGAGGGATGTAATGTCGTTAATTATTCATGAGTTTATCACATGTAAACTTAGGTCACGTGATCAGGGAGTGAAATAAGAGAATGAGTTGAACATGCAAGCATGGCGTTGTGTTTCGTTTAACTCCGTAGAAAACACTCCCACACTCAGCCATTCGGTCACGATAACACACCTTGTAACTCCAAACGCCTTTCCAGATCGAGGCGCCCTCCGTATAATTCATGTTATAACTGAGCATGAGCGTACAGCCAGAGTGTGGGGAGAGGTCAACAATTTCTTAACACAGTTCTGACCGAGGGCGGAAAGTGCTGGCACTGACTTTAAAGCTTTATAATGTTTTAAAAATTTAATCGAAGCTGCGAAAGTTTGTGACTTTATCTTAAATTTATCGGGAAACAATTTAGTCTGAAATGGCATTGTGTCCGGAGCTTGACGTTACCATGGCAGCCGTTTTCTTGCAGCCATGTTTTGCCAAATGTGGAAATTTATGGCTTTTATTAACAAAAATTGGCTTGAATGCAGTTATTTTTACACTTTAAAGGTTTTTTAGCAATCTTTTGTTGATTTTGAGTACTTTTCAGTACTTTTTTGTGGTTTTCGGACGTTTTGGAAAAATCCAAGCATCCTAGGTGGCGGCTGTTTGGACAAAATGACGTAATCTATCTAAGGGCCTAGAATCTCCCCCCCACCCCTCTACAAGTATGAAAAGATCAGAAAAAAACCCGGTCTGTGTAGGGTCAAAGAGCCATTATTGTTTTAGTTTACAAATTCTGTTGTATGAACACAGGGCGAGGCTAGGACTGAGCCTAATTCATTGTTACTCATTTTCGCGGGATTTAATTTTCCCCATTAAATTTTCAGATATATAATGCCAAAAAAGAAAAAGAAAAACTACAATCGTGAAACCAACGCCTCGCAAATGAAAGTGCAAATTAGATAACTGATGACGTCACAAGTGGTTACAGTATTAGGTCAAAACACAAAATGAAGAAGATCTCTGCCAGGATCAGTTCAAATGCTAAAGCAATGCAGTTGAACCTTGGCACCAATGTACACCACCTGGTGCCTATTTTGATGTTGCTATGGCAACGCTTTCGGCAATAAGGAGATGTAGTGCAATGTGAACACTTTGTGATCTGCGCTTGCGTTAATTCGAAGCGTGGTGTAATTGAAGATCAGACAGGACTTATTGAAACAAGCAGTTTATTTTGTACTGTACTTCTTCTGCTGGGCGTTTGTCAGAGCGTCGTCAAGTTTGAAGCTGTTGCGTAGATAGTTAACTGAAATTATAATACACACAAGTTACTATTTTAGTTACGATACGCACAAGCAATGACCTGAGCGATTAACTTACAATTTTTGTTGAAACTTGAAACTTTGTATTGGTTGGCTTCGCGTCTGCTGCTTGTGCTTTCAGGGGCACCCAACGAACAAGTTGTGACAGAATGCATTCTTTTACCCATACAGGCGTTCGTGAGCGCTGCTGGAAAAAATTTATTTCTTCCTCTTTTCCAGCTTTGATAAATATTTTTTGCCAGCAATGACAACAAACAATTAACAAACAAACGCGCGAAAATATGGTTCTGAAAATCGGCGTTAAAACCCGCTGTTCTCGATATTAAGACTCAAGCCCTCGTCGAACAGTTTCTTTAGTCGCCCTTCCGAGTTTTCAATCAGCCATCGCAAAAAATAGTATTTTTCCATTCTTCTTCATTTTGAAAAGGCTTTCAAATAACCTCAAGTTGATTTTTACTGTTAGTAGAAAGATATGTCCAGGATTGAACGTAATTACGAAAATTACTAAAATAGCGAAATTTCACAGAATTCGCGAAAAAAAATGTTATAAGACAGTTCAAGGAAAGCCTTCGACGAAACTGCTAGTATAACTGAAATTGCGAATTTTAAGAAAATTACTAAAATCGATTTGAACCGTACCAACGGATTTGTATGGGAATTCTAACAAATGATTCATGGAGGTAGTCGTACGGTAAAATTGTCAATAAAAAGGCTTACCTTGTTCCATTTGTGTGTTTCTTGCTTGTGGTGTGGTCATTTCACCCATCAAAGCCGTTTTAAGCGATTTTTTAAATTCTTACTCCCCACTATAAAGGGGTAAAAATCGCTTATTCGAAATTCGATAGCCTGCCTTCCCCTTTCGACGCCTGCTACAGTAGGTAAAATGTGATTGGCTGAACGGCCAAAAGGAATGTTTGGATGCCGATGCCATAGACCACGGGCACACAGCGAAGAATAAAACTGCTTGGCTTGTTATATTAATTGCCTGATCTCTCGATCAAGTCTCTCGATCAAGAAATACTCGTTCTAGACGTCACTCTAAGTGCATATTAAACCAAATTGATTGCAAGGCTTGTATTACGGCCCAAGGGCAAAATGTATAGAGCGTTTTCACTCACGTGACCAAAAAAATAAATCGAAAACCATTCAGTGGGCAGAGTCAAGAAACTACGATGTTATAGAAGATAAATAAAGAAAACACTTCTCCACGTTTCAGGCGTGTACGTTATTCCAAACTTCTGATATTCGTCGAAATGTTTCGCACAAATTTACAGAGCCCAGCATCGAGCCGCCATATTTGGTGTACCTCAGTGGAACACCAACATGGCGGTCGGAAATAGTGTAAACATCTGGAGTTTACTTTGGTTATCTAGGCGACTGGCTACCTGTTTTGAAGAAACAAATGTTCATGTTAACACTTTTCCTAATACTTAAACTTCTCAAATGGGTAAATCTCGCGAGATAAGTATGTGTTTTTCGACATACATGATCGTAACTGTATTCAAATTGCGCTGGTTTCCAACCGAAGGACGCTGTTGAGCTGAAAAGTTGTACACAGATATAAATTTAGCACCTCTTATGCCTGATGAGCATGAAAAGTTAGGTGGCTCTTTGGTTTTGGATTTTAGAATTTTATGACGTCACGTGAAAACGCTCTATTGGCCAAATATTTCGGCTGCTGGGGAGTTGCGTTGCGTGACGCTGCGTGACGACTACAGCGACTCTCCTGACCAAAATCCTCTCCACTCCTCCACCCACTGGACAGATACTCGGTACAGCGGCTTTGACCATAAGAAAAACATGGCGGCTGTCGTGGCTGTGTAGGTTGTTTTTGTTTTGTACTGTCAAATGTTTACGTTTTGTACGATCAACAGAGATAAAGTACCGTCACTATTTATCGGGACCTACACAAAGTAATGAATGTGGAAAATAACTGGCTGAACATTTTGAGATGACACCTCGATTTCAATTGAATATCGATTGTTGAGGTTGGACGAATAGTTTTCCAATTTGCATCTCTATATCTCCCCTGGATGCTTAGAAAGTTGTCATGCCTAAAAGCACTACTGGGGATGGAGAATTGACTATTTCGGCCCTTCCTTTGGAAATTGTGTCATACATTTTCAGATTTCTTCCAGCATCGGACATTAAATGTACATCACTAGCCTGCTATCAGTGGTCCAAAGCATCACATGATCCGATCTTATGGAGAAATGTCTCAGTTAGCCTTGGAACAAGAAGAGAAAGATTCTCCCATTTGCTGGTCGATAGTCTCGAGAGACGCTGCATTCAGCGTTTGAGATTCAAGCACATGTCAACAGCGGCTCAAATTGTTCAAGTATGTAAGCAACTTGGATCAAATCTTAAAGTGCTGTCCCTTCAAGGATGTAGATGTGTCAGTGGCACCTTACTTGAAGTACTGTGTGTCCACTGTCCTAACCTGCAGCATTTGGATTTAAGCCGTTGTAGACAACTTGAGGTGGCAAAGAGCGCTGTTTGGCTAGATGGCTGTGCAAATGTTTGGAAGCAATTAACTGTCTTGGATTTAAATGCTTGTAAAGACATATCGGATATCTTGATCTCAAAAATATCTGACATGTTGCCCTTTATTAAGGATTTTGGTATTTCTGGGTGCAAGGGCATTAGTATTTCCACATGGCAGAAGATGGCAAGGAAGTTATTGTCTTTAAAATACCTGGACATAAGTCGATCTGACATGACAGATGAAATTATGCTTAAATTCTCTCAGATACCAGAATTAAAACTCAAAGGGATAAATTTAACAGCATGCAAATATCTGACAGATAATGGAGTAGTATCACTCATTAAATACCAGACCCTGCTTGAAGTCCTTAAGCTGGCTTGCGTTGAAGTGACAAATACAACACTGACTTGCATTGGTAAATACATGCAGAGCTTAAGGGTCCTGGACCTGAACAGCTGCAGACAGCTGACAGATGGAGCGCTATCAAGTGTGAAATCACTTTTGATAAACTTACACTCATTGAATTTATATTCCTGCTACCAGCTGTCAAACAGTGGTCTTGCTAAGTTCTTGTGCTGGACACAGGTAATGAACATTTAGTTTCACAGTCTTAGGTTGGGTTTTCCACAGGTGTGTGTTTAATGTTGGAGACCAGAGTTCCAGATGTGTTCCTGGCAAACCAGATCACAGTTGTTCAAAGGTTAGCTAACGCTACCCACTGGATAAATCACTATTCAGCAGATAACATAGTTTCTTTGTCAACACTTATCCACTGGATAGCGATTTATCCAGTGGATAGCATTATCCAACCTTTCGACAGTGAAGGCCAGCTCACAGCAAACTATCTGGCCCTCAGTCCCAGAGGGGTGGGGGGAGGGGTTGTCTATAATGGTACAGTCTGCTTGAGTCAAACAGCTCATGTCACCAGAGCTCATCCTAAGCAACCAGAAGCATTTCTACTCCATCCTGGATGGGATGCTAGTCCATCACAGGGTTACCCCCAGCATTAAATTCACCTGTACCCATTTATACACCTGAGTGGAGAGAGGTACTGTGAGAGAAAAGTGTCATTGCCCAAAAACACAACACATGGATCCTGGGCAGGGCTTGAACCCCGTACCACCCAATCCAGCAGTCCAGCACGCTGACCATCAAGCCACTGCATCTCACACTTTTCATATAAAAGATGGAGTGTCTTGGCAGCCTAGACATATCAGGCATGACAAAAGGTATTAGGGGTAAAAAAGACCCGAGCAAGTCACGCCCATACTTGTCGCCCTCCTTCAGGTTAAGGGTTTAATTCAGGGTATTCCCATTCCTTTTGTATGGGATCCCTTCCTCCTCCCCCCCCCCCCCTGCCCCACCACTCCCTGGGATCAGAGTACAGTTTACTAAAAACAGTAGTGTTTTGGCAGAGATATGTGGGGTAATTTGTAAAGCTACTCAGTACCTGTAGCCTGGACAAACTAATGCTTTCGTTTAGCATACTAAGAGTTGCACAGTCAAATATATTTACCAAGGGGGGGGGGGGAGACTCTGCACCAGGGGGGGAATATATCATGAATAATTTGTTTCACTTTTTCCATACTATTTTTGTTATTTACAGGGGACAAATCATGATATTCCTCTACAGGTCCTTATACTAAATGGCTGTAGTTCGTTATCAGATGAATTGGTATCACAAGTTTCCAGAGTACTTTTCAACCTTCAAGAGCTTGACCTCAGCTCTTGCCTTCATGTAACTGACATTGGACTGTCTGCCATTACTGGCTGTCTAGTTAACCTGCACTCACTGCGGCTCAGTTGGTGCATCAACATCACCGACAATGGCTTGATTGGGTTTGTTCAGTCAGAACAAAATCTTGCTCATGTCTGCAATAACAAAGAAAAGTGTTCCCATGCAGAAAAATTCAAGACTGATGTGAACCTCAAAACAAGCCAGGTGTGCATTTTCTGTGAACTGGAATATGGGCTGAAGTTGAGTGGTAAAGACATTCTTGGGTTCTTGTCCCAAAAAATGGAAAGCGTAAATAATTATTATACAAATGCAGATATATCAGTAAGGCCTTGGTTTAGCCTGTTCCAGCATCTCGAGTAGTCGGGGGCAGCATAAGAAGCGGGTGAGTGAAGGAACAACAAGTTAGGGCGAAAGCAAGAACTCTCGACGGTGCAGTTCCAGTCAAGACCCACATTTGACCCTTGCTCACCATAGTCTCCAGTAGCTCAGTGGTTAGAGCATCCGACTAGATCACGGAGGGTCGTGGGTTCAAATCCTATCTGGGACTCTGATTTTTTCCGAGTCTTGTTTGATACCATTTCTATGTTGATGTATTTCTTTCATTATCATTATTTGTATTATAGGATTGTGATCATACAAAATGTTCTCAATCTGTATTCAAAATTCATGCCCTGGTTGTTAAAAATGAATAATGCTATCCACCGTATTACTGACTACCTGCAATTTATCTTCCCGTGGTGTAAAGCACTGTCCGTTTCATGAACAACCGGCACCAGTTGTCTTTGAGTACTCTATCTTATAGGTGAATTGGCTTATTAAATTTGAGTTACTTGTAAATGGATTTTCAATTGTCAAATTTCATTTTTCAGGTGCCAAAAGGAATAAACAACTTGGAAAAGCTGAGAACTTTAGACATCAGTCACTGTACATGCATCACAGATGTGGGACTAAAAAGCATTTGCCAGTTGAGGAACTTAACATCACTGAACATCAACATGTGTACACAGGTTTGTAATATTACCCATTGCCTGTTCAGATATCTTGGAACGTAAGTTTTCAGTATTTTTGTCCATGCTTAGAAAATTTGAGTTTGCATCAATGGCAATTAAAACTTGAGTTAGTATTAAGGGCTATAAAACAAACAGTTTTCCTTTAAGTTGGAACCTTGACCAAACAGACAGCCTTAGAACACCCTCCCACAGGCAGCCCTCCCCATTCAAATACCCCCTGCCATACCCAAAATTAGTTCTTTCAATTCAAGATGATAGCGTCTAGATTAACTTATAGGCCTTCTCTGGGAGAACTCAACACCTTTATAGAACCTGCACCTCTGAGAAGCCTTCCTACCCCTTCCCTCTAATGGTGTATAATAGTTGATTTTGAGTTCTGCATAATTTTTCTTGTTTCAGGTTACAGATGGTGGTCTGGCCGATGTCGCTGAGAATCTCCACACCTTAGAGCATCTCACATTCAGTGGATGTACCTCAGTAACTGATACGGGTGTGTCCTTAGTTGCAACTCACCTCCAGCGTCTTGTGGCATTGGATGCATCCAAGTGTGATAACATCACTGATAAGAGTATTCTGGACCTGGCAAAGCACAGCCGGAATCTGACACACCTTGATCTGAGCATGTGCAGTCAGATTACAACAAATGCTGTCGATCAGCTGGAAGATAACATACCAGGGCTTGCTTCATTGCAGTTGAGATATTCTGGAGCTCGGCTGTCAACCAAGATGTATGCTTTTTAGAGATTGCGGCATGTGTGTACTATGAAGCTTGAATGTCCTCAAACCTCATTGATTCTGGAGCAGGGATGATTCACTTCAATCGAAACTGTTGTGCTCACACTTTGAAACCCTTCTCCTTTTCACACGAGGGGGCTGTTTGCAGAGACACTGATAGTTTGAGTTTCTTCCAATTCATCCCCATGGATAAGAACAATGCATGTAATAATTATTACCTTGCACAGCTAGGGCACAAAATAATTTTATGGCTGGAATCAATGTTTTCTCTCTGTACATGAGAGTTGAAGTGTTTTGCCCAAGAACTCAATCAGTGATTCTGATCATGGCTTCAACCGGAATCACTCAATCCTAAATCCAGCACACAAATAATTAGACCACTGTCCCTTACCTTAGCTACAAACCTTAGATTTACGTGCACCAGACAGTTGTAAACAGTCATGTAAATATAAGTTATCAAAGGAGCTACATAATTGTTCTTGCACTTTGAAAAAATTAATTTAGCCTAAATTTTTCAAAATCATCATTTCCAATCCGTTTCAATCTTCCCCATCCCCAGCCGTCCTTGTTCCTTTTTGGTTTAGTATCACTCCTTTGGTGTTTTTCTTCCTTGGCAAACTATTATCTTTAGGTTTCCTAAATTTGAAGGGTAATTTAGGTTGTTGAAGAAATAACTCAAGATATCATGACATATGCTTCTGCATTTAGTAATTATTCTATTTGTACGGGAGATGCAGTGGTTTAATAGTTAGCAGGTTGGACTTTGAGGCTATGTCCACACTAAGTGGGATAAATTTGAAAAAGCAACCTTTTCTCTGAATTGGCCTTCAGCATCCATACTAAAATGGCATTTCCTGTCAAGCAAATGAAAACACTGGCTAGGTGTGTTAGTGTGGACAAAGAAAACAGAACCTTTATCACAACAGTCAAACTGTATGTGGCTCAGGTAGTGTGTATCCATGGGTGTGTATGTAAGCATTTCTGTTGAGAGGTGGCATTTCAATATCAATGGTGAAACAAGTTGAAAACCATATACTGCACGGACAGAAAACATTTCTGAATCATTCATCCACTTTTGGGGTGAAACACTATTTTCAAATAACTATTTACCCAGCTTAGTGTAGGTGTACGAATTAATTATATTTTTTATAGTTATATACCTACATGTGAGGATGTTGCCTTAATTGAACATCCCAGGTTTGATCCTTGGCCAGTGTCTCATATAAAGTTGTGTACTCGCTTAATTTTGTGAAAACCAGTATACTCTAAGGCCTGGTGGACTCAACCTTGCTATGACTGACAATGTGACCGGCATGTGTGACTAGAAAGTGTCATTACCTTGCATTAATATTCATAGCCAGGTTTTATCTATAATAAATTATGAAATGAGAAAATACACGCATCCAGTAATTTACCTCAGTCATAGTTATATTTAATGAATGTTTTGTTTTACTTTGAATTTTAATAGATGTAGTTATTTGGTCTGTTAGGCCTCTTCACACTTCAGGTACAATCTTTATTTATAATAAATATTATTGATATTACATATCTTGCTGGTAATTGACCTTGAACAGTGAAGTACTAATTCGTATCCAAGCATAATCATTGGCAATGTAACATGATCTTATGACGCCAATATTGCGAGTTTATCCTCTATAAATTATGCTACTATATCAACACTACTGTACAAATAACACTAATGCCCGATTTTAAACACGGTTTACAATTGTTTTGTTCAGAAAAGTTACTAACTGATGATTGCTGACTTGAAATTTGGCACAATGAAAGAATACATTAGAACTTACTTGAATCCTATGTAAAATTCAGTCTTTCAGTCTTCTGTTGCTTATTTTCATTTTGCCTAACCTGGTTTAACTAAACAAGTTTTGTTGGTGTGAATGAGGTATTAGTGTTTTATTAATTACAAGTATACAGGACTAGGTCGCACTTGTAACCCCTTAATTATCAAATTCAAAATAATTGCAAATTTATATAATATATTTCACAGTAACCAGGTCTGCAAATAATTTTTTTCCCGTGAGATGACATGTGTCCGACTAAGCACCATTTCAATCGGACAAGCACAAGTGATATCTGACATCATATTACAGAACTCCTCGATAAAGGGATGTCAACATAAAACATTTGCAAATTTTGGTTGGCTATTGTCCGATGTCCAAATGTTATTTGCATCCCTGGTAACTGTGCTTGGATAACTTGTTTTGATCATGCGAGTGTCAAGCATGGTTTAAAGTGCACCTAACCCCAAAATATTTTTTCTCTACAACAAACCTTTGCACCAGTTCGAAATGCATGCGCCTTACATTTCTCCCTTTTACAAAATTCGGACTATATATAGCATTCAAAGGTTACGAAATATTGTGCATCATATGTTCCACGACCAAGTCAGAAGGGGCGTGGGTCTATTCCTGATTTGACGTCACAAAATGATTTGCATCGCATCAAGTCTTTGTAAACATCGATGCAAATCAGTTTGCGAGGTCAAATCAGGAATAGACCCACGCCCCTTCTGACTCAGTTGTACAGTATGTATGTACAGTTTTTCATAACTTTTGAATACTATAAATAGTCAGAATTTGGTAAAGGTGCAATGCTTTTCGAACTGGTGCAAAGGTTTATTTTAGGGAAAAAATATTTTCGGGTTAGGTGCACTTTAAGTCAGGATTTCAGGAAAAGAATGCTTTTATAATAAATATCTTACATTTACTAGTCCTTCAATTGTGTAGTATCACTGTACACTTTTACTTATCATTTGCAATTTTACTGCGCCCTCATAGGCTTGCAAAAATGCTTCTGAATCAGGACTCCTAAAAGTATACACTCAATAAAAGATCTGTAGAGTAGTCTCCCCATACAGTTGCCAGCCTGAACAAAGCAATAACCCTCAAATGAAGAGGGTGCAATGAGCACCAGTCTGACAGTGTACTTGTTTGTATAATTATGTTTGTACATCATCTACGATGGACCCCAAGAATGCCTGGATAATTTGATAAGAGATCCCAGTGAATCAGTTATAAACTAAAAACATTTCTTCTGCTTGTAATAAAGTGTGTCTTGCTTGAAGTTCTTGTGATTATCTGACAATGACCTTGCTGAGTGCATAATATCCAATAAAAAAGAATCCCACAAGTCCAGCTATTAGGTAGCACATTATTTTTCTGTTTGATCGTCCAGAATTAACCATTTGTGACAATCGTGCAGCACTGCCACTTAACAAACCAGATGAACTGCCAAAATCATCACCCTGGAAAAAGGAAGAAAGTTATTAAATTAATATTACAAAATGAGCTATTCTATTAGGAATACTGGTATTCACCTACATTGTAAGCACTTGCTGTAAAAAAAAAAATTGAAAAAACACAAAATTTACTTAATAACAGGGTTTAAAAACCTGAGAAAAAGCCAAACGTCATTGCTACTACCATTTGCGCCCATCCTTCAAACATGACAAATTTAACAGATATTTCAATTTAAAATTTTACATCAAATATGGATTTTCACTGGTTACATGTCATGTTTGACCAATGACACATTTGCAGTTTGTCACAAAATTGGCAAATCAATGTTTTGGCACAAAACAAGGTTTCGTTCATGAGCTGTTGAATGTTTGTCCAGGACTTCAATGAATGTCTGCTCATCATGCAATTTATAGGAATGAGCAAAGTTTTAACAACTTTAGAAGGAGTTACCTTCTAGGAGTTGCTTTAGAGAAAGATTTTAAATGTTCCATTCAGATTTTAAATGTTCCATTCAAAAAAAAAATGTTCCATTCAGACCCTGCATTTCAAGGATGAATGCAAATGGTAGTATCCCCAATGATGTATAGAAAAATTATTATTCCAAAACAGTATTGCAAAATGATGCTAAAATAACTGACATCACAATGTTTAATACTCAATCAGAAAGCCTGACAAATTAAATTAGAATGAAGAAATATACTCAAAATTCAAAATTAGGATAATCAACACAAGGTTGCTTTGCAACAATAAGCAGGTGGACAATCAGTTGTCAAGTAAAAATTTCAGTGAGGTACAAATGAACAGCTACTGGTTGTTTTTATTAGCAACCCAGAGTGAAATTTAGAGCTCTTCAGATTAAATATTAAGAATTGTTTGGGGGAGGGGAAGATATAATACTTAAATTTTCCAAAAAAAAACTAATACCAAATAAATGTAATTGTTAACTCACCATTCCATCAAGGTATTTGTTTTGTTGTTTGCTTTCATTTTCAATATCAATAGCAATCTAATGAGAAAACAAGACAGACAGTTTCTTAGCCTTACAAATTAAGTTATCGTGTCTAAATAAAAGATGTTATTATTATTATTATTAAAGTTTTCCAAACAATTGAGACGGAAAGTGTAACTTGGAGAGGCATTCAACAAGTACACTGTATGGCTAGCCTGCGTCGTAGACGGACAAAACCGCCGGTATAGTCTGTGTGCACAACGGCTCCCAAAAGCTTGTTCGGACCCCCGCAGGTTTGCAAGAATCTGTGTATTCATTTCTGATTGGCTTGTATCGTATTACTTTCTATCGCGCTTTTCGATTGGTCCAATTTTAATTTAGTTCACGTGCAGCGCAGTCAACTGTGCAGTCATGCAACAAGTTATTCCTTGTTTTTCCAGTGAAAACAAAACGTTGGAGATCAATGATGAATGTTAGCAAAGACTGAAAGAGTGTTTAAAGCTGTAAAAGAACAGTTTGAAATTGATCAACTTCTACTAGAACAGGAAAACACACTAAAGACATTTTTGGAGGCCACAATGTATTCGTGAATTTGACAACAGGATACGGCAAATCTTTTACTTTCTGGTGGCTGTGTCTTTCATATCGCAGCAGATGCTCTGTTCGAAATCCCTCATGGTTCCAGTGTTGTCGTTGTGATATCGCCGTTCTTATCGCTTATGGAAGACTCAAGTCGCTTATCTTAACGATAATGGAGTCCCAGCAGACATTTAAGTTCTTCTTTTAACTTTTCTACCTGCTCAAGAAGTCCTCTTCGTTTTTTTAGTTTCGCAACACAGTTTCTGCAGATCTCCAGACTATTCAATTCGACCAGGACGTCGAATATTGTTTCCACCCTTTCTTGAGCAATACTCTTTTGTGACTCTTATCAATTAAACGACAGCATAAATTACAATATATTCACAAATTGCTTTGACCTTTACTGCTCCAAGTTGCAGTTGAGAGTAAACACTCGGGAGAGCCATAAACGACCACGAAGTTCCCATTTAAAACTTGTTGGATGAGTTCGGGGTCCTCTTCGTCGGTAATCGCAATTGCTGGGACTCCAATATCATTAAGATAAGCGACTTGGTCTTCCATAAGCGATCGCAACGGCGATATCACAACAACAACACTGGAACCACAAGGGTTTTCGAACAGGGCATCTGCCGCGAAAGGAAGACACTGATTTGCCATATCCTGCTGGCAAATTCACAAATACATTGTGGCCTCCAAGAAATGTCTTTAGTGTGTTTTCCTGTTTTGGTAGCAGTTGATCAATTTCATACTGTTCTTTTACTGCTTTAAACGCTCTTTGCCAACAATTCATCACTGATCTCCGACATTTTGGTTTCATGGGAAAAGCAAGGAATGACTTTGCGTGACTGCACAGTTGACTGAACGTGAAGTAAATTAAAATTAAACTAGCCAATCAGAAATTAATACACAGATCCTTGTACACCTGCGGGGGGTCGGAACAAGCTTTTGGGAGCCGTTGTGCAGACGGACTATACCGAGTATTTCGTGACACTTCCGGCTGCAACACAGGCTATGTATGGTGTGCCTAGGTGTGATATGGCAGGTTTATCCACGCCAGTTTGGTATGCAGGAGAGGGGTTAGATGAAATAACATCATTGGATTCATTCCATTTTTCTTCCCCCCCCCCCCCCACCACCACCACTCCTGACTAAAACCAGGACCACTGGAACACCCAGGAACAACAGAAGAACCTGGAACAACCCGCAATGCCAGAAATACTGTCAAATGGCAATAGGCAATACATTTCTAAAAAATATATGTCAAAAAATAAAATTCTGGTGTTCCGAGGTGTTCCGTGTTTCAGGGTGTTCTGGGGTTCCTAGTTTTAGTACATGCCCACTACCACCACCACCACCATTGCAAAACCAGCGGAGCCCCATGTGCCACTTTGGACACGTTGGACCCTGAAGAAAATGAATATTTGGGAGGAAGGCAGATGGGAGAGTTCAAAAAGCTGAGCCCCGGTCCGCGGACTACCCACTGACCCCCATAGTCTGTGGACTACTCTGTGGACTACCCTGCGGACTACCCCTACGGACTACCTTAAAAATAAACAAAATTTACTTCTGCGGGTTTAAGAAATACAAAAAACTTAAGGTGGCCGAACACACTTTATAAAACCTGTGTTGCATTTGCCTTTTATTCTAAAACCGTTGAACTCTAGTTCCTCAAAATTGGCAGGACAAAAGATAAAAGGATAGACTTTCGAATTCTGATAGTTATGCTGATGTGTGCGCTGTTGCCATGGTAACATGACTGGATATAAACAATTTAAAATCGGGTTTTGCATATTTGCGGAAAATTCAGTCGTTAGATTTTCTCTATCATTTGCCTCAAACAAACCTGTCACAATACCCACATGCGGACACTATTCTAAAGTAATTGTAACATACCGATTTTTGGCTATCCGTCCTTGAAAGATAACTCTATTATTTACAATTTCCTCTGTCAAATTTCAAAACTTTTGCAACAACTTTCTTTCTTGTTTCCTGGAGTATTTTCCTGCCAAATTTGGTGAAATTCTAACGAGCGGTTTTCGAGAAATAAGCGTATTTCGGAAAGACTGGACCTAAGAGCTCAATCTCAATTTTTTGACTAACTACGCATGCGCTGCATTTAACTGGGTTCTGACGGTTCTGACGATATTCACGGTAACACTGAAAAACCTGCCAAATTTGACTTTTTCTAACATACCATGCTAACAAGACTTAAGTTTACAACATACTATCATTTTAAGAAAAAAAATGCCTCATATAAAACCATTGGAACAAAAACTCATCACTCTTTCGGCTGCATATTTGTTGTTGAGTTATCCTTGTGCGCACGCTGCCTCGCATCAGCACCAACGACTGCAGAGCACGCGCGAAAACTGTGTTCGGCCACCTTAATAGCTGCCAACGTGATCATTGAAAACACCCGCCATCTTGATTTTCACCTGCCATTTTTCTTTTCGACCCAGTCTTCTTTCAGTCTCGCCCCATTCTTAACCAAAAAAAAAGAAAGATGGCGGATGTTTTGAATAATCGTTTCGGTAGCTTAAATTGTAGGTAAGTTTCTTGTATTTCTTTAATCCGCAGAAGTAATTCTGGTTGATTTTTAAGGGTAGTCCGTAAGGGTAGTCCGCAGGGTGATCCACGGACTAGCTAGTCCGTAGGGTAGTCCGCGGACTTGGGGGTCAGTGGGTAGTCCGCGGATCGGGGGTAAGTTTTTTCAACTCTCCCAAGGCAGATACAACTTAGGTTTGTATTAATTTCTCCGTTTACCCCTTTTAAGCGAGAAACTTTAGCTGCTAAATCGTCCACCATTCGATTGTTTTCAGTCTCCAACATTTCATCTGTTGATGTGGTCTTCGAACCCATAGCTGCATGTAAAAAGGAACAATAAAATAAATTCGTTATGAAATAAAGTAGAGAGACGTGTTTAGTAAACAAGCAAGCTCACCCGCATACAGTAAGCTAAATATGCATGTTCCACGTCACAACATTTTTCGAACTGTCATACTTAGCAACGAAGCAAATTTCAATTTGAAGGCTACTATATCCTCTTTTGGTGTTGTTATTTGTGCAACATTCTACCAGTAAGAATGAAATAAAATGCTTTAACTCTAACTATAAACAGAGGAATACTCGCGCACGTAAGCTTGTGTGTACATACCTCGACTATTTCCTCGAGTCGCCATTTTGTTTTGCATTCGAGGCACTCGCTGACCAGTATTATATTTTGAGCGCGGGCTTGCAGGGGACCGCGGAACTTGCGAGCTTATTGGTGGTTTTCACTGTCACTCCACAGGCGGACCACCCGATGTTTGAGAAATATAGATGAACATAAATAAGTTCGCCGCGATCTGCTCTAAATATTACGTTTTTTCTACATGTTCAATAAACGTTCAGATGAAATGTTAAATGAGGCTCGTGTGCTATTTTATCCCAAAACGTTCACGGGTGGCGAATTCCCCGTAGACTCTGTGACTCCCTTCTTCTATACAGGGTCTGCGCGTCGAACCCCGGCCGACGAGGCAACCAAACCCACCGAAATTTAAACTACATATAATGAACAGTACTATAAATTAATGTAGAGTTACCCTAACATCAAATGAAAGCTAACCGCAAGCAAAATGGAGTAAAACTAACCGCAAGCAAACCTAAAATAGAGTGAAACTAACCGCAAGCAAACCGAAGAAATAACCTACATAACAGTGCTAACTGTACATGAAGTACATGAAGGGGAATATTAATAATATGGGGTGACCGCTGACATAATAAAATCATACGGAAGAGGGCCCAGGTTGTTTACCATTTACCAAAAAAATCCGGAAATTCCGGTTTCAAACCGGAGACGACCCTGCAGGGGATGAGGTTGGCGGGAGGGGAGATGTCGGAGGCACGTTGCAGTGTCAAGTCCCCAGGTACATTTTTACAAATCGCCTGAGGACTCCAATATGAAATTAAGGGGATGACGGCTTTGGGGCATTAGCCGGAGGAACAAGTTCCAGTTTTGGCAAATCTAAATTAACAATTACACTACAGGGTCGCGCGACCCTCTACCTCTCGGAACGAGACCATCGAGAGACCAGGGCCCCTGCATGACGAGACATGGCGAGATATTTCATTGGTTCTGAAACAATAGATAATACGTCACAACAATGCCTCTCACCCTAAAAGACAATAGAGGTTTCGTACCCCTTTTCATGCACAAATTTCCAGGGCTAGGACTTATATCAAATTTTCCAGGACTCAAAAATTCACATTAATTCCTCTCTCTTCCAAGATCCCCCAACTGGAAGCCTCGCATTGCTTATAAAGTTAGTTAGTTTAAAAGATTTCCAGAACTTTGTAATCTTTTTCCAGGACATTCCAGTCCTGGAAAATGGCATAATAAAAGTCCAGGCCTTTCTGGGTCTTCCAGGACCTGTACGGACCCTGGACCTGGCCGTACAGCGGACCAATGAAAGTTGCTAAGGGGTGGCGATTTCGCCCGTAGACTCTGTGACTCCCTTCTTTTTCAACTAAAATTCTAAGTCTTACAACTTAAGGACGAAAAAGAACGAAAAACTATACAGGGTCTGAGCGTCGAACCCGGGCCAACGAGGCGTACTTAAACCACTGTGCCACAGTGCAGCTATCTACCAAACCCCGCTAAATTTAAACTACAGAAAAATGAACAGTACTATAAATTAACATAGAGTTACCCCGTGCTAACCCCAAGCAAAACTAACCGTGCTAACCGCAAGCAAACCTAACCGTGCTAACCCCAAGCAAACCTAACCGTGCTAACCACAAGCAAACTTAACCGTGCTAACCGCAAGCAAACCTAACCGTGCTAACCGCAAGCAAACCTAACCGTGCTAACCCCAAGCAAACCTAACCGTGCTAACCGCAAGCAAACCTAACCGTGCTAACCGCAAGCAAACCTAACCGTGCTAACCACAAGCAAACATAACCGTGCTAACCCCAAGCAAACCTAACCGTGCTAACCGCAAGCAAACCTAACCGTGCTAACCGCAAGCAAACCTAACCGTGCTAACCCCAAGCAAACCTAACCGTGCTAACCCCAAGCAAACCTAACCGTGCTAACCCCAAGCAAAACGAAGAAATAACCTACATAACAGTGGTAACTGCTCTTGCTGAGTACATGAAGGTGAATATTAATAATGTGGGGTGACCTCTAACAGAAAAAAATCATACTGTGGAAGAGGGTCACAGAGTCTACGGGGGAATTCGCTACCGGTTGCTAAGCAACACCGTGGTCTAGTCCCTTCTTGGAAGCGGGATTTCGTCATCAGTTGGTGCTTGTTCCCCTGACTGAGAACGCTGATACATTTAACCGTCCAGGACTCGTTTAGGCTTGCAAATGAAGAAATATAAACTCAATTTAATTAGGGATTGAAAAAAGTCTTGAGGCACGTCCACCCTCTCATATGAGAGCCCCCTCCCCCACCCCTCCCCACCCACCAGAATGAGTGCACGCTCACTTGCGCATCGATGACATGCACACACAAATCTTTATTAGTGGAATTCATAATACATATATTACAAAAGATTACAACAGAATCGAGGCTCATGACCAATTTAATTTGCGCTAAAGACTTCAGAATAAATAGAACATAAATAACAGTTACAGAAACAATTATAAAGTATGAACCGACCGGCATGGCTTGGCAAATCATAGAAGTGCTAAACTATATTGTAAGATAACTCTTCCATAACCACCCACTGAAACGTTTTACTTTAGAATTTTGGAAACACGCTGTCTCATTATCGATTTTTCAAAAATATTTTTTTCTCCAAAACATTATGAACTTTACAAGTTGGATAGCGATAAATGCTAACTGAATATGGAACAGAACAGTTTTGAAAGGTTTGGATTTCAAAATCAAGAAAATGTGTTACTGCTTGCAATTGGTATTGTTATATATTACGCTTACATAATATGTTGTGTCCACAATAGTGTTCATTTATCGAATTTTTCGAATTGACTTAAACCTAAGAAACCCCAAGCCATGACCATTCACCTAAACATTATGTTACATATTCTAGAACTATTTTCAATTTATACAACCCTGCGTCCATCTGCATCTAAGATAGCAAGATTGTCTGCCCACCTTAGCGAAATTAAGTTCATCAACTCAGAAATATATGAATTCACCTGAAATAGTACATTTCAATACACTCGTAACTAGCTAATATGTAGTATATATTTTTTTGTGATTCAATGTCGAGTCTCTCCGACGCTAAACCACGACAGCTTACTTAAAATTTAACAAGCGCTGAACGACATCGAATTTCTTAGTAGTTTACTTATATGCACGTCCTTATTCCATCTTAATGTGATTAAAGAGTTTATGACTGACTTCATGTATGCATCACGTCAACTCTCTAGCGCAAGCTCTACACATGCATTAAACTACTGGTGTAAGAATCAAATGCAACCAAACGGTTTTCTTTTTTTCATTTAAAACTAAGAAGACACGTATTTCTTTACGTGAGGACTTCAAAGAATTAACTCAAAGTCATTATAAATACTAATTCACAATAACCCGGGCGTTATTTTTCAAGCTTCACAGTCACTGATTGAGCAGTGTTTTTGTCACCAGTCGTCTCTCTTTCTTTCCTCTAAATTCTTGTGTCGCTTTTTCTTCTTCTCTTTTTCTCCTGGCATGTGTAGTGACTCCAGTCTAACCGGTCTCCCAATGGCGGGCATTCCCCCTATGTTACCTCCGCTCCCCGGGGGAGCATTGTTGTTTAACGTTCCGCTCGATCCCCCTGTACCTGGAAACCCCAGCTGAGGGCGTGTAATCCCCGTGGGGGATGATTCCCGTTTGTCGTATCGTTCAAATCTTGTGTTCTCAGCCAACAGCCTGTCAGCTCTCTTGGGTTTGAAATAACTCGACGCGTAATCCTCATGCGAGCTCCGCGATAAATGCTGGAGAAATCGATCCTCGTTTGGCTCCTCAGGGTACCCCCCTAAGTGTCCATTGACAGCCTGTCCCTGGTTATTTATCTGGGGTCTGTTAATGGGCGATTTCGGAACCCGAGAGGGGGTGCTTGCACCCGGCATAATCCCAGGGGTGGGAAGCGATGTCTTTGTAATGACAAGCTCGGGAATGTTCCATTTTCCGGATTCTTCGTCCCAATTGCTCTCTGATCGTATTTTATCAATGTTGTAATAATTACAATCGCGACGGATACACGGCTGAATCTTGTCCAAAATCTGCTGCTGAAGCTTGATCATTTGCTCTTGCCTTCGAATAGTTTCTAAATAATCTTCACGATCGCGCTCAAATTCAGTCTGTAGATCGTCAATCTCCGATTGTGCAAACTTTAATTTCCCTTCCATCTGGTTGATAACATTATTCTTCGCTTTAATCTCATCTTGCAGATTGTCGTAAACTTTGACCATTATCCCATCATCTTCCATCTTCTTCGCCGCCTTGGCGAGTTTATTTCTTTGCGTCAAAGCGTGGTTCTTCTTTGCTCTTCTTTTCTCTTTCAATTTCTGATCATTTTTCTTCTCACCCCCAACAAATTTCTCCTGAAGTTCCTGTAACCTTTTGATCAATGCATCATTCGGTAGCCCTTGACTAAGAAAGCGTAGATCTTCCAGTCCGGGCATCAAGTTTTTCATCTCATGTACACCCTTCATAGCTTTGTTTTGTGCCGTCTGTAACACGCTCTGATCTGGGCTTGAGTCCTGTATTCCTTGTAACGGTCCTGAAATCATGTTAAATGCTGCGTTTGAGCCACCGGTCGACTGAGCAGATGGCCGTTGATCCTGATAAAAAGGAACGGAGAAGATCTTAGATTAAAGGGCATGTGGAACAGCAATAAGCGCACCCAGCTCAAAAATTATTCTAACGAAAATTTCGTGAGTATATCTTTTTCACGGGTTCAGGAAAAATAGCAAAAATATGTTCTTATCTGATGGCGCTTGTCACAAATTTTCAACCCATTCGGTGAGATTATAAGTCACCTATTTTGGCTTCGATCGTGGGCAACGTTTATCTAGTTTTAGTAAAATCCAACTAGTCTATTATCAATGCTGCATTCTAATTGGTTGAGCTACTACCAGGCTATATGTTATAGCCCACTAGTAGCGAAAGCGCCGGCTTTGAAAACCAAAACAATGGCGGCTGAATTGCGTTTTTGCTTAAGTTTCGGACGAGTATTTGAGCCCATTATTAGACAATTCTATACTTTCTAGTTGGATTTTACTAAAACAATTATTCCTCTCGCCCTCATGGCCTCTGAGTCAATAGCCCATTCGGCCTTTGGCCTCATGGGCTATTGACTCAGAGCCCAATCGGGCTCAGGGAATAATTGTTAAATATCTGCTGAAAGTTAACACAGATTTAACGATTTCACCACTGTAAAGTATCTGTCGGCCAACTGTCGGTGACCTGTTGGTAGACTGTCGGTATGTGTCGGTAATGTGTCGGTATGTGTCGGTATGTGTCGGTAATGTGTCGGTATGTGCCGGTAATGTGTCGGTAATGTGTCGACAGTCGGCCAACAGTCGGCCGACAGGTTTTTTGGGAGCTTTTCTTCACTTATGCCCAACAAAGCACTTTCCTTCTGGGCAAGTAATCTTTCATTCTCACTCATCTCATTGGCTTTTATAAGCTGTCTGCCCACTAAATCAAGACAAAGTAAACTTCGAAAAGCCTGCAACTGCACCTGACAAGAACAATTTGAGAGCTGCTTGTACCAAAGGCAAGCTGGAATTCAACTGGTTTTTAAGCCTTGCTAAGGATGAAACTTATCAACTAAACAAACTGCAGGGCTACATGTGCTGTTTATGAAAATGCTTGATTGTACTTGAACAAGCATAGCAACAGTGTAACCTTCTCATACACCTTTAATTTTAGCTTTAACTGCTAATAAATCAACAACAAGCTTGGTGACCCATATTTTTTATTATTAAATTTTGATCAGCAAGACAAGATGGAACTTTTTGCAACGTTTCAAAAAATTCTGTACATGGGGACCAGAGCCACCTTAACTTGACGAAAATTTAACGTGGCTTTGAACTGCATGTACAGAATTTTTTAAAACTTCGCAAACTAACATTAAGGATGTATTTAGAAGGTTACACTGTTGCTATGGTAACCTACTGTGTCAAAAATGATAACAACTTTTTCAACAATCATTGGTCATTTGCTTAACATCAGCTGATAAAGAGTGGTTAAAATGACCTGTCAGAATCTAAGTCTTGGAAAGTACTGGAAACTGTCAAGAGCAACCTTAACCAACTGCTTACCAGCTCATTTGCCAATGCAATCATACTAATGGAACTGTCTGCCAGCACATCTCCCAACTCCACCCCTCCTGGGGCAACATTTGTCACTGCCGCAGTGCCGCCATATTGTTCCTCGACATTGTGAACCTTTTTGTTGTAGTCATTCTGCAGGCGCTCCATTTCTTCCTGTAGCTTCTGTTTGGACATTAGTTCTGCCTCGTAAGATGACTTCATCTCTGCCAGTTTGGCCTCATACTCTTTCCTGAGGTTCTCGGTTTCCTTGGTAACTATGGCAGCATGATCCTGGGATTGAGAGGCATGGGGCGGGGCAGCTACAGGTCTGGCAGGAGCAGCAGATGACCCTCCTATGGTTGAAAGAAGATTTGTTTAGCAGACGACCCATGTGTCCCCAGAGCTACTTGTTCCTCCTGTGCAGAGCCAGCTGGCTCAGAGGAACAAGGAAGTGGCTCTGGGGACGTACACTATGCACCTCTGTTGCAATAACGCAAGCTTTACTCAATCAAATGTCAGTCTGTTGCATTTTTCATTTATGTCAACCCATCAGTAAACAGAAGTTCCCTTCAGTGGTTTCTTAAGGTCATATCTGTGCCTGTGTCCAACCCATTTTGTTTCTTTCTTTTCTTCAATATCCATTAATTTTCAGTGATAAAGGCTAAAGGTGAAATGACTATCCCCGGGTATTTCTACTCCCCTCTGGACGTCACAAGGCTACCCCAGCAAAGATGTAGTTAGCTGTAATAGTTCTTTATATTATATCAATATGAAGTTCTAAATATTAAGCATTTCCATATCCTACCCAATGCAAAGTCTGCAGGAACGTCCATCTGCCCCATCAACATAGCTTTCAGTTTCTGTATTTCCTCTTGATATTCCCTGAGTAGAGCATCCTTTGGATCTTCATTGATCTTTGGTTTATTCTTGATATTCTTTGCACGATTGGCATAACGCAGTGTACTAAGAGTCTCGTCATAGTTGTTGTCAGCTGGACTCAAACATGCAACCATGAGGGTCTTTGTGTTTCCACCTAGTGAGTCCTTAAATACAAAATACATGTATAGCAGTGATTTGTTTGCATTCCTATGGGATTAATGCTTACATACAATTAGATGGCAAGGACGTACGGTGGCCCCCTGGACCCTTGAACCTTTTCAAAACGCATTGTACCTTTCACTTCTCCTTTTATTTACAGCATTCAAAAGTGTGCATCATTCGTTCCACGACCGAGTCAGAAGGGACATGGGTCTATTCATGATTTGACGTCACAAACTGATTTGCATCGCATCAAGTCTTTGCAAACATGCATGCAAATCAGTTTGTGACGTCAAATCAAGAATAGGCCCACGCCCCTTCTGACTTGGTCGTGGAACAAATGATGCACAGTTTTCCGTAACTTTTGAATGCTATAAATAGCCAGAATTATTTTGGAGAAAAGGAGAAACGAAAGGTTCAATGCATTTCAAACTGGTGCAAAAGTGTGTTTTAGCGAAAAAAAAATAGTTTGGGGTTAGGTGCACTTTAAGCCGGCCGGATCATTGCTACATGTAGTTGTATTCTTAGGCAAGACACTCAGTAGTCCTTGTCATTAACGTGACGGATTTAAGGCTGGTGTAACCCTGCGATGGGCCTACATGTATGTGCCCCAAGGCATGAGGAGGATAGGTAAACCCTGTGATGGCCTAACATCTCATAGAGGGCTGAGTAGAAACACTCCTCGGCAATTATGGAAATCAGGATAAGCTCTAGTTTGATTAGGGTCGGCCAGGGTTTTGGGGTATACGGTATACAGGGGCATTATAAATTGGGTATATGGTATTTTGCATTGAAAATTAATATGGGTATATGGTATATTCTGGTAGAATACTCAGACAGTAAATTTTTAGTTGAACATTCAGAATCTGTTTATCCTTAACCTAGAACATGTCCTTCCACTTCAGTGTTTTAATTTTGGGTATATCAGGTCGTTGTTTTTAGGTATATTAAAGTAACTTTTTTTCTTTTTTCTTTTGCAATATAATTGAGAATATTACTGCTCATAAATTATGGCAGGTTTATCGCCAAATATGGTTACCAGCTTGTTGCACGCTTAAATTGTTATTTGGCTCTTCAACATCCTCACATTTCAATCTAGCAAACCTTTTCTCTGTTTTAAGAGAGGTGACGTACTTACCTGGAGCAGTCTGGTCAACTTGGAGTCACGGTAAGGAATGTGTGTTGACTTTCCATCAACCAAGGCAGATATCACATTACCCAAAGCTGACAATGACAAGTTTATCTTTGTGGCCTCCTTGAGCCGATCACCTGTAGCACCAGTCTTGGACTGTCTCTCACTTCCTGCCAAGTCAACAAGGTTGAGTTTACCAGCTCTAATGTGCTCCCCGCTTTCATCTGCAGTCTCCATGATCTCTATGTTTATTGTGAAAATTGAATGGGATCTTGATGAGTCAGCATTCATGAGCGTAGCACCGACTGATCGGTTTTTACTTCCAAGATCCATAACTTTCTCCATTTCAGGTACGTTGTGAACAGGGTGCATAGTGAGGTCCTTCACATAGACCCCTCTTTCAGGATGCTCCTTGAGTTCCAATTTGGTTTTATGGTCCTTCCCGAGAAGGTCCCTAATTTCTTCATTATAAATCTCCAGATACGAGGCATGAACCAAGAATTTTGTATTCTCGGCAACTTGAATGGCATCAAAGATGTGTTCAAATGCACGTGGGATTACACCCCTTTGTGTTGGAGGGTCAGTAATACCCTGCATGCTGAAGGACTTTCCACAGCCTGTCTGACCATATGCAAATACCGTACCATTGTACCCTTCTAACACACCATCAACCAGCGGAAAACAGATGTCACTGTATATCGTTTCAGTGGTTGAGTCCATGTAATATGCGCCATCAAATGTGAATGTCTTCGGAGGCTGACTCTTGTCTCCTGGTTTGGTCAAGCCGCACTGCCCTGTGGATGAGTCCATCTGCACCACAACTTCACAATTTAAATCCTTTTCACGTTGGTTAAGAGGACGACAGCGTACAATAACTTTAACTGCTTCAGCCATGGTTCTATAAGCCTAAAAGATAATGAAAAAATTCATGTCAAGGCATGGTGCAATGTGACTTTTGAAAGGAAAATTCCTGACATTTTTCATGATAAAATTATCCCCTTCAAAATCATCATCATCATCAATATCCATCCGTATTGACCCGTGTTATACAATAGGCTTTAGCAATTGCTGGACTCTTTCTTATTGCACACTTGTGCTGCTGGGCATGCTAAGAACAAATCAGATTCAAGAATTTTGTTATACTGAAGTTACCAGATTCACGAGGCTCCATATAGTTTCACTACAGTGCGCGCACACGGCTGTGTGCGCAAAGGAAGACTTAACCCAACAGATTTTCAAGGCAAGGTAATACTGTTCAGACTTCCAAACATTATGAGTTTGTCAATTTTCTTCTGATCATGGGAATGCATCATGTTTGTGGTTCCAGAGTTGATGCATGCTCAAATTACAATCTTGCAAGTGTGAAAACCAGTTTCCAAACATGTAACACCAGTGTGCGCCACATCATATAAAATTAGATTATACCCTACAGAGCCACCTTTCAAAATTCCTTGAATTCAATGGAGTTTAAATTTGACAAATGTTTTCTAACCTCATTAATAATTCATCAAGTTACAACAAATTAAATCAGGTGGTTTGGAAATGTAATCTTAATTAGCATGTAGTATGATGATTTCATTTTTCCACTTTTAGTACTTTAAGTTTAAGTGTTTGAACCATTTTAAAGGCGCCATTTATATCAATGCCTTTGATCTCTTCCTTTTTCTGAAGGGGGAAATTGTGTCGGCACTTTGATCTTTCTTCCTAGAGGGGTCTTCAAAAGTTATTTCTGAGGGGGCAGAGGCTAAAGTACCTCAATAGGGGGGCTGGGGGTGGACATCAAATGGAATAACCCACTGTGGTTATACTGCAGTCCAAGCGTTTTTATTTTGAGTTTATTTTGTGCAGTCCAAACAAGGGCTGGACAAGGTTGATCAAGATTTCTGAGTACTGCTGTGCCTAAGTTGAAATCAATGGCAGACAACAGAGAAGATAAGCCGACTTTTTTTATAATTTGTTTACTCAAGGAAAATAAACTATTTCAGATCTACACGGGTAGTGGAAAAGATATGAAAGAATTCCTTGCATTCGAATTAACGTTAAGCGCAAAGAAGTTTACTCTTACGTACAAAAGCTTCAGAAATAACCTAAAATTTCCACCCGGCGAATGATCATGCAAACAAATAAACAACATTACGGAAATAGAGCCCTCGAGTGCCCATATTCTGAATTAAACATCAGCGATTATCTTACCTTGAATAGCAATTAACTGTATAAGCTCTGTAGTATCCCTGGATGCTGGTTTTCTCTGATGCTACCAAGTTGCGGATGAAAATTGAAGAATATCCCGTTCGTCTTTCGACGAAAAAGACCCTGTCATGCTTGCATAACTGTTTATACGAAGAATTTGTGTGCAAAATAAGCGGCGATTTTTGTTTATATCATCGCACAAATACAATTCCCATTAGTTCCGAAGCTACCGTATGTCGTTTAGCGGTAAGTTGGGCAGAAAAAAATGAGTAAAGCGGGAAGAATTTCAGATTTCTTCTTCGACCGCGACCGCCATTTCTCCTCAGTAATGACGTTTTCAGCCTTATTTGGAGCCGGCTTGTATTAACTGCTACCATGGCAACCTTTCCCGCGAAATCTCAAGACCAAGGCATGCATTACGTGCAAACTCCAATGGATAAGGAAAACCAGGAACCCTTTTTCAAGAATAAAAACTTGTAAGTTTCTAAAGAATTTGCTGCGTCGACGAGTAGTTAAATAAACTCTTTGGCGTTCCGCGCTTACTCTTGTGCTTCGTGCTCGTTTATCGTGCCCCGGGACTCTGCCTAACGTGAAACCGCCTGTTGTTCAGACAAAGTTCAGAAAACTACAAGGCTCACGTTTGCATCCATTGCTCTTTCCCAGCTCCTAGATCGACCTCAAAGGTTAACGCTTAACATATGTACACAAACCAGGGGAACTGTTTGGAGATGTGACCATGCAAAGCGGTCCCTGAGCAAGTATAACTCGCCCCAGCCTCCCCGGCCCGTACGCCTATGATCAAATAGGCCGAATTGTACGCACAAAGAGAAAAGCATAATTTGAAGTTCTGGTACTTGAACTTTAATTTAAACCAGTCTGAAACTAATCATATGGAAATAAGCTTGTTTTGCATTAGAATGAAGATGCACGTAAAACACATTTTCATATGAATGGTTTCGCACGTAGACTCGTTTTGACGCTGAGGCAAAAGAGAACTCGGAAATGGTCTATTCAAACTGGTTTAAATTAAATTTCAAGTACCAGAACTTCAAATTATGCTTTTCTCTTTGTGCGTGCAATTCGTGAGATAAAAACCTGCCACAAAATGAAAGTAATCCCAAAGTATTCAAAGAGCAACGTTCGTTGGTTGACTATCATGGCTATTTCGAATTTCGGCGACCAATACTATTGCCTTCGAACGCTTTTGTCATAAAAGCATTCCTGTTTTGACGTCACGCATGGCTCCCCCGGCTCGAGGACTTTTCGCAGTCTATAATCCACCGGAAGTAAAATTTGGCAAAAAGGCACGATTTCAATTTTTTTCTGATGTTCACATTAGCATCCAATATAGATTTTTTCAATGAAATAAAAAATAAACTTAACAATGCATGGCTGGTCAAATTAAACAACTGTGGGTAAACAATCCTAAAGGATAATTGGCACAATATTCGGACGAACAAACCAACCTTCATCCTGGGCATATAATGCACTTAGCATTTTAAGCCCCCGATGAAGGTTGGTTTTGCACATCTGAAATAATTTTCCTGATTAAATGAAAAATACCATCGGTTTCCAGTTGTTTGATCAGCCTTGCATTATAAAGTTTGGTTTTCTTTAGTTCGTCGCTAAATGATCCTGATCTACAGCAAGATCCATCTACAATCTGCTCCTGTTTGGTCCTAGCATAGTTTACAGAGGTCAAACATAAAATAAAGTGAAGATTATGTTGTATTGGTTTATGGAATTAAGCATTTACTCTGACTTTTAAAACTTAGATAAATTCGATTTACAGTGATTTATTCTAGTCATCATCTAGCTTTTATAGCCATTAATAAAATTAGTGGCCTCTCTCTTGCTGAGGTCGGGCCTTGAATCTGTACAAAAGAAACAACAAGTACTTATTTAGAACAAAAGTAAAAAAAAAACAAGTGTAAGTTTACAGGGAACCTCCACTCTTTCGACAAATTGACGTTAAATTGTTTGCAATATTGCCTAAATTCCAAATTTTACCAGACAAAACAGAAATTACATTTAATAGCAGCAAAGAATGGAAAAGACTATCGCTTTACAATTTGCCCTGCTCCGCCATTTTGGATTTATGACGTGTAATGGTTGCCGCTATTATTTGGAAGCAGAGGATCTCTTGTATGTGTGAAAAAACTACTGGGCACTGGGCAACTTGACCCTTTACCTTACCGTCTCATGGTGGAGTAAACAGCTCTCGATGGTATATATGTAGCGAGAAAATGTAACACAAGTATACCTACATAGCTGATACAATTACAACGTACAAAATTGACGATAAAGTAGGACTTCTGTAACAGTTTCTATATCGTATTCATGATGTCTCACAGCTCTCGTAACATATAATGTGATTAGTTTGATACTCTAGCCAAAACCAAAACACTAAACAATTGAAACAATGACTTAGACTTAAAAACAATAGAAGCTGCTTTCAACACTAAACAAAAGCAGTTTTCGACAGCTGCTATTTTTTACGTAGTTTCAGCCTGGCAGTTATGTAAACTTTGTGTTACAATTCATTTTTTGGCTGATTAGGTCTCTTGTAGAATCTGCGAAAGCTAGCAGTATTACTAAAAACCGCGAGAACAGTCGTCTCTAGCCGCTGAAAAGGGGGATTCATATGCTGACGTCATTGTTTACCTTTTTCTCATTAGCATACGGCTTGGCGTACAGAAGGCAACAATATGATATGAATGGACTCCAAACAGTTAAAGAACTAGTGACATTTTAGCTTCTTGCGTGTAATATTCAAGGAGAAATTGTCTTTCAAAAACTCCAAAATTTCTGGGTGGCAAAGCGCTAATGAGCTCATACATTCTTTGCAAAATTTTGAGTTTTTAAACCCGCGTCAGACAAAAAGAATTCAATACATCGAGCTGAAATTCATTGGCATAGTTAATCTTGCTATCAACTTTCAATATTCAGAACTGTTTTTTTTGTAGCTCCATCAGAAACTGAATCGCTTATGCTAATGAGGCAAATATTGTAAACAAGGATTCCCCTATTCACAGGATAGAACATTATCTTTCACGGGTCCTGTGGAGATTTCGGTGAAAAGCAACTATCCAAAACTACTTTTGTTTGTTATTGTAAGCAGCTTCTATTGTTTTCAAGACAAAGTCATTGTTTCAATTGTTGAGTCTTTTGTTTAGGGCTAGGGTATCAAACCAATCACATTATATGTTAGGAAAGCTGCCACATCGCCCTGAAAAAGACGTACTCCAGTTTACTTTGCGTGAAGTTTAGTTTGTATCAAAAAGTATATTGACAAGTTCATATCGTGCATACCATCTACATTTCGCTTTCTTCTCCAGCCGCTCGGGCGCTGTTCTCTTTGCTCTTCCTTATGCTCAACATTTTCGTGTCTTTCTTCCATCTTTTCGTTTACTTTCTCCCAGTTGTAAGATCCGCCACGTTCGTGCGCTAACACGTGGCTTAACAGCAGCGACACGAAAACGATGGAGAGGAGATTCAGTCCTTTTGCCATGATATCTAGTTTGAAAGATGGGCAAATGTTGGGTCACGGATCGGTATGATACACTGAACGATTTTTAACGCAACCTCAAAGTGTAGGCGTATCGACCTCCTTGTAGGCGAATCGACTTGTAGGCGAAACTACCGGTTACTGAGTACTGCTCGAGCTCGTGTTGCTTTCACGCGAGTTGCGTTAAAATTAAGACAGGAGGGTGTTACACGAGCCAACTCCGACAAAATTCAGGCAACAATGTTGCAGATTTTTGAATCGCCAGTTGCTGCGACATGTTGCCGCCGGAAAACGGTGCGTTAAAAATCGTCCGGCGTGCCATGTTACATGGCGTCAATTTTTAACGCAACAATCCTGGGTTTCAAATCTGCGTTAAAAATCGTCTCGTGTAGCATCACCATCCCCCATGCCCTCAGCTAGAGTTTATGGTAACACACACCCGACCAACCAAGCGACACAGTCCTTTTCAACTTGAATCCTTTCTACAATACCTTGCATCTGTGAGAATCTATTGAACTGAAATCAGAAGCTAAGGCAGCGCACCAATTTGTTAAAATGGAACAGTAAATTTCGCTACGGCCTGGCCAGTCTGAAGAATTAAAGTGGACCACTTGCAGGAATGAATATTAATAGTGGACTCCCTGTTTTTTTGTTATTATTCCATACAGCTGGGACAAGGGAACACACTGAAGGGAAGCTACACTGAAGGGAAGCTGATGTTTGTTTGTTCGTCTATTACGTTTAATTTATTTAATTATACAAGGTAAAAAAATTACCCAGGTAAATATAACCACACCTAACAATATTAATATAATTAAATGACACTATGATACCGAAACCTGTTTACCAAGAATGCCGTGTCTCTGATAAAATATTGAATTTATTTAAGTATTCTGTCTCCCTGTTGGCGGTTCTAGGGAGCCGAACAACTATAGCTGAAGCCCCTTAGGCCCCGTCCACACGTATCCATTTTCGTTTGAAAACGCAACGTTTTTTCTCCGTTTTCAAAAATTAAAATCGCGTCCACACGTAGCGTTTTCATATCGTTTTCACCGGTCCACACGAAAACGCTGAAACGATTCGAAAACGCAGATACCGCTGACAGTGCATGCACATTTAACGGTAAAATGAGCCCGTAAGATATGAGGGGAAGCCACGTGGTGCCATTTTCTTTCGCGCAGGTGGGCTGGATCCAATACTGATACGATTTCCCCCGTCCACGCGTAAAAACGAAAACGGCGTTTTTAAAAACTTCCAATCTGGAAAGCGTTTTCAAAAAATTGCGTTTTCGGTGACCGTTTTCATCGGATACGTGTGGACGGAAGCCGGATCAGTAACTAAAAAGTTGCGTTTTCAAATGAAAACGAATACGTGTGGGCGGGGCCTCAGGGAATAGGAACCAGCGTTAAATGAAAACGTTGGCATTGAGCAACATTGATGATTTTTAAGGCGTGTGTTAATTGTTTTGGTGTGTTTGTCACCGCAGTGGGTCTTATTTTTCTATTCAGTAAGGGTTGATTTATTCATTTTCCAATGTTTTTCATGTACATAGTCATATTAACGAGCTTTCCAGAATTGTTTTCGAATTCAGTTTAAATATTAGCCCGCGAGCCGAGCCGAGCGTAGCCTGGGGACCTCAGATCACGCTCGCAAATTCGGCTTCCTTCGCTGTTGAGCGTGTTCGCAGGCTAACCAAAAATAAACAAGGATCGCGACCGCGAGGAAGATGAAGACAGATACGAAGAAAAGAAAATGAAAGAATATCAGTTGGCCATTTTTCAAGTTGCGCCATTAACAAGCGCATTTAACAAGTTTGTAGAAACTTGAAACCACATACAATTAAAATTTTGGAGTGATTTCTACCTCCTTTTCGAGTCTAGTTACGCTGGTCTACCGAACATCGGCTGGTAACGGGGATCGAGCCAGTGAAGTCAAAGAAGCTACAATTGAAAATTTACTAGATTAACTGAGTTGTCAAATTTAACGAATTTTATTCAAAAGCAACATCTGATTTTGAAACTCTGAATTGACATCCTAGATCAGGCCTCCAAATTTTCCCAGATAGCATATACTCATGTAAATTGAAACGACTTGACACAGCACCTCTCTCGATAACGCGGCGTTAAAAATAATTTTATATATAATCCTGGTATCTACCGGTGGTTTTCATGTGTCATCAAGCATTCTCTGCCGACGAGTTTACAAAAAAATCGCATATGTTACTTTAGTTTCCTATAAAAGCATAGTTAGTAAAAGCAAAGATCTTCGAGATGAAGGACAAGAGCTAGTTCGCGTTTGCGATGAAATATCAGAAATTAATTTAAAAAAATATCATTCTGTGCAATTTATCCATCGAAAGTGCTTTCAAGAGAACACTGCTTCCGAAGAAGCTCTGAAGATCACAGACCACAATTCTCGAGCTAATTAAAACTTGGCTTGCTTTGAATCAGCTTTAGCTGTGCAGTGACAAGTGACACCTAAGTGAGGTGAGTAATGATCGAGCAACACTGAAAGCGCATTAAATAATAGAACATCCAGTCCTTCATGTATCACTTAAAAAATCTGTTTTACGTAAACCAGTTTAGACTTACCTTTTTACAAGCGTGAAAAGTGTTACTCTTTTCGATCTATAATAAATTTTGACAATTTTATGAAATAAGCGCCGATCTTTCCGGTTCTCCGTTTATTAACTTGTGTACTCAACTGTTATTAAAACTTGGATGTCACGACCATACAATTATTCAGTATTTAACCAGTTTTTGGTTTTTTGAATTAACTCATTTTGGGACGAAATTCAAATGCCAATCACGTATACTGAGTCCTTCTTGAAACGGACATTTCAATACGCAAACTTGTCATATTTTAAAAATGTGTTTTTGTTTAACTAGGATAAAGTCAACTTCTTCAGTCTTTTTAAACCATTTGATCGGGATGCTAGACTTCTCAAGATAACTCTCAGGGGCACCAAACGAGTCTGTTCCTCACTTTATTTGTTCCCCAGCGCAAATGTTGCTGGCTGGCTGGCAAAATGGTTCAGCAAATGTTTTCTCATGGGAGTTGTTACTGAAAAAATACTACTTTTGCGCCGGCTGCATGATTGAAACTCGGAAGGGTGACCAAAGTAACTGCTCGACGAAGGCTTGAATCTCGTTGAGAAGAGTGGTTTTGAGTGTCATTTCCGCGCATTCGTTGTTTGCTCTAATTGCTGGCTGGGAAAAAATTTTTGGATCATGTCATGGCAAAAAGGAACAGATAAATTTTTTCCCTGCAACACTCAAGAACGCTTGTAAATGTTTTGTATCATATATTTTCATCCATTTGGATAAAAGAATGTATTTTGCTACGGTTTGTTCGTTGGGTGCCCCTGAACTCTGGCTTTATACTCTTCGTTGGTAACCGGTTATTGGTGAAAACATTACAGTAATTTCCAGCTGCACACGGAAAGGGAGATAATTGTATGTTTGTAGCTTGATCAAGAATGTTTAGTCGCCTCTTATACAAAATAAACTATCGAAAATTAGGTAATATGAATAATTTTGACCTTCACATCTGCTCGTATCGGTGTACGCGACTAGAAAATTTTATTTATGGAATAGGGGTGAGATGTGAGGGGTGATTGGCGAGGGGGTTAGAGGTAAGGGGTGAAGAAAGTGGAATCTTGACCACATTTCGTTTAGAATTCGACCAAAATGAAAACATTTTTCACGCGCGACTTGCGTGCCTATGTTTCGCAGTAAAATTCTTTAAAAACGCTTTCCTTCAGCTTTTATACTCCCGGTTTGCTAAACAACAACTGCACTGAATTGAGGAAAGCACTCAGAATTCAGAATCGACCATCGTTACCAGCGCTAGTGTAGACACGGCCACATCAAGATCGAAACACAACAGAGCGAAAGCCTGGATTCCAGGTTGCACGCGCGTTGAAAACTTTCAAAAACAGTTCAATCGCTCAAACTGTTTACAGTTTAGGTGCTGTTAGTTCTAAGAAAAAAGCAACAAATTGCATCCAAAGGGACTGCTTTAAAGGGGAAATCATCAAATTCGTTTTCAAGATGAATATGGATCGGGATTGAATTAATTTGTGGAGGGAAAACTCCAAAGTTTGACGTGAAACTTGTCGAAGGGTTCGTTCATTTTTGCCATGTTCTGCCGAGGAACAGCGAGTGAACAGAACTTTGTATTAATTCATCTGGTTTGCGAGAATTTCCGAACGTAACAAAGGTTAGTTTGGCTTTGAGTTACTTTATGTAATTTAAAGTTTGTGGTTCTGTAAGTTTCGAATCGGTTCGCCCGCACTTTTACTTGAATCGTGAAAGCAAGTCTTCGTGTAATCATTTTGGCTTTTTGTTATGGTAAAAAACAAATAGACGTGAGCTTGTTGTCGTACGGTCCTGTAATCGACCACTATAATTTCTTCATCGCATTGTCAAAATCGGTGTTGGCTCACGAGGCCGTCGCGTGTATTTGTCAAATGGCTCTCGTTCATTTTGTAGGGACCTAGCTTAGGCTCGATCAACAGCCGCTGTATGAGAAATGAGCCGCACTCTTCCATGAGGAGCAGCAAAGACCAGCTTTGAGAGAGCGGTAGGAATCGAGCCTACACTAACAGTGGGTCACGGCCACTCTCACTATCCCGGTAACCCCGCCCAATAAATGGATTGAACTCGGCTGGAAAGTGGCTTGGGTAATTTCAAGCACAGGTACGTAAGGTATCCAAGACTCGATTTACCATTTCCACATCTCCCATAATACCCTTTGTTTGCCCTTGCCCCCACCCAAAAAAAAATTCAGAACCTTTGTTTCCCATTTCTCCTGGGTATTACAGTCGTCCCAAGAGGACCTTAACTTTTTTTCTGGGGGGGGGGGGGGGGCAAACAAGGTGTACTGTGGGAGGTGTGGAAATGGCGAATGGCATCAGCATGGTTGTCACTTATCAGAAATAAAAAGTTCCCTGTCTTTTCCCGGACTTTTCACTGACCTTTGAACAATTTTTCCTGACCTTAAATTAGATAAATAAAATTAAAGAAACAACAAAAACCACTGGCCAAAACTACTGTTTCTGTACATGCCACTCGAACAGTATCAAAATCAATCGTGTTTGCAGCTGATTGGCAAAAGAAATTAATTGCATTTGTCTTACCTCTGCTGAGGTATCAAAGTAATCAACAAAAAAACAATCCAAGTTGTTGTAAATTTAATTACTGAACATTACATCAGAGCAAATCCTCAGGCCTGAAGCATTCATTATTAAACAATAACTTAACAATTTACATATACAATTATAATGATCTCCATTTCACGCACAAGATATAACTGGTAGCTTAAGAGCAGCACATAAATGATCCTGAGCATGTCTGTGCCTAAAATGAGAACAAACAAACCAAATTAATTTTAGTTATACACTGTTTGTGACAATTTCAAAATAAATAGACTTATATTGTGTCTTACATGAAATCTACATTGGAGTCTAGTTGCCCAGCAGGCTGCTGTTTTTATCCCGGTTTTGGAGTGTCCATCCATCCCCAGATGGGATGTGAGTACATTGCAGGGTTACCCCAGCATTAAATTCGCTGGTACCCATTTATACACCTGGGCGAGGAGAGGCAATATGAGAGTATAGTGTCTTACCCAGGAACACACTAACGTGACCCCAGTCTGGGATCAAACCCAGACCACATCCAAGCAGTAGTAAAGCCTTTTGAGGATGTTTGCACAAAATTTCTAACATTGATTTTTTTTCTGAGACTTTCTCCACTGCAAAATAATGAGTTACTTATGCCAGAATGTAAAAAACATCAGGGGTCACACACTTCATTTTGGAAATAACATGCTCAGAAGAACACCCTAAATCTGACAAATCAGGCTTCATTAGCGAATATGGCTACAGTGTGTGAAGTGAAATTTCTCTGCCAAATATTGTTTAGTGGACCTATTAAGTGAATTTATTAAATTGGTAAGGTCCCTTAAAGAAAAAAATTTGCATTTAGCCGCCACATTTTCACTTGCTTTACAGCCGCAAGATGACAGGATTTGATGTCGCATACAAGGCAAACTTGAAAATTATTAAACTTCTCACATGTATTTTTTGTTCATTTTTTGACAATCTATTGAGAATTGTAAATGATATCTGTGCATGGGAAAGAAAGTAGGGGCCACTGACCATTTGAGAGTCAGAACCTTTCTTCAGCACGTGAAATTGACGTAAATTTCCAAAAATCTTGGAAATTGCCAACTAATTGCTTGCAAATGGTTTGAAGGGCATAATATTGCTGAGGTGTGAGCCAAGCATTGGTCGGAAAGGAAGAGAACAAGCTTCATTTTCAGCTTGCTCTGCTCACTGATTTTTTGTCACGCTATACCTCACAAGGGCGCCTGTTCGCAGGCTAAATACCTATTGTAATTACGGTCTTTCCCGTAAAACCGTGAACGCCAGAAAAAAATTATGGAATGTTTATTGTGTAGTGACCAATCGCAGCAAAGTTCAGGACACGCAAACAAACCTCAAAACCACAAACTAATGACCGTTGCTGTTTACTGTTTAGTTTACTCACACCTGATTGGCTTTTTCTTTGTAACACAATAACATTCTATAAACATGTCTGGTGTTCATGGTTTTACGGGAAAGACTGTAACCCAAATAACGGAAAAAGATAATCTGTATGTTTTCATGTTATTTCCTCACTCACCTTATACAGTGATTCTTGTTGCATTCTGGGCACACAAAAGGCATTAGTCCATGTTGACGACAAGTCTTCAAAGAACACCTGTTGTTCTTCTTTGGTTTCCCTATTACCAGGCTCTTGCAGCCACTGAGAATGTGCCTTTCAACCTGCAAGGAAAAATAAGCAAACTAAATTTATTTGTGCAGTTGTACTAAAATATTTTTTTTCTTATATATAGCGGTAACCATAAATGAAATCAGGGCCACATGCAGGATTATTGATGATGGGGGGATGGGGAGGGAGGAGGATGTGCATCTCAATGCCACTGGCACAAACCAGCAAGTGTCGTACATACAGTGTTGATGCAAACTCAGATGGGGATCTGGGGGCATCCTCCCTCCCAGAAAATTTTAAAAAATACACTGATGTCTGAGACAACATTTTACACATTAACAAAGATTTTAAATTCACACACAAACCATGTGTGCTACCAAATCCGACCTGCGTGTTGACATCTTCATCTTTGGATTTCTTGATGATTTGATTACAGATTGGACAAACAGGAACATGAATCTATTTGCAATGAGAAAAGAATAAATTATATTAAATTAAGCACTGAAGAAAATTAGTAGAACCTCAGCTGTGTTCTTCTAGAATTCCATGAATCTGATTGGTTCTTCCACTGTTTTCTATTTAACAATTAGACTACGAGCCCAAGTTTTCTATGAGCGAATAGTCAACGAGGCACAGCCAAGTTGACTATCGCTCAGAGAAAACGAGGGCGAGTAGTCTAATTGTTTTAGTAGAAACTCTAAAGAATTACATTAAAAAAGCTGCCATTTTATGTATTTTTAAGCCAAAAATCAAGAAAAATCTTGCCTTCAAAGAGCAATCCACGCGCGATAGTTTTCTATCAGCGAATAGAAAACAGTCGGCGAACCAATCAGATTCAAGGATTTGCAATAGAACACAGCTGAGTTTCTACTAATAATAAACTACAGTGTTCCTGTCGAGGAACTATCAGCTGATAGTTGCCTTGTGGAAATCTGAAGTTCTTAAAACAAATATTTAAGAACATCATATTTTCAAGGTGCAAAGTTCTAACAGACTGATCTAGTTCTAAGACAAAAACAATCTACTGTCAACAAAGTTTCTTTCATGTGCGCATTCAAAAACAAGCATCTTGAATTATTTTTAACTTTTGAAAATTTTCAAAGATGAATTATAACTAACAAAACAAACCCAGACAAGGAACCAGCTAAATCCAGAACCAACTACATACAGAATTTTTTTTATCTGTAGGCTAACTTATTGTGAAAACATTTTCATGGATGAGAACGTACACTGCGCTAACCATCCAGGTATAATTTCCTGTTCGTGCAAAATACCCGGACTGAAGTGTTGTGGACAAACACTATTGCATCAGGTGATCAATTTGAACCAATCAGAATTGGAGACGATTTAGTGATGAACTATTATCACTGACATAAACAATTGTGCACGTTTTGCAATTTGAAAGCATGATTCTTCTTAATTTTTGATAAAATGGAAGCTTTTGGAATACAATCCTTTGGAGATTATACTAAAACAATTAGAATATTAGGCCTCCTTTTCTATGACCAATAGTCAACTCAGGTTAGCCTTGTTGACTATTCGTTCTTAGAAAACTTGGGCTTGTAGTGTAATTGCTAATTAGTAGAAACTTAGCTATATTCTATCAGAAATCCTTGAATATGATTGGTTCTCACATTGTTTTCTATTTGCCGATAGAAAACGATCACGTACATTGCTCATTGAAGGCACGATTTTTCTTGAGTTTCAGCTTAAAAGTATGTCAAGTAGAAGCTTTTTGAATACAATCCTTTAGAGTTTCTACTAAAGCTGTACCTTGTTGACTGTTCACTCAGAGAAAACTTGGGCTCAAAGTCTACACTGTAATTGTTAAATGCAATTTGAGCTGAGCGTTTTGCAACCCTCTTGACCAGTTTTCAATTATGACGTTCGACACTGGCACAACTTTTCCCAACTTTATCCCAGTTTGTATCCAAATGTCATTTATCATGCATCATCCTTGTTGTTTGCATATGACTGGCCCTGATTTTTTACCACTCAAAAAGCAAGACTGCGAGTCCCTTGAAATTTGTCTAAAATTGATTCTTGGCTTATCTTTTTAGACACCATTCACCACCTATTAAATTGTGTGATTTGATTAATCAAAATCAAACTCAAACCTACGATGTCCAGCAAATGCTGTATCATCCGCAGTTAGCAAAATCATCTTTTGTTAGTTCGCTTACTGTATTTAATCATATTTCACGCCAACTTTACCCACCCTATAACATAACTTGGCGGACTGTTAAGTCAGAACTTTTAATATAGCCAAACACCCATGCCAATAAAAGGAACAGTTGATACCTACATCAGTTAAACCGAAATGCGAGCACTCATGTTCTTCTGGGGTGCGATGTTCCAAGCTAAGAAAATAGATGAAAATAGATTAAACTTACTTTAATAATAATATGTACAATCAATGAATCATGTAAGCTTGCAAGCTTGTTTCTCTTCGCTTTTAAGGCAATTTTAGCTTATCCAACGTGTACGCCGTAGCATCGAAAATAACAGGCTAATCAGTGTGTTCAATTTTTCTAGCGAAATGAACCTCCAACTTCTAACTTCTTACCGAATTCAAAAACAAAAAACTAATAACAAGCGTAAGATTACCAGAAAACTTCTTTGCAGTGAGAGCACTGAAATGGCAAGAAGTCGAGTCGCTTGCACGTCGATAAACTGCAGTGCTTTCCGATCGAAAGCAGATCAGCCTCTTCTGCCATGATAAACGTTCTTCCCAATGTACTTACTCATCGTTGTGATCAGCTGTTTATATACATTTTGCTGAGTCATGATGTGGGACTTTTCCTGACTCACGCGAAGGAAATTCGGAAATTTCTGGCTGGTCAGTTACTATTTCATGTATGGAAATACTTACGGTCGCACGGCTTACCGCTGACCAATTGTTCCCGGTGCACTTCCGTTGGGGGCGTTGGCGTTTGAAGGAGAACCTTTGGAAGCTATTTGTAAATTTTTGGGTGATTTGGGAGTAATTTTGAAAAGAGAGGATTAGCAAATTTAGGAAAATAAGAAATGTTAAAACCGGAGAGGGTGCGTTCAACTGTCTGGTGGCGTTTCAAACCAATTTTTCTTTTCTCGATTCCTTTTAAAAACTTCTAAAACATGTTGAGGGGTGGAAAATGCTAATTACAGTATGTTGCCCTATTTCCGGACACTTTTTGCATAAACCGTAATATGTTACCTCAAAACAACAAACACAAGCTCAAATTCAGCCACAGGCTAGCTTCTACTTCTGGTAAGTAGGTCGCAAAGTTTCATCGCCTGAAGCTCTTTGGATTCTTCGTAGTTTTGGAAAGAGTTCGTCGAATTGGTTGCCCTATTTCCGGACAGGTTGCCCTATTTCCGGACGATCGTTACGAGATAAATACTTTTCACTTTTCTTGGGAACATTCTTCTCCCTTGTGGCAAAATATATCTTATAAAAGTTGAATAAAGAAACATTCATTTAAAAGATTACTTTTTGTCCGAAATTGAAAGCTTTTTCTTTCGATTATTTAGCGAAGAAGTCATCGCGATATCAATGTTTTGAAACCGGCCAACAAGTAGCCTCCTACGCAGGCGTTATTAGGGGATTGCGTTACCACTTGTCCGCACAAGTGTAACGCAATCTCCTAATAACGGCTGCGTAGGAAACGAGCCAACAAGCCGACATACGGGGTATTTGTATCACGGTAAGACGAGGAAGACTGGCGACTGATTTATTAGATACTGGACTGGACTTGGAAAACAACACGGAAATTTTTTTTTCCAAATAATTATTTCAGGTGAGTTGAAATTACGAAAGGGAGTTATAAAAACGCTTCTCTTTCAACAACTCTTCGATAAGATTGTATTTAAAACAGAAACTAGTTTGCTATCGTTAGGTGTCCGGAAATAGGAACACCTCACCAAAAATGCAAATTACCTCTTTTGTGGTCTGAAAAAACAGAGAGTTCTTATATGATGACAAACCTAGTCCTTTAAGTTTTACTTATGTCCAAAAAAAAAAGTTTAATCTGTATCGTATTTTGCGAAAACAGACCGCTTAACTGCAAATGGGTAATTCAAATGCGGGCTAAAAATCGCATTTAAGAGGAAACAAATTTTATCTACCTCGACTGAAAACTTGAATGTTCTCGCCTAATCGGAGCGTAGCTTGGCCACGAAGGTATAAAACGAAAGCTGCTTGTCAATAAGTCTTTGGAACATATCGATCGGATTTGTTTTATTGTTTCAACGAAATACGGATTGGTTAAGTGTCCGGAAATAGGGGTGTCCGGGAAATAGGGCAACACACTATACATATTCTAGCAATTTTTTTTAGAAGAAAGGCCAAGTCAAATTATGCCAAACAAATGCTAGCATAATGTGGTAGAAGCAAGGAGAAGAGATTGACAGAAATAACTTAAGATGAAAACCAGTAGAATATATTTTCCCGATATTTTTGGTTGCCATAGGCGTACAGGCAATCTTTTCCCCGGGGGGGAGGGGGTCAACCATTTGCCCAAAAAATTCTCCCGAGTTGCGTTGCCCAAATTTTCTCATCCTGCCCAAAAAATCTTATCCGCCCAAAATTTGGGGAAGCTGCAGCCCCCCTGCCCACCCCGGCCCGTACGCCTATGTTGGTTTGCATCATCATCATCATCATCATCTTTCTTATTTATACACGGTAGATACATCAGGCCAGCTACTAATACAAAATAACTATGGATATTGACTATCTATAATTTAAAATATAATTACATATTAAGTGATTTTATTAAAAGATGTACAATTATGCAAATACTAATATAACTTAATAGAGGAAGTAAAAACAATATCTGCATACGTAAAAAAATAAAAGAGAAGAAAAATTAATGCATGTTTTCTCTTCTTTGGTTTGTCATTCTGGTTTTATTTCTGACAAAAGTTCTGCAGGAAGTGAAAATCCATTGCAGCAATAATGATTTTAAGCGCAATTCTACAAAGCAAACCTACATAATTGTTATTGGTATATACTACAAGTCAAGGCGTGTCCGAACTTACAATTTCGCTAATGAAGTATACATGCTCCCCTCAGTAGTCTAAATGGTCAGTCGTGGGACGGACATTACAGCCAAGATGCGAGCGAGTAAAAATGCCCCATCCATGCTAGAGCTGTGCGAAATTTACAAGAAGAAAAGAGAATTAATGTGGAAATTAAATGAGCGTTCAGAACTTGACGACAGCCCATGTTACAGAGAAACACTAGCACGTTTATAAAACGTGAGTTCGACAGGCGAACAACGAAAAAACCTCATCGAAAACGGCAAGGAAGGACGATTACGGTCAAAAATATATAAAAAAGAAAAAAATAAAAGTAAGAGTAGCTAAACAAAGTAAAAAATAATTTACGCGCTGCAGCCGTCACTCCTCCTCCCCCCCCCCCCCCCAACCCTTTCTCTGTTCTTTTAAATACTTTTCTTTCCACCGATGTAATTTTTTTATCTAGCTGTCCTGCAAGTAATGTAGCTGTAGTGTAAGTAAGTAATGCACACGTACTGTAAGTAAGTTCTGTAACTGTGTTGTGAGTAACTTAAAATAAAAATTAAATAAAAAATAAAAAAAAAAATAAGATTCATGCTGATAATGTTTTTTCAGTTGTTACTCCGACCCGACATATGACACATAATCATACACCTTTTGATTGGTTACCTTGGTTACTAAATGCATCGGTTCGCTCTCTTCCCGTCGGTACAGGCTTTCATGTTTGGAAGCGGTCGCCCTTTATTGTTATAGCGAAACAACTCACAAAATTTCGGCAGGAAGCGCAAATCCTCAAAGCAAACCTACATAATTAGCATTGGTATATACCACAAGTCCTAACTTAAAATTTCGCTAATGAAGAATATATGCTCCCTTCAATAGTCTAAATGGTCAGTCGTGGGACGCACATTGCAGCCAAGATGCGAGCGAGTAAAAATCCCCCATCCATGCTAGAGCTGTGCGAAATTTACAGGAAGAAAAGAGAATTAATGTGGAAATTAAATGAGCGTTCAGAACTTGACGATAGCCCATGTTAAAGAGAAACGCTAGCAACTTTATCAAACTTAAGTTCGACATGCGAACAACGAAAAAACGCCATCGAAACCGGCCAGGAAGGACGATTACGCTCAAGAAATATATTTAAAAAGAAAAAAATAATAGTAACAGTAGTTAAACAAAGTAAAAAATAATTTAAACACTGGAGCCGTAACTCCCACCCCCCCCCCCCCCCACCCCCTTTCATACTGATTCGGTTTTTTAGTTCTTACTCCGACCCGACATGTGACACATAATCATGCACCTTTTGATTAGTTATCTTGGCTGCTAAATGCATCGGTTCGCTCTCTTCCCGTCGGTACAGGCTTTCATGTTTGGAAGCGGAGATTGTGATTTGCAACCAAGGCCTGTGGTTATCCTGTATTAAACTGGCGTTGAAGGGGAGTGAACCAACGAACGACGATGACGAGGAAACGAATAAATGAAGAGAGGGACAAATGAACGAATCCAAAAGAATAAATGAATGAATCGGAAGAAACGAACGGATAATGAAATAAATGAATTGATGAATTTTTTGTAGTTCAATTGAATTATCTGTTTACAGTATGTCAGGTGATAACTTATTACAGGCAATTAAAACTCGTTATTTTTCCTGCTTAGCCGGGTGATGTGTTTTAAATTATCGGGAATGGAAAGTTAAGGCAATTAACGGTGTTTGTTATAAGATTCATGCTGATTCTGTTTTTTCAGTGCTTACTCCGACCCGACATGTGACACATAATCATATACCTTTTGCTTGGTTACCTTGGTTACTAAATGCATCGCTTCGCTCTCTTCCCGTCGGTACAGGCTTTCATGTTTGGAAGCGGTCGCCCTTTATTGTTCTATTGCGAAACAATTCACAAAATTTCGGCAGGAAGCGCAAATCCTCAAAGCAAACCTACATAATTAGTATTGATATATACCACAAGTCAAGGCGTGTCCGAACTTACAATTTCGCTAATGAAGTATATATGCTCCCTTCAATAGTCTAAATGGTCAGTCGTGGGACGGACATTACAGCCAAGATGCGAGCGAGTAAAAAACCCCCGTCCATGCTTGAGCTGTGCGAAATTTACAAGAAGAAAAGAGAATTAATGTGGAAATTAAATGAGAGTTTTTCCGACGAAGAATATGACCCTGACACTGTGGAGGAATCCAATCCGACTCAAACCGCGACGCAAAAAGTGGAACAGAATCAAGCGTACCAAGAAATGAGGGCACAACGAAAGGAAGAGAAGACAATCCCAATCAACGAAAGGACTCAAGAATGGCAAAGAAGGGACACTCGTTGTTGTCCACACAACCAACCAGGCTGTTCAACCATCCAAGCAAACGCTCCAGGTTACTCATACAACCACATTCCAGGTAAAACTGAAAGAAACGCAACCCAGCCGAAACACCAAGGCGTCTACTTCAAACAGGACATGCAACGAAGGACAAACATGGGCTCAGCACAACGGCCACACAGGCAGAGAAGATCGCCACCAATACCACAGTTTCCCAGAAACATGACAGCCCTCCCTTGCCAGTCAAACTGCACACCTGAAGGATCGCTGCCATTTGTACGCCGATATGGCAGACAGGAAGCGGGTTATAAAGAAGGAAATCACGGTAGAAGAAGACAAATTGGAGTATGTCAAGATACTGACGACACTCAAAAACATCGGACATTTGCTCGCGTATTGAGCAAGCGTTTCTGAGGACCATGGAGACTCGGAGATTGTGATTTGCAACCAAGGCCTGTGGTTATCCTGTATTAAACTGGCGTTGAACGGGAGTGAACCAACGAACGACGATGACGAGGAAACGAATAAATGAAGACAGGGACAAATGAACGAATCCAAAAGAATAAATGAATGAATCGGAAGAAACGAACGAATAATGAAATAAATGAATTTTTTGTAGTTCAATTGATTTATCTGTTTACAGTATGTCATATGATAACTAATTAAAGGCAATTAAAAATCGTTATTTTTCCTGCTTACCCGGGTGATGTGTTTTAAATTATCGGGAATGGAAAGTTAAGGCAATTAACGGTGTTTGTTATAAGATTCATGCTGATTCTGTTTTTTCAGTGCTTACTCCGACCCGACATATGACACATAATCATACACCTGTTGATTGGTTACCTTGGTTACCAAATGCATCGCACTAGACCCAGTTCCCTCTCTTCCCGTCTTACTCCGACCCGACATATGACAAATAATCATACACCTGTTGATTGGTTACTTTGGTTACTAAATGCATCGCACTAGTCCAAGTTCGCTTTCATGTTTTTTAAGCGGTCGCCCTTTATTGTTCTAGCTATCACGAAATTTTATATGGAATTTGATCCAAGGAATACGACCAAAATCACTCTCATCCATGTAGAAGTATGATTTGAAATAACTGACAACATTTCTGCGGGAAGTGGAAATTCATTGCAGCAATAATGATTTTAAGCGCAATTCCACAAAGCAAACCTAGATAATTAGTATTGGTATTTACCACAAATTAAGGCGTTTCCTTTTTACTCGTTATTCAAATCATCCATCTTTTTCAACAAGCTACTTTCACTGACTTGTATCGTAAATCTGCAAACCATATTTGTATATTTTTATGAACTTTTTGCAATGGTTGCCTTTCTAAGCTATGGGTGACCCAAGCTATAATGGACACCCCCATTAACATCGTTAAAGAGGGGCGTGTCCAAAATCACACGCACTTTCGCTAATTGTTTGTCAGGTCGGAGTAAGCACTGAAAAAACAAAATCAACAATAACATACTACGCACTTTATCATTGGCTAATTAGTGTTGTTACACTAATTAACTCACAATCTATTTCATTAACTGAACTCGTAAAGTTAATTAGTTTTTCTGATTAGGGGTAATTAGCGACAGTTAATTAGGTAGAACTCTATTAATTAACTGTAATAACCATAATTTTATTTTAATTATACTCGTTATTCGATCAAATAGTCCACTTTTACAAGCCACCTTGCGATTTCACTGGTTTTTTGAGTCATACCTACTTAAAGCCCAATTTACTTCACGGTGATACGACCTACAAAGGACGTCCGTATCAATAACCTAAGGGATGGGCGTGTCAAAATTAACACTTTCACTAATTATAAAATAAAATATACACCTTTTGATTTGTTACTTAATGTGTCGCACCCAGTTCCCTCTCCTTACATCGGCATGCTTTCATGTCGGGAAGACGTCACCGTTTGCTGTACTATTGCGAAACTCTATATGGCAATCGGATTCAAGGAAATTTTATATGGAATTTCATACAAGGAATGCGACCAAAAGCATTCTCATCCATGTAAAACTATGATTTGAAATAACTGAGAATATTTCTACAGGAAGTAAAAATTCATTACAGGAAAAATGATTTTAAGGGCAAATCCACAAAGCAAACCTACAACATATAGATTTAGCTAAGCCTAAAAGCTGAGCTCGCAGTTATTCATTTTTTTTTGTCCTTTACTATGCTCT
>OX393561.1:9769075-9924075 GCA_947652115.1 Blastomussa wellsi
AGAGCATAGAAAAAAACAGCAATGCTGTTCGAGAGCAAACAGACAGAGTAGTGGGCGCCGCCAATGCCGCAACGTCTGCTGCTGCGGGTGTTGTGCAGGTTGTTGGGATTGTTGGTGGGATTGGTTCTGCCCTCCTTCTTCTGCAAGACATGCGACCAAAATATCTTGGGTGGCAAGCTGCAAGCACTGCAGCACCACCAGAGCAGCAGCAGCAGATCTTGCAAAGACCGAAGTCTGGGACGAAGTCTGCGAGTAGGTTTACAAGTTTGAGCAAAGCAAATATTACCCAGTGAACATTTTGAATGAATAATAACGCAAATATTGAATTGGTGGATAACACCCTCCTGGACCTGCAGAATTCTTCATATCCTACGAAAGCCGAATGCTAAATAACATACGCACTTTATCATTGGCTAATTAATGATTTTACACTAATTAACTCACAATCTATTTCATTAACTGAACTCATTAAGTTAATTAGTATTTCTGATTAGGGGTAATTATCGACAGTTAATTAGTTAGTCCTCTATTAATTAACTATGATAACCATTATTTTATTTTGATTATTCTCGTTATTCGATGAAATAGTCCACTGGTTTTTGAGTCATACCTACTTCAAGCCCAATTTACTTCACGGTGACACGACCAACAAAGGACGTCCGTATCAGTAACGCAAGGGAAGGGCGTGTTCAAATTCACTCTTTCGCTGATTGTAAAATAAAATGTATATACCTTTTGATTGCTTAGAAAATTCATCGCACTATACCCAGTTCTCTCTCCTTACATCGGCATGCTTTTATGTTGGGAAGACGTCACCGTTTGCTGTACTATTGCGAAACTCAAGGAAAACGACGAAGGAAATTTCGGGTCCATTTACAAGTATGATTTTAAAAAAATGACACAATTCTGCTGGTAGTGAAATTTCATTGTATCAATAGTGATTTTAGGTGTAAATCCACAAAACAAGAATACATAATTATCTGTTTTAACACTAATTTAGGGCGTGTCCGAACTCACAATTTCACTAACGACGTATAAAAACGCCCTTCAATTAATCATCCTTTTTTTAACAGTTAAATGATCAGTCGTGGGACGGACATTACAACCAAGATGCGAGCGAGTAAAAATGCCCTGTCCATGCTAGAGCTGTGCGAAATTTACAGGAAGAAAAGAGAATTAGCGTCGAACTTAAATGACCGTTCAGATCTTGACGATAACCCAAGTTACAGAAGAATACTTGCTCGTTCTTCCACAGTGAGAACGACAGTCGAACAACGAACAAACGCCATCGAGACCGGCGCGGACGGACGCTTGAGAAAAAACTTGCGTTCCGCAATGAAAGTGTACGAAACGCATGTGCCCTTATCGCAGGACAGGGAAACTACTATAGGAAGGAAAAATAAGCAGCGAATTTCCCACTTTGAGACGGAGTTCAGTGAGTGTGTCCATAGAGAGAGTTTTTCCGACGACGAATATGACCCTGACACTGTGGAAGAATTCAATCCGACTAGAGCCGCGCTACAACAAACGCAAAAGGGGCATATGGGTGGGAATAAAGATCAGGCCACAAAATTGTGCATACACCCAACGTACGAAGGTGTGAGGCCACAACGAAAGTACCAGAGGAGAATCTACAGCAACGAAAGGACTCAAGAACGACGAAGACGAGACACTGGTTATTGTTCACGCAACCAGTCAGGCTGTTCAACCATCCAAGGAAACGCTCCAGGTTACTCATACAACCAAGTTCCAGGCAAAAGGGAAAGAAAAGGCAACCGGCCGAAACACCAAGGCGTCCGCTTGCAACAGGACATGCAACGAAGACAAAACGTGGGCTCACCACAACGGCAACACAGGCATAGAAGATCGCCATCAATCAGAAACATGACAGCCCTCCCTTGCCAGTCAAACAGCACACCTGAAGGACGCGGATGTCAACCTCTGCAATTTGTAAGACAAAAAGCGGATTGTGAAGGAAATCACGCTGGAAGAAGACGAATTGGAGTATGTCGAGATACTGACGACACTCGAAAACATCGGACTTTTGCTCGGGTATTGAGCAAACGTTTTTGAGGACTATTTAAGGAGCCGCAGGACACTATTGGCTGTAATCGATTCCTCTGACTATCTTATTTTAACTAACAAAACTGCCGCTAACGTAAAGTGAATGAAAGAACACATGTTCGAGCGAACGAACGAACGAATGTGTAGCCGAACGATCGAAGGAAAATGCAAATGAATGAGTGAGCGAGTAGTAAGTGCGTGAATGAGTGTGTGCGTGAGTGCGTGAGTGACTGCATGGCATGAGTGAATGAATGAATGTTGTATCCACGTACAAGTAACATCCGCGGCACCTTACAGGGAGACTGTCGCGAGTATAACTTAAAAAATTCAACAGACCAAAAACGTGTTTACACCAATGGAAACCTACAAACAGTGGTTAAGTTTTGCGAAAATTACTATGCCAGTGCACTGAAGCTATACCTGAAGTGATATCATTGTGATACCATCAGGACTTTTAGGTCTCAACTTGAAAAAGTCAGACTGACTTTTTTAAGTTTTGTTCTTGGGATTTGGAAAAATTGGTGTAAACTTTTTGCGGTCACTCCTTCTTGAACAATTTGATTGATATCCGTCTCTTTATGTTCTAGGAGCATTTTCAGTGTGGGTGAAAGAACTTGGTCGTAATTTTGTGGCCATTTAAAAAATATCCGTGACAGTGTTCCTTTAATTAGTGCGCACACCACCGACAGCTGCCATTCTGGTGTTCGCGAGCGAGGGATCTTCTTTTACGCACGCCCGCTGCCGGCCTGTGATTACTCTTGACGCCACCCTGCGGGGCTCAAATGCTCCAACTTCATCAAAGGTGCTTTCACGTGTCAGTGAAGCGGTCTAGTGTATGCCATCTCTTGTCACCGTTGCTGTTCAAGGAAGTCGTTAGTGATCCCAATCACAGCCTTTACAAACTCCTTTCCACTAGGAATAACCAGAAATATTCACTGAGGAAGAATCGGGACTTTGATCTCCCCGTGTTCAAGGCTGCTCACTGACAAAAACACTTTTTATTTCAGGGACCGCGCAGCATTAATGCCGTAGGCGTTAATTTTGTAGCGTGTGCCGCATGCCAAGCCGGTTTCATGCTCCCCGAAAAACTTTTGAAATGAATGATCCCAGAATGGACAAGGTGAATTATTTTATTATCGCATATCTTTCACAGCAGTAGAACGGTACTTTTTCAAATATTATTTGCCAAATATTTATATGAGGGGGGGAGCGGGGGAGGGACTGAAGCTCCCCCCCCGCCCCAGCCCCACTGTTCCGCGTTCGCTGTATCTTCACTCAAGTTTTTAGTATTTAACCTTTTTAGCCTATTTAAACATTTTAACCTTTTTGTCTTGAAACAGTTTCTGATTTTTAAAGTTATATTTGTAATGTAACAACAGTATTTTATTACTTGCTTAAAAAAGTTACAATCACCTGACAGTGCAGGTAACATTGCTAATCAAGGCGGGCCTGGAAAATGAAAAAAAGGAGAGAAAATATACATTAAAGGTTTCTTTTAGTCTCTAAAAGCGCGCAGTGAAAGCTTAATTGTTTGTCGGGTTATATTAGGCCGCAGGTAGAATTAATTTTCTAGTGATGTTTACACGGGATTCGTGTTGTGGTCTTTTCGCAGAGGTATCGCATTTCCTCCGTAATCAAATTTGATCTAGAAAAAGTAAGTTTTTCCCTAAATTCTCGCGTGATGCTTGCGTGTATCTCGAGGTCCACTATTTTTGCTCACCATTATTATGGGCGCACAAAGGCGCGATTACAGTTCGGCTTTCCCTTGCTGCAACGCGTGCCTCTTAAAACAGCGAGAGAAGCGACTGGGTACGAGTCTGCTCAAGGTCCACACAAAGAAGCAAACCATGAAAGGAAGTCAAGTTTGATTGGTCTAGAATAATCGGGAGTATTGATGTAAAGCCACTGGTATAACAATCAATGTCTCTGAGCCAGCTTATTCACTGGGAAACAATTGGTTTATTGGTTTTCAAATATTTCTAGTTTGAGCCCCAAAGGTAAACAACAGGAGTTCGAAATAAGGAAAAAACGTTTAAAGGGGAATTAATTAATTAGCGAGGGTTGTTCGAGATAATCGAATAGTAGTAGCTGCCAACCTTTTCCGAGTCAAAGGCGTGAGATTTTTATAAGGTTCAGGATAAGGCGTTTACAAAGACGACCTGACAATATGGTCCATATGCATACAATGTACAAACGAGCTATGGAAAAATAAACTTATTTGAAAGGCCTTTAAAAATGAAGAATAACGGCGTTTTCCTTTTTTGTGATATCTCCTGTCGTTCCGGAGGTATTAATTTTTTTGGTATTATGCGTGGTTCAATTCTACCTGTAGCCATCCCCCCCGGGCAACCCCCGGGACAAGTCCAGCCCTTTCGGCCCGGAGGTGGGGAAGCCTTCTCGATGTTCTTCTTAGTACGTCCCTTATCGGTTGACACGACTGTGCCGTACCACGGGATGAAGACTGCCTATTTCCAGGGAAAATCTGTTAAAATTGTAGCCGACTGGCTAGAGAAGAATAATCTTTTAAAATTTAAATATGCTTTTGAAGGTGTTTTGCTTTCCCTTTATTGATCCGTTCGCTGGTTGCAAACTCCTTTCCTTTCTATTCTTTCGAGGAAGTGGCGAGACGTACGGGTTAGATTTTTTCCTTCCGTTTTCTTATAAAATGTTGTTTTCATGATTTCTTATGCTATATTTAGTTTCTGTTATCCACGATATATTAGTCTAGTATAGAAAAGCGTTCAAATTCGTAAGTAGACGTACAACAAGTCGGCCCTTATAAACTTTATTAATGACGACGTCGCGATAACAAGTGGGCAAGTTGCGAGAAGCGAGGAACTTTGTGGTCGCTTTCAGAAAAGTTCAGTTCCTTTGCTATTCTTACAGATATCACTTTTGCACACAAAATGACGAACTTCTGGTCGACGACGAGTCCCGGGGGTGGGGAATTGTCTTTTTCTGTGTGCCTTGGGGTGGGGAAGAGACCGCCAAATACGAATAAAATGGCAAATGCTCGGGGGTGTGCCCGGGGTGGGGGGATGGTAACATGTAGAAATGAACCACGCATTATGCAAATTAGGCACCGATGACGTCACAAAGTGTGATAGTGTGCAAAATATAGCATATCTCTGCAATTTATGGTGCAATGCATCTGGACCTTTGCAAGCATGTTGTACCCTAAGAAATACACCACATGTTGCATATTTTGATGTTCCTATGGCAACAATTTTGGTTCCAGTCTCTTTCCTCTTTAAATCAAATGCTCTCCTAATTACCCTTAAGGAAGCGGACGATGTGTGCCCAAGATACGAATACAGGAATAATCATTTCTGAGACCTGGAACCGGATGTGTTGCCATAGCAACACCACAATATACACCTTCTGATGTATGTCTTAGCCTATAACATTCTCGGCAAGTTTCAATTTCATTGCATCATTACTTGAATTGCAGAGATGTTTTCTGTTTGGTGTTTTGACCCCCGTTCTGTCACACTTCATGATGTCATCAGTACCTAATGTGCATAATACAAAAATCGTGAATATCTCTGGAATGAAAGGAGATTTGTTTATTTAACCTGCATGTTGTAGTCAACGACTGAATTACAGGCCAGTCATGCCCAGCTTACACGATCGAAAACAGCTACAATTAGTATTAAGCTCACATACTTATTAAAACTAGATAGTTGAGGCTCGTGTTATTACCAGTGGCGAAAAGATAAATCTCATCAGCTATGTATCTCATTACCGAAGCTAAGGCGAATTACGTGGTACTATTTCTAACACCATTAGGGGTCTATTAGGTCGTCCGCAAATTTAGCCCTTGGACCCCAGGATGGTACAAGGTCATCAACCATGCAAACAGAATAGGGCCAAGCTTGGCCCCTTGGGGAATGTCTCCATTTAAATACTGAGTAATATATGTTGACGTTGCTATGCTAACATTTTCCGACCTACCCTGCAAGAATATGCTGCTGCCCATATGCATCTGACTAAGTAGGCATGCGAATTAAACTTATATAGCTTACCAAGGGTCTCAAGGGCAAGGTGAAGCGAATAAACAATAACATGTACCGTGGATTTACCACAAACCGCGAACTGCTTTACATCCAAGCAATCAAGTTAGGAGAGGGGGGGGGGGGGGGAAATCTAGCTAAGGTGAAACCCGCCATTATCTTCGCTACCTGATAAGTTAACGAAACAGGTCTAGCATTGTTCTCTATGTAACTGGCTGGGCTCTGTTTGTGGAGACGCCGTACGCATGCTTGCTTCAGAAGGGTAAAAAGCCCTCTCGGAGGGAGGCGTTATAGATGTCACAAACTACAGGGGCCAGCATAACATCCGTCCGGCCAAGGTGCTTTCTTCTTCATTTTTAAAGGCCTTTCAAATAGGCTTATTTTTCACTAGCTCCGATTTTTCATTTCATAGGCACTTTAAACTTAAAAAAAAAAGAGACGTGAGAAATTGATCCGCAGGCGCGAGAGTTGGCACGTTCAGTTCTCCTGTTTGAGCTATGTGGAAAACTCTGCCAGTTTCTATGAATAACGAGACATAAATAGATATGATTAATATTCTTAAGCACTTGTGCGAGAAATATTTGTATCCCTCGCAGGAACTGGAAATTCCAGGGGGTGGGCGGGACAGGGGGTGGGAAGGTAAGTAGGTGAGCCAGACAGTCCCCTTGGGGGTAGAGGGAATGGACATTATCTGGGATCAATAGACCAGAGGCTTGGTTTTGTATTAAACGCGGGATAAATTGCCCGGCGCTGACTGAGCTGAGAGAGCCTGGAACAGGGACGAGAATGCTCTCTCGCCCCCATAGTCCTTTTCTTCTCGTTATCATAAATATGTGGTCTGCTAAAGTCAAATAAAGAATAGTAAGTTGTTTGTTTAGCTAAATATAAATCTTTTTGTTTTTCAAGCGTCAAGGGAACCTCCGTCATGCAGCACAGAGTATAAAGAAATTCTAAATTGTTCTGTTCAGCAATCAATATGTACTGATCTGTCGTCAGTGAGTCACTTCGTTACACACGCAAGGTTGCACGGGAAAACATTGTGAAACCGATCGAAGCGCCAGCGAACCAGCTGTGCACTGAATTTCGACATTTCTTGGAGAAAAGGTAGCTAGTGTGTAGCGTGCGTCGTTTACGCTTTGTTTACTGTCTACCACAACATGGCTAAAATACAAGGTACGATCTGCTGAAATGGACGGTTATTGAATATAAGCTTAGTTAAGCATTGTATATAGCTCAACGGCCATCTGAAAAGTTTATCTTGGGATCAATTTTATTCTTAGTTTTATGTTATTTTATATTCAGAATGTAAATATTAGTTGCTTCTCTCTGTCCTCGTAGCTGGTCCGGTGGTTGAAATGAAGGGAGACGAAATGACAAGGTAAATATACAATTTTATATGATTAATTTCAAGCGAAATAGAAAACTGTAAAACTACTGGTGCCTGCAGAGTTGTGTGAAACGTCTTTGGAAAGTACAAGGGTCAATTTGCAAATGGATGTGAATTAAACTAATATTCTACGCTTGTTCGTGTAATTCAACATCTAAAGATTGCATTTTCAAACTTTTAATATCGTCCCACACATGGAATTAAAAATATTGGGCGATACATCGCCATTCTTTCCTTGTTAATCTTGCATGTAAATTTATTCGCATGGATGAAGTGACTCGTGACATACACAGGGAGCGGCGTTTCATTTCGTGAAAAATTTGAAACTAAGTGAAAAAACATGCAATCACGAGAAGTCAGTTTAAAAAGCCATAAGCTCAATCTAGAAGTTGATAATTTCGAATTTACAGTTCTTTAAAAAGATGTTGTGCAATTCCAGCGGTGCCCATGCCTACTCAATTTGTTGTTTACCATTTACACGGGAAAACCGGTTGGTCGACCGTTTGTGCAAATGGAAAGCAAAAGTCCCCAATGGAAATTTCCGTTTGGGAATGGTGTGTTCCATTTACAAAACAGACCCATCTTACCGAGAAAGTCAAGGGCAAGTTTGACATATTGGTGTAGGGCCTGGAACTTGTGGCAAATGGCAAAATTGTAAGTGCATTTTCCGTTCGGAAATTCCGTTTGGGAATTTTGGACTACCTTTCAAGAAATCCTGTTTTCCCGAGAAAATTTGCGTTCGGGGAGACAAAATTAGTCTTTCCATTTACATTCCATCCGGAATTTCCTGGTTTTTTTGGTAAATGGTAAACAACTACAGTTACCAAGAAAAAACACCTGGTAACTTGTGATTGACACTGCTGTCCCCAAGGGCTACTCAGGGCTATATTCTGATTGGTCTATTCTAAGCACAATGGCCCATTTTTGGGTCCCTAAAAATGTTGCCAATCAATGAAAGTCCTTCATCTGGCAAGCCATAAATTGACAGTCTAGTCACAAAAGTTCAGTAGTGGACTGGAATGATTCTATGTCACATACCAGAGATGCCAATTCTGCACCCTTTTCCTCCTTGTAGGATTATTTGGGAGCTTATCAAGGAGAAACTACTTTATCCATATGTTGATATGGATGTTAAGTCTTATGACCTCTCTATTGAATACCGGGATAAAACTGACGACAAAGGTGAGCTTCTATAAATTTTGCTGATGCCACAGTTCTCTGTTCATTGATTTAGAGTTGTACTAAGTGAGCGACGGATCCATGATTTTTCTTAGGAAGGTTACATAGGCTCGATTTCCGCCACTCTCTCGAGTCCAGTCTTCATTCCTCCCCACGAAGAGACGGCTGGACGCCTGAACGGCCATCCATTTCTGTGACGTATTTGAAAAAAACAATTTATGCGTTCTCAGATGTCACCAGATGTGAATTAGGACTCGGAAAGCAAGCCTAAAATGTACACCAGCAACTTGTTCTCGCACTTATTTCGATGTTGCCATCGAAAAGTCAAGCGCTTTGAAAAGCTCCAAGGAGATACAAAAACTATTCATTGCTCGTTGAAGGAAAAGTTTGAAACGAATAATAGAAAAGCGTGGCGTGCCTTCTCGCCCAGTGTTGTTGCATCAACAACATCTTTTCACCACGCAGCAGATTAAGGAAGAGTGAAGGCCGTTAAAAGCCTTTTTTTGGTTATCAATTCAAACAACGTGATAGCTAAATTGTACGTTTAATATTTCAAGCAATTGCTACTAGGTACGAGTCGGGAGGAAAATTGTGGAATTGCCAAAGGATCACCATGGGCTACGGTCTAAAACCAACCACAAATTCTAAAAGTGTTGAACAGAAATCTCATCTTGTTATATTTTTAAACATAGCTTGAAATGTTCCAACATACACGTAAGGTTCATGTCCAAATTTTTTCACATTGACAGTATAAGCTAGTGTTTAAGTGTTGCTTAAAAGGACTACAAATCCATCCATTGCTCTTCATAGATTCTACTCGGACTGTCGACTGCATCTTCCTCCATCAATCCGAGGACAAACAGGACTCGGGTGATCCAAAAACGATCTGGCAGTCACCCCTTTCCACAGCATTTTCAGTAAGACCTATCGATTTTAGGTATTTCAACGATATCAAACATCATCGGTGCACACTGGAATATTATAGGCTAGGAATAATAGACGGCTGCACGCAGGCTAGAAAATTAATGAAAATTACTGAACGTCTGCAATACCTTGATTGGATGGAACTTAAGTCCCGTAGGGAATTTCTATCGTTGATTCAATTATTTAAGTTTATTAATGTTTCTTCGAGAGTTAAGCTTGACAATTATCTATCGTTCTCTCATGCTAACACTAGATCAAGAAATAGTAAGAAGATTTGGAAACCTTTTTCAAGAACTAATATTTTAAAATTCTCTTTCTGGCATAGATATATAGATAAATGGAACTCGTTACCAGATTCCCTAATCTGTGCCGATTCATTGTCAAAATTTAAAAAGGGCTTAAGAGATCACTTTGTAACTAGTACGTAAATTTTGTATGGATATGAAATTGTTGCGATTGTATATTCAATTGATAATTAGATAACTTTGATGACTCCATTATGACTAGATATATTTTAGTGATATCTTTTATATCTCTTTTTACATTATATTAGCTTTTATCTAGATCTATATTTCCTTGATAGCTTTGTAGATATCTTTAGGGGGTCATCTTACATGAGCATTCAGTTCCTCCCTGATGGCAGCCTTTTTGTATTGATTATTACAAATGAAGTTGTTATAAATAAAATAAATAGATGAAATGCTAAATGAGTGTTGTGTGCTATATTGTGCCCATTCTGAGCCTGTTTAAGGCGTCATTTCACAAGATAAGTTATCAACCCCTAGAAGAGAGAAACAAAGCAGGCAGCACGACAACCGGTGACCAGACCTTGTCCAGTTGAAGCGCGAACTGACACCAAACCATCATAATTCTATCCTCGAAAATGCCGGCATCCGATCGGGCACAAATTTCTTTGTACTTGTGCTGAGATTGAGCTTCATCCTTCCAAAATTTTCAGAGAAAAGCGATCCTGAAGTCCAAAAAACAGCTTTCTCAATATGACAGGTGCCAGATTCTTGACCTAAGGAATCTGAAGCATGCGAGTAAATTCAAATCTTTCAGTGGTGACGGGCTTGGGCTTTTGAACATTCAACAGCAGCAATGCGTTGAGTGGTAGATTCACATTGACACGTATTCTTCAGATAATTTCCTCATATTCCTCATTATTCAGATAGTAGAACTTGGTTAATCTGGTAAGCAATGGGCTAAAAATATCGGAGAAAATGTCTGACTAATTTTTGCCTAAAGTGCCCCTGAGAAGAAATTGGTGGTCATCATTTTTTTTTAATTTTCGTGTACAATAGGACTTTCTTAATCATCTTGCCAAATTTCAATCCATTCTGGACATGAGAAGACATAATTTTTGAACTTTTATTTCCAAAAATTTACGGCCGCCATTAATTTGCTGTGTTCCAAGGCTTGGTTGCGATTCGGATAAAGTGACATCAAAGGCTCAAAAATTCCTCACAGGTCGTAATTATATTTATAATAACAATCACTTAGGAAATTTCATGAAGAACGATTCAAAAGCTATTATTGTTGATTTTCATTTGATTTTCAATAGTTATAATTACAACCCATCAAAAATATTTCAAATGTACACTTCACATCCCCATCATTTTTCTTCATTATAATGGCTTCAACTGCTTAACTTAGTTTTAAAGCTTAATTCCTTAATTCCCTTCAAACTAAGAAAACCATGAACACCTGAAATATTTCAGGAATGCATGTTTATTGTGTAATGACCTCACCAATCACAATACCGTTCAGGACACAGGAGCAAACCTCAAAACCTCAAACTAATTACCGTTATCAATAAAGGGCAAAATTACTGAGCGCTGATTGGTTGAGAGAGAGGGCATTTTTTCTTAATCGAGGGCATTTTTAGTAATCAAGAGAGGGCATGATTACCTGTTAATGATTGCTTCGCGACTCGGGCAATTTTGTAAAATTTTGAAAACTCTTGTGCAATTAATCCTTAATAGTATTTGGCCTCATGTGATTACCTATACTAATCATTATGATTACTGTTTGGGGTTTAGTTTTCTTACACCTGATTATTCACGAATTTCTGATGTTCACAGTTTCCGTAGTTTCACAGTAAGATGAACATCATGCACAGAAGAAAGCTGTGAGACTTGTAAACCTCCAGTCAGCCCAGGGGCGGATCCAGGATTTTCTGAAAGGGGGGGTTGTACAGATGTCGGTGATTTAGAAGGGGCCAAAAGGCCCCTTCCAACTAGGGAGGTCTGGGGGCATGCCCCCCCAGAAAAATTTGAAATCTAGAAGCTCGGAAATGCAATTTCCAGCATTCTGACAGAAGTTGCGAAATGTATATTATCTTTTTAAATCCGCAAAAGCAGGTGAATGGTGGAAGTGAAACAACTTCGTAAAAGACAATTTTGTTCTTATTTTTTTTTTAAGAAAGAATTAAAAAAAAATAAAAATGCTGCTCAAAGGGGGGGTTGCAACGCCCTCAACCCCTCCCCTGGATCCGCCCCTGCAGCCTACAGTTTACTACAATTTGTTTTTATTTTCTTTACTTGTCTCAGTTACTGTGGAAGCAGCAGAAGCAGTGAAGAAATACAACGTTGGCATCAAATGTGCTACTATTACTCCAGACGAGAGGAGGGTTGAAGGTCAGTTGCTAAGCAGTTTTACATGTTTTACACTGCGGGTCATATCAGTATAGTCACATGTTGTACTCATTTTATATGGTCAGACAGTGCTTTCAATTATAGGGTGAGCATTAAATAACGCCGGGTGAGGTAGATTTGGTGACCATCGGTTTGGGCTAGGGTTTGTGGTTTTGTGTGGGTTATCATCATTGCGGGCGCAGAAAACTATTCACCCCTGTGTTATCTAATGCTGACTCAATTATAGAGCAGGATGCTCATTCTTGTCCCCAGAGCCACCTGTCTCTCTTAGCCAGCTGGGCCTGTGCACGAGGAACAAGTAGCTCTACAGACACAAGATTTGATGTGATTGCATGGACTCCCGTTGTTAGATTTCAGCCAATTAAATCATGTGTCCTCAGAGCCTCTTGTTCCTTGTGCAGAGGCCCAGCTGGATAAGAGGGACAAGTGGATCTGGGGAAGAGAATGCAGAATTCTATAAGATAGGGACCTGGATGCTAAATGTGATTTGCCCAATAGGGGCCTGGTACAAATCATTCATACAACATTGGTCTTGTTATGTGTTTTTGTCATTCTGTAGTGAGAATATCTATGTGAAATGGATAAATTTCTATCTAAGTCATGTGCACTGACTGCTAGCTGACAAAAAGTGTGAGGTACTTCCCTGTGCTCACTGCTTATAAATGTTGGCTACTTTTTTCTAAAATTGAGAAGATTAAAGAAAGATAATTTCTTAAAAAAAGAAGTTGGTTACTCTACTCAAATTGGCTGCCTACTTAAAATTTTATTGAAGCCTCTGCTTGTAATAATTGTGTAAATCCGTTTGGGAGTCTGATGGGCACTGACATTCTCAGGTATTGCATCAAAAATGCGACCAAGAGCCTACCGTATTTACCCGTGTATAATGTGCACTTTTTCCCCCTAAAGTAGGTTTCAAATATGAGATGCGTATTATACATGAAATCCTTTGTCTGGACTTGTTTGCTTAATTAGCATATAAACAAAGACTGAATTTCGCTCGATATCATTGGTTTTGAATTGAAAAGAAACTAATAACTAACGTAACTAAGGAAGCAACTACTTAAGCAAACGACGCTATCGACAAAGCAATCACTTTCAATAGAGATAGTGCCGGTCCAGTTTTGTTAGAAATAACTCTGCAAGTTTACTGAAGCTATTAAAGAAGTGATATCAGTATGCAACCATCGGGATGTTTAGATCTTAACTTGAAAGAGTTAGGCTGGTTTTTTCATGGAATATAGATGAAAAAACTAATTATGGCTCCCTCTTCCTTCAACAATTTAATTGATTCTTCATCTTGTTGTTCTATGCACATTTTATGTTTGAGCGAAAACACTTCGTCATAATTTTACTGCCATTTTACACCTGCTACAGTGCTCCTTTATTGTGTATTTAATGACCATGGTTTTTTTTATTGTCAGAGTTTAATTTGAAGAAAATGTGGAAATCTCCCAATGGAACAATCCGTAACATCCTTGGTGGAACTGTATTCAGAGAGGCAATAATCTGTAAGAACATTCCAAGACTGGTGCCAGGGTGGATGAAGCCGATTATCATTGGTCGTCACGCTCATGCTGATCAGGTACAGGTCAATAAATTATTATTTTTGTCTTCCTTTTTGCTTACCGAGAACAAGCCCTTTATGTACTCTGTAGCTAACTTTCTTCAAATAATATTCATGGCAGGAAAATTATTTGTACCTGCAAGCAATTGAATGTTGAAGCTGAAGTGGAATATTTTGTACCATTTGTGGGTGGCACGGTGTTCTTCCTCTCACGGTGTCTCTCTTCACCCAGGTGAATAAATGTGTATCAACGAAATAATGCTGGGGGTAACCCTGCGATGGACTAGCAATACTTCTGCGTATGAGCCTATTGACCTGTGCGACAATAGACTCGTGCGCAGAATTTACCTTTTACCTAAAATTAATGACCTGATTTAAGATTGTAAAGCATCTAAACTTGCACCTTGTTTTTTCTCTCAGTACAAAGCAACAGACTTTGTTGTTCCTGGACCTGGTAAAGTGGAGATGGTATACACTCCCTCTGACGGCAGTGAACCAATCAGACATGTTGTACACGAATTCACTGATGGAGGTGGGGTTGCAATGGGGATGTTTAATACAGATGAGGTAACCTTTAGGAAGTTGCATCATCAATCGTTTGTGGGACCCACAGTGATCTAAAAGTGGCTAAATAACATTTAGGCAAAGTTAACCTCGCGACAAGTTAGGTCAGCGGACATTTGTCGCAGGTGGCCTGGTGCGACTACATGTTAAGTTTGGGCACCTCGCGATTTCGGTGCTTTTGCTTGCTCGCACAATTCGCGTAGATATTTCGCTGCGTGCACTTAGCTTGCTTGCAGTGCATTATGAAGCCGTTTGTGCCCACTCCACCCTCCCTCAAGTTTGGATGGGTTTGGTAAGTATTGGTTGGTAAGTATTCCACTGAGTCAGTCAGTGTGACGGTGCCTTGGTGGTGACCACTCGCAGGGTTGCCATGGATACCTCCTTTTCTGAGCTAGTTGTTGCCCGGCTCCACCAATCCTTAAGGCACCAGCTCCCAAGCTCATCTATTGGCGATGAGTTTAATTATGGCTAGCACACTGGACTCCAGATGCAATCAAGTGAGCTGGGTCAAGAGCTGGCCAGGGTTATTGGATTTTGTTCTTGGGCAAAGCATAGACCTATTTCATAAATGACTGTCAATTATAAATCCTTTTGTGTGCATTTAAATTGGCCTTCCTAGCCTCGTTTGTTTCAAAAACAAGGTTAGAAAGGCTAATTTAAATGAATACAAAAGAATTTAAAATTGGAACCCATTTGTGATGGGTCTATTTGATCCTATTACAAGACCAAATCACGGTCTCCTAATCAGTTATTCACGACTTTCTTCACAGTCCATCAAGAACTTTGCTCACAGCTCTTTTCAATACGCATTGGAGAAGGAATACCCTTTATACATGAGGTAAATAACTTAATCAGCTGTTCCTACACTGATAATATGTATATATTTTATATTTGTTAGGTTATTGTTATTATTAATTATTATTATTATTTATTATTATTTATTTTTCCCCTTCCCTTTTTAATTTTTGATATAAGTCCTGCTGTGATGGGTATCCCCCTTTACAGGACTCCCCGTTATGTAGATGTAGATGTAGATTGTTGTTTAATTCGTACAGTTTGTAAGCTGATAGTCAAGACTAGTTGACGGAATGCTTGAGTTTGTGTTTACTTTTGTTTAGACACGGTAATGTTTAAAGGTGCAAGCTTGTGGGGCCGTGTGTTCCAGATCATGGAATTGGAATTTGAAAGTGTTCTTTAGGGGTGTAGGGCTGACTTGGCCAGTACCGTACTCCAGAATCTCTTGTAACTGCACCAATTGACGTGGAGTTTCGTAGATCTAGGCTGCAGAAAATATCTGTGCCCTCTGCGTGGACGCTTCATTTAGGCTCGTATGCAGACTTGATATATAGATTTAAGCCTAAAAGTGGAGCTCCCCAATTATTATTTTTTTAAATAATACTGTGCTTTCATTTTGCAAAGCATGCATCCAAACTATTTTAAAGGCCATTTCCAGTCCGTACTGTACCGTCTCGGGATTTGTTTACATTTCTGTTTTGAATTCGTTGAGACGTTACACTTCGGTAACCGTGCACATGATGTTTTTGAGTCCGCCATTACTGGTCGTTTCGTTTGGGAGTTCTCGATGAGCTGAAAGGTCGGAATGGAATATCGTCGAGGTTCGTCTACTCTTTATTATTGTTTTGCAAGGATATTGGATGTTAATAATGAAGATAAAGGTAAGTTTTTAACCGTAATTTTCATTTTGGGTTGTTTACACTTCATCGTGCGAGGCTTGATAAACATTGCAGGCCGAGATTGCGCAGTACGGACTGGAAATGGCCTTTAAGTGCTGGAACGGCACTACAACATAATATAGAATCGCCATCCTCTTTCTTCAGTTACAAGAGATGCGTCAGAATTTCTTGGAATCATGGCATTACCGTCGCTGCACTAAATTGCGTTCCTCAGAGACATGAAATGACTCCCACAGTTAACGTTCGAAACACTTTTACAGTGCACAAATTCATGTTTACGTCTCCACGAGTTATTCAATGAAAAAAGGACTTGCAAATAAATTGGTTTGAATTCATTTTGTATTTCGCGGCGGCAGCTAGTTATTGCTAGATGATGCATTTGGCAGTTTAGGAGGTATCGCAATGCATGTGCAACAAAAACAGGTCATGCCATGTCAATAATTCGTATCAGTACCAACAAAAAGATTTCTCGAAAACTAGAAGGATGCATTTCAGTTTGTAACTAAATATGTGAACTATTTCTCACCTCAAACGAGGTTGCTCTCTCTCGCAGTTCGCTTAAATCTTGTCTCCTCGTATATGAATTTACTCTACTCCCGTTTGCCGACATTGACATAACAGGAGATAAGGGTACTATGTTTTTTTCCAAAGTTTTGAACTTCAAAAGAAACCTGAATAAATTCGTTGACTCTGCTGTAAAACAACTCAACGCTTCGCCCTTCATTACGAATGGTTTTCCCGCCAAAAAAAAACGCAGGCTGCCACAAAAGTCGTTCCCAGGGCTAATCCGTGCGTGCGTACAGTCGTACGGACGGAAAGTCGCGTGATATCAATAACCAAATTTTTTCAGATGGGTTTACCAAAACTTTTAAAGGTATGGGGCTCTGCACGCGTGCGCCTTCGCCTGCGCCTTCGCGTGCGCGTTCAGTTGGGTAGTTTAACACTTTACTATGTGCGCCACTAGTGGTCATTAATGTTTGCTTTGATATCATTACCATTCTTTGTAAAATTTCATTGCAATAATTTTCAAGTAGTTTAAATTTTGTTCTTGCTAATCACATTTTGCTTTTTTGCAGCACAAAGAATACGATTCTTAAAAGCTATGATGGTAGATTCAAGGATATTTTCCAAGAAATATGTGAAAGGTAAGTTGTTATAAAATACCTACTGTTTTGTGAAGGGAAGGATGGGAGTCTGTAATGTCCTATTGTAAATCGAATACCTATTAAAGGGAAGGCTGTAAGTAATTTAATTCAAGTTGTGTTGAGCTGCTAGCTGTTGAGTGACGATGTTCTTAATTTGTTTACAGTGACTACAAAACGCAGTTTGAAGAGAAGAAGTTGTGGTATGAACACAGGTTAATAGACGACATGGTCGCCTATGCTCTCAAGTCTGAAGGTGGATTTATGTGGGCGTGTAAAAATTACGATGGTGATGTGCAGTCCGATTCTGTTGCTCAAGGTATGTAGTGTGTGGTCCTCAAGTTGGACACAATTTGCTTTTGTTGCATTTATGGTGTTTTCTCCAACCTCCCAATTCACAAATAACTTATGCTGAAGCACTCTAAATAATAGCTATAGTTGCCTGGCTAGCGGAGGTAGGGATGAGGGTGGGGGTTATGGTAGGGTATCCTCTCGTACTCTCTCAGTGAATCTCTTCTGCCAATAGTGCAATATTACTGCAACATGTGAATTAAAGCGCACCTAACCCAAAATATTTTTTTGCTAAAATATACCTTTGCACCAGTTTGCAACACATTGCACCTTTCGTTTCTCCTTTTTACCAAATTCTGGCTATTTATAGCATTCAAACGTTATGAAAAACTGTGCATGCAAATCAGTTTGTGACGTCAAATCGGGAATAGACCCACGCCCCTTCTGCCTCGTGGAACAAATGATGCACAGTTTATCGTAACTTTCGAATGCTATAAATAGTCCGAATTTGGTGCAAAGGTGCAATGCGTTTCAAATTGGTGCAAAGGTTTATTCTAGCGAAAAATTATTTGGGGTTAGGTGCACTTTAAATGTGGCTAAATGTAATTTAGGCGAAGTTAAAATCGAGACAATGCAAGCAGCGGTCTTCTTTATGGCGGCTCGTGCTGTCGCGGGGTGGCCTGGTAAGTCGCAGGGGTTTTGGTATTTACAGGGCTCAGGTTTCTGGGAATCATTGTGCATTCACTCTTTGCGTTTGCGAAGCCTTCGTGCTGTTCTCCCCCGCCCTTCCCCTCCCCTTTGAGGTAGGTATCATCACTTCCACTGAATTGCTGTCGGCTCGTACATTCTCGGTCCCACCATCCGTATAAGCACCATCCCCCAACCTCATCTATTGTTGATGAGCTTTAAGCATAATTTAACTGACTGGGTGTTTCCAGGATTTGGTTCACTTGGCATGATGACCAGTGTTCTCGTGTGCCCTGATGGTAAAACAGTGGAAGCCGAGGCGGCTCATGGAACAGTAACAAGACATTACCGCATGCATCAACAAGGAAAAGAGACATCTACTAATCCAGTCGGTAAGATTGCTTCTCAAACTCATTAATAATTCATCACGTTAAAACAAAGGAAATCAGAACCGTAACCGTGGTTTGGAAATGTGATCTTAATTAGCATAGATTTTTACGATTTTATTTCTTCGTTTTCACCGTAGTTTTAGTTTCGATTGAGAAGATAGATCAAACACTCGAGACAGTGTTTCATCGGCTATCCAAACACCTCGAAGTTCATTAAAAATACTCCGCTGCGCGTCGTATTTTCAACTCTCTTCTCGGTGTTTGGATATCCCGATGAAACACTGTCGCTCGTGTTTGATCTATTACTTGAAATATTGCTTGAACAATAATACACCTTTATTAGCACGTGCTAAGAGCCAATCGCAGTCAAGAATTTTGGTATAGTTTGATTAATCCATTACTGATCTGCTTCCTGTTTGTCCTCAGCTTCAATTTTTGCGTGGACACGAGGCTTGCTACATCGTGCAAAGTTGGATGGTAAGTGAAAGTTCGCATTGGGCGTGCAGAGCTTTTTAAATGTTGGATGTTCCTTTTTGCGTCTTAAAGAAGCTTCTGTGCGGTATTTTGAATCATTTTTGCGACGAACCAAATTCCCCTTAAAATATTAGGTTACTGAAGGAAAAAAAACGCCAAAGAAGTGATACTAAACAAAAAAGGAACAAGGATGGTTAAGAATGGAGAAGATTGAAACGGATTACAAAGGACGAATTTGGTGATGCACAAACCATGGTGTAACTTCTTCCAAAAGGCTATAGACTAAGGGTGCGTTCCATTGACCCTATCTCGGAATACAAATAGGTTGGAATAACCTTTAGTGTGTTTTTGGTTTTTTTTTCAGGTAACGACAATCTTGCAAAGTTTTGCCATACGTTAGAAGAGACTTGTATTGACACGATTGAAGCTGGTCACATGACTAAAGACCTTGCTGGTTGCATCAAGGGACTGTCCAATGTCCAGCGGTCGGATTATCTGAATACGTTTGAATTTCTCGACAAAATAGCTGAAGTTCTGGCGGTTAAATTGAAGCAGTCACCGAGTCGTTTGTAGCGCCGGAGTAAAGTGACATTTTAGTTGGCGAGTTCATACTTGCTAAGCCTTTGAATAGGGAAAAAGTTTAGTATATTCGAATTTTTATCGCCAAGGTTAAAACAGCAAATGATCCAGACAGCATTTTCTTGCAACTCCTCGTCATGCGAGTTTAGAAAAGCGTTGTTGTGTGTGTTTAGCCCGGGCAAAACGTGGATGAGAAATTCAGTTTACAGTGCTACGCGCCTTACCGTTGCCACTCGAGAAAGTTTTTGATTAAATTTTGACATCTTTTTTGACAACTTTTTGCTAACTTCAAAGCGAGCCAGCCAATCAGAACATGAGAATGTAAATTCCCAAGAGAGTGAATGCACATATAATTTGACTTCTCCGCCCTTGGAAATTGTCATGTTCTGATTGGCTGGCTCGCTTTGAAGTTAGCAAAAAGTTGTCAAAAAGATGTCAAAATTTAGTCAAAAACTTTCTCGAATGGCAACGGAAAGGCGCGCAGCACTGTAAGAGTTCAAATTCTCTTTCTTATTTGGCTAAGAACTCTCATGTGCTCTTGACGAAGTGTACTCGCATATGCAACATTTTGCGACAAAACACAAGGAAATGTCGCCTGTATTACTTGTTCCTTCCAAATAGTTTATGTTCATAATTGTGAAAAGTTAGTGGGTATATGTGGACCATGTAAGGTATGAAAGTCCAGATAGTCTTAACAAATCAACTATTTTATTTAGCATACTTGGTGTACTTTTTACTATTTATAATTGCGGCAGATAAGTATTTTGACTGTCGTGTCGATCAACACTGAAAACGGGTCATTTAAAAAATAGCAGCAAAATAATTAATGGTTTTTAACATTTGAAATTGATACAATTAATTTTAAAATAACAAAATTTAATGATGCAAAATATGATCTTGCAAGAACTTGATATATAAGCAAGCAAGGCAAATTTCAATTGTTATTCGAATAAATCCATAATTGACTAACGATTTCAAATTGTATTGAAAAATTAAATTGGTGAATGATTAATGTAATCCATACGTCTACATTCAATACAACCTTAGGCAACTCTCTAGTTTGCAGTGGAGATTAGAGAAATTCCTGTGGTCGATTAATAGGAAACTTCTTTAGAATTGATTTTAATTTCCGAGGGAAATATTTTTGTACATTTGACGTGGAAGTTTCCTCGTTTTTTACACAGCCCGATCAGAAAAGTCGGTTGTAAAATTAATAATGCAAATATCAGCACTGATGTATTTTATCATTTTCTCTATTTCGTATGCTTTTTTTAATTAATATATTTTAATAGTCATCATCATCATCATTATTATCCTTTATGATAGTACAGGTGTCAAAATTGTTATTTTATATTTGTCTTTAGTTCAGAATTTTTACTTGATGTCAAAATTTGTCTTTGCCTTTTCTCGTAGATAATAAAGATGTCAATTTCAATTTTGTACTTTTTGAACCCATAAGAGAGCTAAACTGAGGCCAAAGGTTTACTGTAAAGGCCATGTTATACGAGGCAATTTCCCTTGCCACTTGCAACGCCTTTTGTTGCCAGTTGCGATAAAAATTTCACGTGTATGTTTGCAACCTGCGATACGACACTGTTGCATTGCGAGTTGCTGGAAAGTCGAACTATCTTCTACTTTTCGCAACGCTGTAAGATAAGTTAGTTCTTGCTGTGTTTGACATCGCTACCTGCAACGCAAATTTAATTTGGGGGTATGTTTGGGTGAAATAGTTTTCTCAAAGGATTTGTAAAAGTTTGAAGATTTATTGAAATTTGAAGTTAAAATAGACTTATAGTAGATGGAAACCAAAACTTAACAGTTTACCGGCCCGCTCTGATGATCTGGCGACAACTTATAGTCAAAGACTTAACCCAAACAATTTAAATCTTGCATGATAATACGTCACAAATATGAATGCAAATTGAGCGTTAAAAATTTATTCATAACAAAAAAAACCGCATTTACACGATGGCTGTCGAAAATGTACGGAGGAATGAAAGGAAGCTATCCTTTCAGTTCTACTTGCAAAGCGACGAAGACGATTTTGGTGGATTTTTACCCGTGGAAACAACCCTTGAAGAACTTTATCCACCAGTCTGCAAAAACTGTAACAAGGACGAATGCTGGCTGTTCGGGTATTTAATCTTATTGTTTCTTTTCAGCTGTGGAGCTATCGGGCTTGGGGTTTTTGTTTTCGTCTGGGAATTTATACAAGACACAAACGAAAGGTTTTTTCTGGAGTTGTTAACACCCATACTCGCTCTGATTCTTGCGAGTGTCGCTGCGGTGTTATGGGTAGTATCGATTGCCGGTTGCGTTGGAACAGTTAAACAAAGCACGAAGCTCCTTCAGATTGTAACAATAGTTTTTAAGGTTCTTTTGTTACTTGAGGTCGCACTGTCTACGCTCGCTTTTTACTACCATACTCGAGTAGATGCCGAGACAAACAAGTTTGCCGAATGGATGTCGTTTATTCAACACTACCACGAGGATCCTAATTTGAGGTTCACTCTCGACTCCATACAGTCTCGTATGCGCTGTTGCGGTTTCAATGGCTACGAAGACTGGAATCAGAACCCATTGTTTTCATGCACTTTGCCGCGTTCAAAAGCCTGCCTTCTTCCAGTTACGTGCTGTGATGAGGCAGAGAGACAAAAACGAGATTGCGGGTACCAAATACGACGGAATCACACGGGTGAAACTCTAAGGCAACCAGCGAAATTTGTTCACACCAAAGGTTGTTTGACGATCATTCAAGATTGGTACAAATATAATTTGCTCTTCATTTCAATAAGCTGTGTTTTATTGGCTGTGGTTCAAGCGATTATTATTTGGGCCATTAAGCGTCTTGTTAGACGAATTAAAAGCGAAAGTGTACAGGAATGTTTGGACCCAACTGAACAAGAACTATTACCGCTACAGGAAGATTTACAAGACGAAAAAAGGTCCACGGAAGTTGATGAAGAAATTCGTGTGCGAAACACGAGTGTTATGCTCCAGAGAATACACACACTCAAGTTTGTATTGAGAGCAGTGGTGGGTTGGAGGGGAAGCCATTTTGCAAAAGAAGAAAATATTTGAACACATTTTCCATTTTGCACTCAAATTGCAATTCACTCTTCATTATGATTCTGATTAACCTGTTTAGTTATAATTATTGATTTTAGGGTATATGAGGAAAGTTTTCGTGGCATGGCGGGAATGTACGTACCAACAACAGGGGTACTGAGCGCTTTTCATTTGTTCGGAGAAACCAAGTGTTCCGGTGAAAACTAAAATGTTTATTCCCCAGAAAATTGTTCAGGAAAACTGAATGGCATACCATCAGGAGTGAGTTTTTGCAGGAATGGCTCCGGGCTCGGAATGCACTGGGAACGAGTTTGGTTAGCTAAGCAATCCGGTTAGCCTACTATAGCACTCCGGTTAGCCTACTAAGCACTGCGGTTATGCGGTAAGCTCTGAAGAATGGTAAGGGTAACACGATAAATTCTTAAAACTTTCGGTGTTGGACAGCCGGTCTTCGGTAGTGTAGTGGTTAGTGGGAATAGCTCGTGATCCGAGTGACCCGGGATCGATTCCACCTCTGTGCTTTTATAATTGACTTTGTTTTTTCTCTTTTTCCACGAAAAAATCAAAGTCTGAAAAAATCTAAGTGTCCCGGAGCCATTCCTGCATTAACGCCATGTCAGGAGTGAAGCTCTTTTTTCGCTGGAAATATCTACCTTGTTCCCAGGGTCTCTCATCTTCCCGCCCTCCCAGAGCGAGAGAGACCCTGGGAACGAGGTTGTCGGAATATGCGTTTTCACACTAGAACCTTGCCCTTTGATTAAAAACGCGGCTGTTCCAGTGGCAAATGAAATGGATAGGTCGTTTCCACTGGAAGGTTTTCGAATGGTACACACTCGCCCCGTACCTTTGTGTTTGTTCAAAAACTGTACTGTCCTTTCTGATGGACAATTAATTCTCACGGACGTTTTCGAAACAAATAGAAAGTGCTCACTGTTCAACCTGCCGTTTGCGAGAAAACTGACACTTGTACAGGTAATTTTCTCGTGGTTAGAGCACGAAACTGAAAACAGAAGTTGATGTAGCCTCCAACGCAGACGTCCTTTGGGCTTCGTCACGCGTTCCTTCCCCACGGACCGAGCTAATGTATATATACATAAACATCTTTCCTAACACTTGAACTGAAACTGCAAAAATCTTGAGAAAAGACCTTTTTGTCACGGCGTCATTGTGATGTCACATACGGCGGAAATCTCGAAAATTAAACATGCTGTATTTCAAACGCAAAGGATAGTTATCTAGCTGGCAATTTGTGAGCAGATATATTTTTAGGATTTCTTTCACGTGGTGTCAACAAAAATTTAGCAGGCCAAAACGCAGGCCAAGCGAATTTTGATTTAAAAATTTTATGACGTCACGCGCAAACCAGCAATAGTCTCATTAACGGACTGAACTTTTGTATTGCATATTTTTACTAATAAATAGTTCAATATATTTTTTGCTAGAGAATTTGATTAAATTTGTTATAAAGTTATATTTGGCCGTTACCCAAGGCAACAATTGAAATAATTTCGATTAACTTACACTGCGTAGAAGTATATGATTATGTCCGCAATAGAACAAGCTGTACGTCTTCTTTCAATGCAACCGTAGAATTCAAGTTCCAAGTTATTGTCATTTTAAGTTTTTGTTCTCTTTGAACCTGTCCCCAGAGAGTAGTGAAGGGATGCGGTTAGTTAAAAAATATAAAAAATAGAGAGAACCCAAGTGGAATAAATACGTAAGCAGAGAACTCTACGCACACGATCCTAATTGTACTTTTAAGTCTTTTTGAGAAATAGAGTTGTTAAAAAGAATTTCCTGTAGTTGCGTGATTTTTTGGCGTGATACTAGCGTTGTGACATCACACGTAGTCCCATTGTGACGTATTTCCGGTATGAAAAACGGTCACATGACCCAACTCCGGCTTTTTGATTGGTCCATTAAGAATATCTTGGCTTCTGATTGGCTACTGCCTAAACGGCCGCCCTTTACTACTTCCTCGTGCCCTGGGCCCCACCGGCTAAGAGGGACAAGCGGCTCTGGGGACGAGAATGACAAAAAATAACCAAAATTAACCCAAAACAGCTGTTGCCTCGCCCCCAGGCACCGATCTGTCGAAAAGACGAAAACACAGGGAGTAAGAGGGAAGAAATTGGGGGGAAGATGGTTGAGAAGCAGTCCCACAATGCTTCGAGAACCGCGCAAGGCAAAATACGTCCCAAATTTCAAAGCGCACCGCCTATAGGCATTTGCCGATTGTGCTAGTAAAAGTGGCATATTATGCTAGTGGCAGTGCTCGTTTTTTGCCCAAATTATGCTCGCTTTGCAAAGGGACATTTTTCACATTAGTGACATTACTCGTCCGGTCGTCCCCCTCCTCTTGTATTTTCCAGTGGTGGATTCGAGGCGTCTATCCCGAGAAAGTTGTGCAGGCTTTGGTCTATCCTCTCTGTTCTCGCTACCTTGTAAACTATCTGGATGTAAGTTCACTGCACTTGACTGGTTTGGCGTGGCGGCCGCCATTTTTGAAACGAGCACTGGGAGAAAGACTAAGGAGTCTGGGACCGAGACACAGACTTCCGGTTCCGTTTCATCGAACTCCCGCGGTATCTCAACACAAGTAAAAAAAAATCGAAAAATAGGAGTGGAAGCAACTGTTAATAGTAATCTATCGTTTTTAGTAGCTGAGATCTTCGTTTTCTTGAATTATTCTAAAATTGTGCTATTAAGACAAGAAAATATACGGATTATGCTAGCAGTGTTACTTTTGGAAAAAGGGCAAAAATTATGCTCAATTCCTCAGATTATGCCAAAAATTATGCTTGCACAATCGGCAAGAGCCTAACCGCCTACGGCCAAGGACGTCCTTTTCAAGGAGAAAATAAATATGAATTGCTGTTGTGAGAGTTACTTTGCAGTATTTTGGACACCCACTTTTAAAATCCTGGCTTAACGCCTAGCTGTCCCTCCACTGGCTGTGTCATGTTATATGACCTTTCCTTTAAATAGTTTATTTATGCAGGAGTTGGGAGGTGAGATGCAACTAGCCTCTGAGCGTGTCAGCTACAAATATTTATATTTATCATTGAAGGCCCCAGGGGGTACTCCCTACTTTTTTGTGTGTGTGTGGGAGGGGGGGGGGGCTCTATATAAAAGGGTTCTTTCAATTATTAGGCTGGAGTGGGATCTCAAACCTGAGTTTGAGTATAGCAAATGGCAGGGCAAACTGTCACTTAGGCATTTACAAAACGCCTTTCAAAATATCTTTAACAAAACCACCGAATTGTTGATTAACATTCCTACCACACCTCCTTGGGGATAGGCACCCACCAAAAATAAATGTTACAGTCCTCAACATCTATGAATTCTTATCCTTAATCTGGGTAATGTTTCTATACAAACCCACAAAATCATACACAAATTAACGGGTTAAAGTACTTTCCAAACAGACACGTGAGTTGCAGTACGAAAATAAAGATTCACGGAAAATTAAAGGTGGTTTAAATCTTCTAAAGTTGGTTATCCAGCTTCACGCTATGAACGAAATCGTTAAACCCACATTGGCGCTACTGTGCGTAAAGTTGATGTAAACTAGGCGTAAAGTTGCTTTAGCCTCTTTTCTCAAGCTTTAATTATGGTGTAAAGCTAGAATAAAGGTCAGCTTTAAAAACACGTAAAGGTAGCGTAAAGCTACCCAAAACAGACGATAACGCCAGCTTTAAGTTGGCTTTACACTGCAGTAAAGTTATCTTTTCATGCTGTGGGACATCTCCAGTTGACTCGCATAGAAAACCATTTCAATGCCACCGCACCCATTGCAGCTAAGTACTTGAAGTAAACAACCAACTTGCGTTAATTTGCGCTGAGTGGCCAAGTTAGTGAAAACAAGTGCAGGCATGAACTGAACAAACGGAATTGCACGTTGACGCAAGTTTAAACTTCCATGTAAGGTTCCGTTTGGTCAGGCCTTGAGGCCATTGTGACCGACCGACCAATCAGTCAGTCAATTAGTCGATCGTCAGTCAGTCAGTCAATCATGATTGATGTGAATTGGCCACCGTAAAGAGATTCGAGGGCTGACGTTTCGAGCGTTAGCCCTTCGTCGGAGCAAATCGATCAAACAATCAATCGAACGATCAATAAATCAATCTCTATTTTAATGCAATATAAAATCTTACAATGTTTATAAAAATACGTTAATAATTAATAAAATTCGTAGATCTCCCCATGCACACTATATTATATTTTAATTTAAATTCCTTTGAAATTTCGGGCTCTAGCCCATACGAATTACAAAACTTATACTAATTACGCATGCACTTTTAGTTAACTCACAGAGACGAAATGCCCGTTTTAAAATCAAATCTTTCTGTTGCTTTCAACCGGCCTGCATTTATACTTTTTATCAATCTTCCGTTCTGAACATTTCTAACAGCTATCTAATCGACAGGGCGATGTTACTTAATTTGCGATTAGCTTGCAGTCAAAAAAGTCATAAATTCGAACGAAACCTCTTGATCACTGGCATAAATGTTTAAAAATGTAGAAAAATAAACGAAATACTGAATGGAATACACCTGATCAAAATTGAACCAAAACAAATTAAATGAATGCATGAATTGTAAGTTAAACATGATTACTCGCACGTCGAATTGTAAGAATCAGTGACCTATTTTTGTTCGAGTTATCAGGTGACTGTCGTCAATAAAAAAAAACTAATTAAAAGCAATCACAACAGCCAGTCAAAATATTAGTACAATTAGCCAATGAGAACTTGAAGCAAATACACGAAGCTGGTGTAAAGTGCAGGAAACGCACGTGAACAAGTCGTGAACGGTTTGCGTTTGCATCTGATTGGTTGATTTTGGTAAAATGAATTCTTAAACGAATCACAGAGCGTAGTAAAATAAAAGCATTTTTGGATTACTTTCGGCACTCAAAGAGCTTTAAAAAACTGAGGCTTCGTCGCTATATAAAGAAAAAATCATTAAAAATGCGTGGCCAAGCCCTAAAATGTAGCAAAATATTAAAGTTCATTTCATCTAAGCATTGTCTACTTGAGTTTTCTTCCCATAAGTCAGTTCCGCGCCTCCACTCAACAACATGTCGATACCGGTTGTGAACGTGGCTTCAGCAGCCAGGTATAAACAGGCTTGACCGGATTCCTCCAGCGTTCCCATACGACCTAGCAGCTAGGAGAGACAAACACAACAATGTCAAGGAAGTCAATTTTTCGTCCTGGCGAAACGCTCATACCTTCTTCAGATTCTCTAATAAGAAAACCCCGCTACCACCGTTTTCACTGATATATGTGACTTCGGAAATTAGAACACTCGCGGAAATGTTTCCGTCCATCATACGTCAGCCGGCGTTTCGCAAGAGCGACCACAAAGGTGTACTGGCGAAAAATAAATTTCATTTAGCCGCCACAACTCTTTCCAGTGTTTTCTTTATGCAGTTGATTTGTCAAAAATGGCATTGCTTTGAATGAAACAACAAAAAAAAAACGATAATTTTATGCTCAGCGAGCGGTAAAGATGTGGCACGACAAACGCAGAAGGCTTGAAATTGAAGTTTTTTAAGTCCCTTGAGTTCACAGAAGTCTCGAGGTAACGAATCTCTTCACACAACTTACCTGCGCCTCTTCGCCATCCTTTTTACTTTTCTCAAAGTTCCCTGAGCCCTGAGCTAATTGATCCCACAACGGGGTCCAGACATTGCCTGGTGAAACACTAAAATGTAGAATTTAAGTTCGTGCTGAAGTGAACAGTTCCACAGTGTTATATATAGTTACAAGAGGCAATAGCAGCTTGAATGTTCTGTGTCTTAATTAATAGACCATATTCACGATATAATTTGGTTTTATCAACTGGGTTGATAATGTCAATTGGCCACCGTTTACAAAGAGATTCAAGAGCTGACGTTTCGAGCGTTAGCCCTTCGTCGGAGCGAATCCATTCGCTCCGACGAAGGGCTAACGCTCGAAACGTCAGCTCTTGAATCTCTTTACGGTGGCCAATTGACATTATCAACCCAGTTGATAAAACCAAATTATATTGTTATACTTCCCACCGACGCAGCACCACAGTTTCTTTAGAAACTTACCCCCTCTATTCATATTCACGATAGCCGTCATGTTGGTTTTCATATTGTAATGCAAATTAGCCACGTTGTCTTCCAGGGGGCAAACATTGAAATGATGCCGTTTTTCGGAAAATCGGACGGTCTAAGTAGTGACGTATCTGCGGTAAATCAACATTTGAGAGCCAAGTTAAGGAATAATGATTTCATTATACTGCCAGTTTGAAATAGTTACTCGATACCATGACTTGTTAACAACGCAAGCCGTTTTCTTTTTTATAAAAGTGCCAAAATTGCGTTAAAAGCAAGGCTATAAAAATAATTATCAGACATGATGAGAAACCATATAATTTGGTTTTATCAACTGGGTTGATAATGTCAATTGGCCACCGTAGAGAGATTCAAGAGCTGACGTTTCGAGCGTTAGCCCTTCGTCGGAGCGACTCAAGGAATTGTGCGTCGTGTGTTTTTTATATACGTCTCCCTGTTTCGCCGATGTATAACTTTTTGCAAAGAGTGCAAGTTATGCAGTAGATGGCATTGGCTGAGGTACAGGTGAAATGATCAGTGATTTTGATAGATCGCTTGGGTCCCAACTTGGCGACCGATTCCGAGAACACCTTCGTGACGTAGAGAAAGACGACAAAAATGCATCGAAACCGGTCGCGAGACACTTCAATCTCCCAAATCATTCTAAGCAACATATGGCAGTCTGCAGCCTTTCCCTTCACCAAGGAAACACGGAAAGCCGTAAAACTCTAGAACAAAAAATTTATTTTTCAAATCGGCACTCTTAATCCTCACGGTATCAACGAACGCTTTTCATTTAACTAATTTATTCCAAAGTTTTCACGTTACCAGGCACCAGCCAATAGCGAAACTCCATCTTTCTTTTTTAAAAATACACGACGCACAATTCTTTGATTCGCTCTGACGAAGGGCTAACGCTCGAAACGTCAGCTCTTGAATCTCTTTACGGTGGCCAATTGACATTATCAACCCAGTTGACAAAACAAAATTATATTGTTATACTTCCCACCGACGCAGCACCGCAGTTTCTTTAGAAACTTACCCCCTCTATTCATGATGAGAAACCAGCTGAAATTAGTCGATTTAGGCTTGTTTGCCTCCTCAAAAGTCACGTGTTTAATTTGCATTACAATGTAAAAACAAACATGGCGGCTATCGTGAATAAGGTCTATTGCCTGGTTTCAAACCGAGGGGGACAAGGTAAGAGTCAACAATTTATGGCATTAGCAACTATTGATCCACATAGTCAGAAAGTGCACACCACCTCAAGCTTTACAAAATCCCCAAGCTTGGTTTTCATAGACCCAATATTAAGCGAGAAACAACCAGTCAAAAACGTCAGAATTTACAAAGAAATGTATGGCCATCCGGACGCTGCGTACGGATTACTATTACATTTCTTTGTAATTTTGACGTATTTAAATGGGTGTATCTCAGTCAAAACTGGCCCGATTAACACCAAACTTGAAGATTTTGTAAATCTCGGTGTGCTCTTTCTAACTTTGTGGATCACTAGTTGCTAATCCCATAATGTACAGACTCGTACCTAGTCCCTTTGGGTTTGAAACCAGGCAATTGTATTAACGATTAATTAGTATTTGGACTTTGTGTCACGAGTACAATTTAGGACAAAATCGTCCTTGTAATTTTAAATGTGCATGCTCAGCCGATTGTGAAATTACTCGCTTGATTTAATACTCCCTGAATCGCACTCCGCTCAGTTCCATTGAAATTGATCATGATCGCCACAGTATTTTAACAGACATGTTCTCACAACCCATCAACAACAAAACCATTTGAGTTACTTGTATTCTATACCACTTCATTTTCTCGAGCCACTTGCAGAACAAAAAGAATTTCATATTACTTGAAGAAATATACTACCAATCCAAGTGTTCACTGTGTCTATGCTAATGGTTATGGGTATTAGTATATGCACAGCGAGGAGTTTAGAAAACCTCCCTTACCTGTTTACTCGCACTCCATGTTTTGCCTCATCAACTGCTAGAGCCCGTGTCATCGAAGTAATTCCACCCTAAACACAATTAAAGTAAGCTTTGAGCAGTCATAATTTATGCTTCACCTGCACAGCAAATCAGTGTACAGTATGCCGAACAGCCTGCATATCTGGCAGCTTTTCATATCTGTGGGTGGTGGCGGTTCTAGTGTGGTAGCCTGTGTTGCTGGTAGAATTTTACAAAAGATTGCTATAATTCCTTTTGTGACAGAGCCTAAAAAAGAGCAGCCAAAACCAGAAGAGAATGGGAAGTGTTCAAGGACCTATTTCCCTGCCACTTACAAAAATCAAACAGTGGCTTTGTCACTCCCGTTTGCAGCTTCACAACCAAAATAAAGCATTAATTACTGTGCAAAAACCTGTGTTATCAGTGTTAAGACTGGACACTTCTGCATTTGTACATTATTGTGTTGTTCAGTGACCAAAAATACTTTGTAAAGAAATAACTTGAAGCCCTAACAGTGATGGACACCAGCGACTTAACTGCTGGGGACTGGGAAATAGATTGAAATACTCCTCAGGGGTGGATCCAGGATTTTTCTCAGGAGGGGGTGCACCACTAAGGAATGACATAATTGACATATAGCAGCAGCTATATTAGAAAGTCACTGGTCATCTCACGGAGGGGTGCGTACCCCCTGCACCCTCCCCCTAGATCCATCCCTGCTTCTAGTTATTTCTAACAGCTCCACATATTTCTTGCAATCAAAGGAGGCAATTGCATAAAATGGAGATTTACCTTACTTGCGACATAAGCAACAGCTCCAGGTTGACCGATTTGTGCCACCAAACTGGAAATATTGATGATGTTCCCTTTTGTTTTCCGTAAGTAAGGCAGAGCAAACTAAAATTGTAAAAAGCTCAGATCATCACAAACACACACCAAAACTTCAAATCACTGTCAGCATTAAGTTAAGTCTCACATCTGTGTTTGGATAATACTATTAACTAACATGTAAGCAGGCTGAACTAATACCATTAGTTCTGAAAGAATAATGACCCTTGAAATTTTCAGATTTAGCAGGCTTTTTCTATTGCTCACTAGTGTTAGGTGTTGCATCCCTTCATTACAGCCTTAAGCTGTACGTTTCGGCTTAGATATCCTGTTATGTTTAGATTATGCCACTGGGACTAATAAATTTGAAACCCTAAGATTATTGACTGGTTTGACGTGTTTCTGATCAAAAAAGGGTTCTTTTAGTTAGGGTATTAGGTCTTGGATACCTCCTTCCATCCGCAGCAGTACATAAATCATATTTTTTTTTATCTCTGTTAGTAGTACATACTTACTTTGCAAAATATAAAATAATTTACAAGATTTAGATCCAATAGCTTTCTAAATTCATCAACTGATGTATGGTCAACTGTTTTTCCTTCAGGGGGATCTAAAAAGAAAATCAAATCTCAGGCATCATAAAAATATGTTTCTCTTGATTTGCGACACATTTTTTTACATGTTCTTTTTACAACTTACAACATTTTATAATTATATACCGGTATTAATGCTTTTACTGGTTATGTTTGTTTTTTTGATTGATTCGGTGGAATACTGTTTGGAAGAAGTACTGTCTTAATGGTCAATTTTAATACCATGATTGATGTCTGGATAAATTTGAAAAGGACACTTTTTTCACCGAATTGCCATTTGAAATTGTGTTAGGGTGGACAGCAAATATGTAAGAAGATGAAAATCATCTGAAGCTGTGCTATTCAAATTTAAAGGTAAAATGCAACGAAATTTGACCTACATGAAAGAAAATAGTGTGAATAATCATAATACAAAGTTTTAAATCATTTGGTTAAAACACCACCAAGATATTCAATGCTGAAAACGGCTGTTTTTCTTTGCTTCATAAACGGAATGTTTGGGGAAACTTCGGGAAATTGTCAGAGATTGATCTTGTGATGTCATATGTGGCAAGTTTGTCCGCGCGAGTAGCGTGGGAAACACAATTTTCACAACAACAAGTATGGTGTTCGGTGCTGCTTTTAATTGCAGTAATTCTTCAAAATCCGGTTTGAGCCTTTTCTCTTTCCCTTTGAAAGACGAAAAGCAATTGAAGGATTGGGTAAGACTCATGAAAAGAAAGGATTTCGTCCCAACTACTGCATCTCGCATGTGCTCCTCACACTTTTCTGCCTATAGCTTCTAGCAGAATATCAAGTTCAGAGCTATAGGGAAGATATTTGTTTACAAACATTGTTTTTCCGGCTTTGTTGTAACATTACTTCCCGTTGTTGCGTTATATTGAAAGATGACATCCAGCATATGGTATGCGATACCTGGATGTGAATCATAAGGTAAAGTGTTTTGTTTACGGGGTATGGGCTGTGAATGTCTCAGTGAATGTGTATTCCGGGGTATTTTGTTCTCTGTCTAATATATGTAAATAAACGGATCAAAGCAAAAAACATCCCTTTCAAGAGGTTTTTCCAAACGCAGTACAGCTGAGATGTCTGTTTCCTGGTTGTTACAAAATTTGAACTGATAATCCAGGTGGACGTCTTTGCATATTGTAGCGCGACATGCACAATATGTTATACATTTCTCGTGTAGGCATTCAAGGTATTTTCATCTGCCAGTGTTATCACTGGAAATATCTATTAATTTACTTTCATTGGCTGATTAACTTTTAACTACTAGGACATGCATTATAAGGTCTCATGCAGGAACACAAGGAACTTCCGACTGTCTTGTTATTATTTGAAATTGACTTTTAATGAGCGGATACATGATACCCTGGTCACCGACAAAACAAATAAAAAATAAATTCCGCCTCGGGCACATGTGCGTGCAGCTAATAATTATCACTGTCAAACTAAGAAAACTGAAAAACACCTGAAATATTTCAGGAATGTCGATTGTGTGGTGTTTGCGGCATGGTCTAGTTTTCTCACACCTGATTGGCTTTTTCCTTGTTACACAATTATAATATTTCATGTCACAACAGTCAAATTAGCCAGGGCTCAAGAAATGTGTGCATGGTCTTAAGATAATACTTGGTGTTTGCTTAGGGGTTTCAAAACAAGCGGGTGACTGTCAGAGTTCTCTCGGTCACTTGATTGTATGTCACTGGCTACTCTGACCATAGCAATCAGCTCACGAAAGTAAATTAAATGTTTAACACATCACAGCTGCCTACTGTTACCGTTGCTGATGCCTATACTTCAAAACATTTTGAAACCTGTTTCCTTACAGCCGCAGACCGGTCCTAAAGTGATTAATGATTAGTGATGAACTTTTCCTACTTACGCCATCCAGCATTGTTTACAAGGCAGTCAATACAGCCATACTTTTCTATTGTCTTGTCCATAACATTCTTTAGGAACAAAGAAGAAAAAGTAAAAAAGAAGAAAAAGTAAGGAATATTTAATATATTCTGTGTGATTTCCCACGATAATAGTTAAAAATACCGACTCGCTCACTAAAATAATACCTGCACCATACACTAAAACCGTGTACCTTTATATCTTCTTCTTTACTGACATCACATTTAATGAAGTACGCTTCTCCAGGTCCTTTATCGTTTAATTCTATCTCAAGCCTTTTTCCATCTTCAACTAAGTAACATAATTTATTAAGAAATCAAACATCAGATAATGTTTCTAGCAAATATTTCTTGGCATATTCATTACTGCATGGTTCTCCTAGAAACTTTATGCAAGGATATTATAACCATTCTAGGCATTGTCAACCATGATGCACAAAATAATTGATTTCCACAAAGCTGATTACCAGTAAAATTCTCTTTTGTAAGTTACAAAAAGCTAACAACAGCTGTTACTGGCAAATAAAATTATTAATTGCAAGAGCATAATGCAAGCAATTATTGTTCTGCACAGAATTTCTTTCTTATTTTTTTGGCTTGTTTTGTCGGTGACCAGACCGCAGCTGGAAAGGTCAAATACAAAGTATAACATATAATTATTGTTTTGCAATATTTATTTTTAATTTGATCTACCATACTTACCACCTCGAGCACAAAAAACTACTTTGGCACCAGCTTTAACTAGAAATAAAAATGACAATTAATTAGTGATAATACAATGCAATACAATACAATACAATATTCTTTATCTGTACTCCCTTGCCTATGAGAAATTAAAAACAATATTGAAAATAAAATAGAGTACTGGCTGCCTGGAATAACCATAGGGGCTAGTGGAGCCAGGCAGCCAGAAGACAACAATGTTAAATATATTTAACTTATTATAATTAATTTACACTCATAGCAGTAACTCAATCGAACTTGTTGATACTGTTTACACTTCACAAATGGCCCAAATGAAGTTTTTGAGTCTGTCATTACAGGTCGTTTTGTTTAGGAATGCTTGATGAGCTAAAACATCCGTTTGGTATACTATCAAGCAGGTTCTTCTACTCTAATACTGTTTTGCAAGGATATTTTGTGTTAATATTGAAGAAAAATTTCTGTTTTTCCTGTAATTTTCATTTAATTGACTAGCACACATTCCCTTGTGCGAGACTCACTCACATAAACATTGCTGATGGCAATTACATGATTCAAATTGGACGTCATCTTTAATTTACTTTATATCTAATGGGTTATTTTTTCTCTTGGGTAAAGTGGTTTAAATAAATAAATAAATAAACGATACTTATAGAAGAAGCCACATCAGCCTCAGCTGGTTTTCATGCGGGTCCTCTATCCAGGTCAAATTGCAATTTGGAAATGCTGGTTTTTAAGGAGGGAGGAAAACCAGAGAACTGGGAGAAAAACCCTCAAAGCGAGGAGAGAACCAACAACAAACTCAACCCACATATGGAACCGGGCCCGAATGGAACCCAGGCCACATTGGTGCGAGGCGAGTGATCTCACCACTGTACTGTGCCACCCTCACTCCCCAAATCATGACCTCACTTTCTCCGCCCCATCTCTTTTTTTTTTCAAGTACACACACCCCACCCAATGCATCGGGGGTCATATAAAAACAGCATCTTGAAATTCATTTGTTCAGAGGTAAGATTTTGAGTAGTTTAGGCGTATAAATTCTTTACGTTGCGCAAAATTAGCTTGGCTTCCAAAGGGCGTAAAAAAAGGGGTGGATGAGTAGTATCCATTAGCAGGATTAGGCCAGATCACATGACTAAATGCAATCTAGTTTAACACTTTTCTTTTTCAATAAACAACCCCAATAGCATCCTGAAAGATAAAAAAGGCCTACCATATGTCGATTTTAGCTGCAATCTACATGCATACATAAAAATGCATCAAGCCCAAATTATATTTCTTACCAAATTCCCTGACTATTCCTTCTCCAATTCCCTTCGATCCTCCAGTCACGATGGCCACTTTTCCACCGTATCTCTGATTCGATGCTGCCTCTCCCGTTGCCATGATTTTAAATTCGTTCCAGTCAAGTTGATGAAATATAGTAGAACTCCAATTCAATACTGAGAGTCAGGTCTTCAGCTCAACTGATAGAACACAAAGTTTTGTTGTACACAAACCGTGGGGCCCTGGGGAAGGGAAGGTGGCTTCTCGAAAGGAGCTCTGGGATACAACTCTTTGGCATGTTACCGCTGGCAGACTACTGTTTCAGTCAGTTCGCAGGTCATGGAGATTTTCGAGCGCACAATAACTTGTTTTGTTCTTCTGATCGTCTTTACTTCGTCCGCTTATGGCTTTATCGAGGGCCTCTACTGTGGAACAGAGAACTGTTATGATGGTAAGGACGCACACATCTTAATTTTTTATTACAGAAATAAGAAACTTTACAATATTGATTTCGATCATTCCATATTTGACTTGGCGATCATTTTATTAAAGTTGTTAACTGCGTTTGATTTTCCAGTGCTCGGAGTGTACAGGGAGTCTTCAAAGGTAAGCTAAAGAAGAGGTGTTAAGTTGCATTTGTATGCAGGAAACGATTACTCGTGCTTCTTTGGTTGAGTGCAGTTTGCGTGGATTTTGTATGAAATTAATCCACATTCACAGGTTTCCTGGTTGCCTTGTTTGGTGATGTGGAATGTCAATAGACAAAAGACATTTTACTTGCCTGTTTAACAAAAATGTCGGCTTACAGTAAAGTATATATTTTAAATTTGATTGATGTTGTGAAATTTTTTGCGCAAAGTGCAAAATGTGGAATATTTTTAGCCCCATCTGTGTATATTTAGCACACTTGATATCAGCTTGCCTTTGTTTAGCATTGTTTTCAAGTTGTTCTTCCCAAATTTTTGCGTCAACAGCTTTGAGAGATAAGAGTTTCAATGCACATGTGTGGGGGTGTCAATTGACACTCTAGACAGATGAACTCAATTCAAGTGTTAGATCATTTGTTGGTTGGCCTTTTTAAGTTCCAATTTACTAGTTAAGAAATGCATGAATAAATCATGAGAAACATTTTAATATCTCTTCAAAAACACAACAAGCAGGTGTAACATGTCATATGTTGGATTATATTGAGAGTTAGCAAGATAAAATTTGATATAAACGGGTGTTCTTTCAACTCTTGATGATCTGTTGGACAGAAAACTACACTGACACAGCTGTCAGGAATGTTTTGAAATGATGCTAGACATAAACTGATTTTAATGATATCTTGTGTAGATACAAAAAGTATTCTAAGCCTCTCCTCCGTGGAACGTCTTTTTTTGGTATGGACTAGGGAATGGGGATAGGTGAAAGAAACCATGTTCAGCCTGGGGGCAAGGGAAAACAAAAGTGTGCAGGGAACAGATGCACTGGGAAGGGAGGAGGAAAGAAGCATCTCCCGTGCTCCCCAAATGTTTGTGTATAGGTGTGCGGCTGGATGTCTGAAATCCTGATAAAGGGAAAAGTTTTTTTTATACAGTAGCACTAATATCTTGTCCTGAAAATAGTCTAATGTTGACTGATGACATTCTAAATAAATACTGATGAAAGTTTCTAATTTTAGATATAAAACTCAACAAAAGTCTTGAAGCCCTACCCTGTCTAGGACAACTCCTTAATATCCATACCCTGTTTAGGACAGACTTGCTTAAATTATATATCCTGTTCAGGACAGAGGGGTCATGATCAAAAACTATACCCTATCCAGCAGCACTTCCCTATATGGCCCATATAAGTCAATACCCCCTTAGAGGGAGGGGGTTCTGCTGTTGTGAAAAGAGGATTTGTTTATATGATGCTGAACCTTGTTACCATTTTGAGACATTGCCGTGGCAACTGCATAATGACATGCATGTTTGGCCAAATATCAACTTTTTGGTCAATTATATACTTTTCGAGTTTTCTGTCAGGTCTTATAGAATGCAACAAAATCCAATATGGCAGCTGTAGTGATGTGATAGGATGTCAGACGATGTCATTCTGTAGAGCAAGCTCTAGGCTTCCTAGTCAAAATAAATTTAATTTACTGCGACTTTATGGAACAAAAATTTATGTGAGGACTTTACTGCATCATTGCCACTCCCCCCCCCCCCCCCCCCCTCCTCCATGAAATTTGTGAAAGTTAAATCCTGAAACTCATTTATGCTGCATAACATGGGGACATGGTAACATTGCTTCAATGTAATTATTGTCCTAACTATTTAAATGGTATTCTTGGTTGAGAGTCAGAAACTTCAGATCTGGTGAAAATACATATAATAATTATTATAATTATTTTTGACAGTGAATTCACATTTGCTTGAATCTCTTTTCAGGCTGAAATAGCGAAAGCATATCGAAAATTGGCAAGGCAATACCATCCTGATAGGTACAAGGTAAATGCTATGCAATATTTATTTGGTGTAATCATGATGTCCAGTTTTGATCTTTTTTATATATATATTTGACAAACAGATCCAAAATAACAGTTATGCCAAACTGTTTCTTTTAATTTCTTCCAGGGAGATGATGCTGAGGCCAAGTTTCAACTCATTGCAACAGCTTATGAGGTAGCTGAGAGATTTTGTTGCGTTATTTGAAATAAAAATGAAGGATTAAACAAGGAAACAATATATCACTTGACACTTGTATGGAAAGTCATGCTATATAAATTTTTAATATGATTATTATTATGTTATTATTAAATTTAGCAAAAGGGTGGACAGTTTTGTGAGATTTGATGTCAGTGGTTTGGCTAACAGTTTATGATCTGTAGACAATGCCGATGTTGATCATATTCATAAATGTTATTATTTTAAGTACAAATTATCATTCAGATTGATGATTTCAGGTTTTGAAAGATGACGAACAAAGAGCAGATTATGACTACATGTTGGATAATCCAGGTGAGCAAAGTTCTATATCTGTAAAAAGTGAATCAAATTGACTACATATTATGTTTTTAATTAATCAAAGTTAAATACAGTTTACCAGTAACTTGAGCACAAAGCCAACCAGATAACTGCACGTCTACCCACGGCTGGAAAAGCATGTGATGCCCTCAAGAAGCAATTCCAGTCAATCTATATGCATGACTGCAGGGTCGTCAATAAGCGCTGGTGACCGGCGATATCGCCGGCTACTTAAACGTTTTCACCGGCTAGAATTTGGCGGAGATAAGCAGGAAAAAAGTGGTCATTACAAAACGCTTAAAAAGGGCCCCCAGTGCCGTCTGCTTTCAAAATATCTCCGCATGCTTCAAATCTTATTGACAACCCTGTGACTGTTCACTTATTGACACTCGCGTCGTAGGCATGAGCTTCATGCTTATGGGTGGAAAACGTCCAGCTCAAACTTGTCCACACCTTCTGACCAATTTCTAGTGCCTTGCTTAAATTTTTGAGATACTACATCCTCAACTGACACAGTTTCTAACTAAACTAATTTATAAACTGAAGTAGTACGTGTAAATGACGGTAAGTACTTCAACTGAACTCTCTGATAAAACAAAGGGAAAAGTACTTGTGATGATGTTTCAATGGCGTGTTTGACAAAACACATCCTTGGATTGGGAACTGGAAATCTTAGGACTGTATTTGAAAGTGTTTGGAATGTCATCAGGAATCTTTGGACAACTTTGGATATGGTCATGTCATCTTCAAAAACCTGGATTCAAAATCTCACGCTTAATGCACAGTGTACGTCGCCCCTACCGCATTTTAAAATTTTAATTAGTAAATTTTCTCTGTCAGCCCAGAATGCATAATTTTTGGAGAAACAGCACAAGAAATCTTGCTCTTTATTTTCACTCAAATTTCATAGAATTTGCTTTCATTCTATGTTCATAATTTTGGTCTTAATGCCTGATATTATTTACTTCTAATTCGACAGAGGAGACATACGGTCATTACTATCGTTACTACAGACGGCAAGTGGCTCCTAAGGTGGATGTGCGTGTCGTTATAGCAGTCTCGATTACAGTTGTTTCATTGCTGCAGGTACATAAACAAGAAATAATTTATTGTAATTATTAATGTCTAGATTTAGCCAAGCCTAAAAGCGGAGCCATATACCTGTCCAACCTGAGCCCGTGATCCAATGATATACCTTACCTGATCAGATACTGCTGATTTCATATGAGATGCAATGGGAAAAATTGAAAACGTTGGCCCAGCGTTTTCAAGTTGGCATCCATCTCGATCTTGGCCATCCACCACCAAAAACATCTATAAACAGTTTCTTTACATTATGATAGTCTTTCAAAGGAATTTTTATCATTATCATGCAGCTTCTATTAACCGAAAAGTATCCCTTGGATTTTGGATGTGTTGCTAAACATAGCATGATGCTGCCCCTGTAACCAGCAAGGGAGTACTCGGAAAATATCAACCTGAGTTCTTGACATTATATTCTTCCATTATTAAAATAAATGCCCAGAGCAAGCTTGGCTATTAAGAGATTAATTATTACTGGCGCAACTGAAAAAAAACATTTTAGCAGCTGAAATAGTCCAAAGGGCAAAGTGGAATTTGAGCTGTTTTTAGCCCTGCTTTCTGTAAGACTGATTCAGCTGAGAGGGGTGGTGGTGTGAGGATCTGACGACATTACTTTTTAACGCAGCATGACAAAATGCTGAGGAAAACCTGAAATGTGCGCCATGTATATTAAATTTACTGTTTGAGGAATAGCGGCTTATAACTGCATGAATAAATATATGGATCAGCTGTGTACAGTAGTTTGAATGTTCAATATCGTAACTCAAAATAATGATCTTTGTTGTTAGTACCTTCACGGCTGGTCTCGATACAATGAAGCAGTGAAGTATGCCTTGACAATGCCAAAATACCGAAACAAGGTAAGTACTGTTAGTCGTGTTAAAAATTAATGATCAGAAGATTAATCAAAAACTCATTCTAACCTTAAGGTACTTTTGATCTAAAATGTGTGATACAGCATTTACGGTAATGTATGACAACTACCTGGTGTTTTGGAGCATTCATCTCATTTTGAAGGTTTGCTAAGAATGGTTACAAGTTGTAAATTGAATGTCTGTTATGTTAAACGCACTGTTTTTCTTCAACTCAACATGCTACAGACCTTTAATTACACAAGCTGAAACGCAAGCCTTTTTCCTATGTTCACTTTTCAGTTAAATTCAGGGCTCAGAAAATGCCCTAGATCTGTTGTGCAATCATGAACCATCCCATACAAAAACTAATAGTCGTCTACATTGTACATAGCATCATTATTAATAGAATGTAAAGTGTGCTGTCTGCTGTCTAATAATTCATAATTAATTATTTTTTACATACCATTTCATAATGTAGGTGTTAATATTTAGCATAGTTGTGCTAATGGAGAATGCTTTTAATAAGCAAGCAAAATTCAGAAATTTGTCAAAAAACCCAACTGGCAGGAGTCGGACCAGTTGACTATTTACAAAGTGTGGAGGAGTTGAAGTCAGGACCACCAATTTCAAATTAATACAGCTAAGAGTATCATGTGTGTATAATGTATATGTAATTAATGCACTGAATGGTTAATTATGTTTTCTCAAGGCCATGCAACGAGCCAGAGAGGAAGGTCGTTTGAATAACTTGAAAAAAGGCAAGAAATCCAAGGTACATTTTATCAAAATTGTTTAAAACTCGGAAACAAATCTTCAGTAAATATCAATTAATTAAAGGCTTTCTATGTTCACTTGATAAACGAGTTTGATTTTTATTTTCCTTTGTCTCAAGTTATGATAAATATGAATATGGACATTGAAAAATAAAAATCACACTGGTTGACAATTAGAGCATTGCAGCTTGTGTTAGTAGTGAAAGCACATGATCAGACAGCTAAACTGCTATTCCCATAAGCAGACGATCTTGGGGTAGAAAACAATATTATCCTTTTAGAAGACATACACGTCTACACAGTATTCTCTGTATGCCCACGTTGGTCAAGATGGCACAAAATCGGAAACAGGTATCAGACAATATACCCTGTCCGATTTGATATCTGTTGCATTATCCTCCAATATACCAGTTGCCTGAAGGGGTTTGGTTGTGAATCTGCAATGAATCAAACAATCACTCAGTCAGCCAATCGGTTTCAAGACAGACCATAAGACATTTGGCTAGCAGATGGTGACGACAGATAGATACTGGCCAGCATACCAGCAGTCAGTAAAAATGTGAGTCAGTCCAGTCAGTCAGGAAGACATTGGGTCAGTCAGTCAATCAGTCAACCAGTTCAGTTGGTCAGACAGCCAGTCAGTCAGTAAGTGAGTCAGTCAGGCATTGAGTCAGTTTGTCAGGCAGACAGTCAGTCAGTCAATTAGTCAGTCAGTCAGTCAGTCAGGCATTGTGTCAGACAGACAGACAGTCAGTTGATCCATCAGTTTTTCAGTCACGCAGTCAGTTAACAATTTTCCAACATGCATTCTATCAGTCCATTACAGAAAACTATGTTTTGTTGTAGGAAGAACTAAAGGAAGAAGAGGAGTCCATACTGAGGGAAGTTGTGGAAAATTCTTTAGACATCAGGTCTGTCTGTTGAAAAATATTTTGATATATACACTACTAACCAGTCAGCTTTATAGTATTTGTTGATTTATTTTGTTGTTTTCCTGTTCATGCAGTGTCATGGATTTAATGGTGTTTGTGTTGTCCTATTCGCTGCAAAAATTTTTGTTAATTTGTATTCAATCTTGTATCATGGGGATTTGCACCTAACTTTGGTGAAAGTTGGGTGACAGTGCCTGTACGTAGTTACAAGGCACGAAGTTACTAGGCAAGAACACAAGGAGAAACAAAAACAACTAATATTAATAACGCTTGAATTAGGAACACTTTTAATTGTTATTTGCTCTAGCACAGTTTTGGAAAGGAAAAACAATGTGAAAATTTTAAGATCATTAACCATTAAGATTTTTCCAAGTTTTCATTCTGAATCACTTTATTTTCTTATTGGAGACACTCGGCGACAATTTAAATACTCTAGCATGGGGACTATATACAAAAGCAGACCATTGTTTTCAGGTTCCTGTAATGCAATTAAACTATTGAATTACACACTAAATCCTGTGATACTTGCCAGGCTTTACATGTAAACTCGTCAGTGAGTTTGTTTCTGTCTTTGCCTGTTTTAGGGGAGGCTACAGCAAGCCAAGAATAGTTGATGTACTGTGGCTGAGGATTGTTCTGCTGTAAGTCTATGGAGAGGCTTGGAGCATTAAAATGGGAACTGGGATTTTCCAATTTCTTTTTCCTGGGAAATTGGGATTTGGGTGGCTGGGACTGGGCATTAAGAAATGAAAACTGGGAATGGGGCTGGGATTTGGGGCAAATATAGGGCTGGGAAATGGAACAATAACAGCACATATTGTATTCAGAAAGTTATATAAACTGGCATGTTTGGTCTTTATGTCACGCATCGCTACAGGGAATGGGTTCACATTTTCCCCAAAAAATCCTGGGTCTCCCAATTCCTGGCAAACTCTTCACATTCTTGGAAGAATTTTGGTCTACCTTGTAATGATATGGAAGGCGTGGTGGTCTATGGTTAGTGCACTGGACTCTGGATTGGATGGTCTGATTTCAAGCCCTGGTGGGGGCACTGCATTGTGTTCTAAGGGGTAACCCTGCAATGGACTAGCATCCCATCCAGGGGGGAGTAGAAATACTCCTAGTCATTTCATTCAAAGGAAACGAGGATAAGCTCCGGCCTGATGGGCCGCTAGGCTCGTATGTAGACTTTACCTACCTGCCATAATGATATGGAAAACTACCAATGTGAGTTTCTTATTTCTTATGTAACTATCATTGATGGTTTTTCCTTTTTTCTTTTCAGCCCCTACACGATTCTGTGTTATATTGTTTGGTTGTTACGTTGGCACTGGAAATTCAACATCCTAGGGGAGGAGTATGGTGACGAAGAAAAGGCTTACCTTATCAGGAAAAAGTTGGGCGTGTCTTCCATCCAGTGGGATGCCATGGAAGATGCACAGAAAAATAACCTGTTTTCCCGCCAGTTGTGGATCGATGCCAAGTTTCAGGTAGATTTAATGTGGAATGCTTGTTACATTTAATATCATGGTTTGGTTTGAGATGATGTGTCTGTTTTAGTTAGCTTGACAACAAGAGCAGAGCATGATGCCCAAGCAAGTATGGGTAGCAATTAATCTGACTCACTTTTTGTTTTACTTTTTTGCACCCTTCAGTTTTTACCTCTAAATCTCCTGTTTTGCAGGCTAGACATTGTCATATAACCCTATGCATGTAGGAAGGTGTAGTTTGTTCAAGTTTTTGTAGACCAAGGATGGATATCAAAACGTATGGGCACTATAATCATCTTCTTGACTGCGGTAGTAGAGTGAGTTTTGCTAAGCAGCTAAAGTTTATTTTAGTGGCATTTGCTTCATGAGGTCAAAGCTCTGACAGCTGACTGCTGAACAGACAGTTTGGCTTCTCAGAACAGATTGAGCCATGTAAAACTTGCTTCACGGTTGAAAGCAACATTGTCCATGGCCCGTCTCTCTTCAATATTCCCATCATTTGGAGTGTGTGTATGAGAGAGTCTCTGGTTGGGTAGGCATGGTCACATTAGACTTGCGTAAGACTAATTCTTTTAGTTTCTGTTAAATCAAATGTGAGACTAATCGTGATCTCTTCTTTTATTGTCTTTAGGTATTCAAACAAGAGCAAGAAGAGGAAATGAGAGTTAAACTAGCGCAGAACAATAAGTACAAAGCATACAGGTATTGTTTCACCTTGTGTGTAATACTTTTATTAAGAATGTTAACGTGGATGGTGATTAGTGGATTGTTAGGTGACCAAAAGTGTGTTTTCTACTGTTGTTGAAAACCCGCACTCGTCAGTCAGGGCAAATGTAAATAACCGACATTTTAACCAATTATAATGCCTGTTGTATTACAAAAAGGTTTCTTTTGCATGAAGTGGATTGAAGTACTCCCCTGGATGAGATGCTAGTCTAGATTACTCACCAGCGTTCTGTCAGATTGCCCCAACAATTCGCTGGTACTCCATTATTTTATACTCCTGGCTGGAGAAAGTCACTGTGAGAGTAAAGTGTCTTGCTCAAAAATGCAATTCAGTGACCTGACCAGGCCTTGAACCCGGACTGTTCAATCCGGAGTCCAGTGCACTAACCATTATACCACCGCGCCTCCCCAGGAACACAATACCCCACAAAATATCAGCACTGCTAAGGAAAGAACTTTGGTTGTGCAACTTACCACAGAAAGGTCTTGCAGCCAACATAGTAAATTTGATTTGTAACAAAATTCAAATCAACATTGTATATGTTGTGGTTGAATTTTGCCTTGGTACAATTTGGTATTTTTCTTTGTTGTTGTGACTGTCAATACGCGCACATGTAATGAAAACAAATCAAAGGAAAATACCAGATTGTACAAATTAACCAATGTAACCATTCTGGCCAATCACAGTAGACTCGGGTTATCCAATGAACCAATCAGAACTCGGAGCAAAGTCATTTCCCCGAAGCAAAGCGCGGGAAAACGTGCGCCCGCGTCAAGATTGATTTTGGTTTTACTTCAGATTGGTTGAAAAAGTGGCACGAGATTTCTAAACTGATCATTGCGCGTAGGTTTTGGTTTTACTTCTGATTGGTTGAAAAAGTGGCGCGAGATTTCTCAACCAAATCGTTGCGCATAGTAATGAAAAAACGAGGCGATTTCTGTCGACGCTCATGTGAAATTCGCTCTATACAAACTGTCATCTCATCTTTTTTTTTTCTCAGACGTTACATGAAGAAAGGAGGACCCGGCCAGATGACGTTTATTGAAGATGATTAGTCATAAGAGTTACTATAAGAATAGAACAAACAGAATAAAATTTAGTTATTTAACGATGGAAAAACAGTAAATATTTCATACCGTTCAGGTATTTTTGGACTGTGAATGGTTCAATGCTTACACGTTTTTAACTGCTAGGCTTAACTTGCTGAGGTCATAACCTGTGTACATTGTCCGACTGCCATAGTCAGGCATCTTTGGTTAGTGGTTTCACAGAATATTTCATTTCAGTTGTGTATGGTTATCTATAAGAAAAAGAAAACCGTTAACTCTGGTCTAATTTTGTCAGACAAGTGACTTCCCACACAAAGAGAAATCTCGTCCCCAGAGTCCGCGATCTTTTGGTCAGTGCCACAAATCAAGACCTCAGGGCTGGACTGAAAACCCACCAAAAAGACGGCCAAATTTAATTAGCTGTTGAAAACTTGTCCATCCCATTTACAATCTACGACGCACGCGCGCAATCAAACCATAAAAATTCCTGGTTCTGGTTTTTGAATCCCCCCCCCCCCCCGACAGTCGCTACTTTTCACGCTATGCTGGGTCATGTTGGATAAGGGTAACGAGGGCACTAAGGGACGAGATTACACCAAGAGTTGGCATCGCATCCAGTCGCTTCTCTTATTCACGCTGTGAGTTTGCGTTGCATCAAGGGAAGGAAGGGAGGAAAACGTCAAGTGCTTTTGCGTGCGTAAATTTGCAAGTAAAACAAGTGACGACTGGTCTAGATGACACCGCGGTACAATTAAGGATTAAAAACAGTGTACCTCAAATATAAATCTCAACTTATATTCAGGAGTTCCAATGGCCAAAATGTTTCACATTTTGAATCATTCTCTCGTTTTTCCAAGGTGTCGTCTGGATCAAAGTGTTCGCCTTTCACAATTGAGTCGACCATTTATACGCCAATTCATGTACTATGAAGTTTACTATTCCTGTGAGTTTGGCAATTCGCTATTAATACAGCTTGTTTGTCCCCCAAAATTTTGCATAAGCATTGTCTTCAGTAGCCTCCCAGGCTCCCACGCAGACATCCTTTGGGCATTCCTTCAGTTTCTCTTGGGACGACTGTAATACCCAGGAGAAATGGGAAACAAAGGTTATGCAAAAGTTTGGGGGGCAAACAAGGTGTATTATGGGAAATGCAAAAATGGTGAAAAAAATTTCTAAAAGTGTTAGTTTTCTAGAAAAAAGCAAGTGTAAAACCAGGATAAAAGGGTGAAATAAAGCTTAGAAACATCCATCAAGCATTTTAACTGAAGTTGGGAAAAGGTGACTGCAGGCTAACAAGAACGACAGCAACATGATGGTTTATACAGATGAAATAACCAAATATGACACCAGCGTGGGGCAAAGAAAAAATCTGACGGTCCCCGACAGGATTCAAACCCATGACCTCCCAGATACCGGTCGGGCGCTCTGAGCTACGAGAACTCTCGGTGAGCACCATACAGGACGCGTCCCGCATATTGCTAGGATCAGTAATGTCACAACATGAGGGGCCTCAGTTCACCAAGAGTTGGTTACAGCGCCCGGCCGGTATATGGGAGGGCATGGGTTCTAATCCCGTCGGGACTCGATTGTTTTTCTTTGTCCCACGCTATTTGATCGTTTCGTCGTTTATTCACAGAGCTGAAAATTTGCCATGTATCATGTTTGTCAAAATGGAATAGGCCATTTCCGAGATGCTGTAGCTTGACTTTTGTTCTGTTATGCTTTTGGAAATAAACTAATATTTCTGCGGGAACGGATTAATGGTTTCTGTAGAGTTCTGTGCCGTGACACGTTTCAATAAATTCCCATCTTTAACCCTCGCTTGTACATGTACACTTCAGTTCAGGTTGTATAAAAATCATAACAATAGTTTTTGAATGTGAAAATTGTGCCAAGCAAAACATTTTCGTGATGATGTCAGTCTTTGCAAACAAGTACAATTTGTGAAAAGTAAAAAAGATTTTGAAAGGAATGAAATGAAAAAAGTTCAACTTTTCCAGGTGACGAAATTAATAATAATAATAATAATAATAATAATAATAATTTATTTAACGAGGGAAACATCGAGTACTGATAACTCAGTAGTTTAAATAATGGCCCTCCCTAAGCTAATTTGAAACAATTTTATAAAACTAAAATAACATTTAATGAATGAATTAATAAGTATAGTTAATATTATAATGTTCAGTGGCAGAACTTTCTAGTGTCTTGTTTCTTTTGGGAGTCCCTTGTCCCTTGAAAAAGCCTCTGTGAAATCGTACCTCTAAGAAACGTTTCAAGTCGAGTGTCACTAGCTTCCCACGCATCAATAACCTCTGCGTGGGAGGCAAGAGCGGCACTGGAATGGAAAGTTCTGCTTTTGGTATAGTTCACATAGGAGGAAAGATATTCCGGACCACGGTAATTACAGATTTTATGAAGGAGGGATAATTTTCCTGCGCGATTATGATATCGTCAATTGGAAGCCAACCTAATTTAGTAAATAACATTACTGAATTGTCCTGAAAATTAGCTGGCTTAGCGTTTTTGTAATCGTAATTGTAATTCTGATTGTGATCAAAGACAAGACATACGCTTAAAAATTGACGTCAATAAGGACTTGTGACTAATTTACATACGTCACCTTCGTTAATTTGACAACATTTCGGCAAAGTTATTAGTCTGCTAAAGTTTTTGACTGTCATGGCTAAAGCCTCAGAAGATAGACCATCCCCTAAATTCCAATATATAATTCCCTTGAGTCAACTTAAATGTGTCATGAACAACTGTTCACTGAAGCCGCTTCCAAAAAACTCATTCAATTATTAATTGCGAACTAAACTCGGCAGCGCTCATACAGATGGCGGCTTTAACGGAAATTAATTTTTCTTAGTATATGTAGCGGAAAGGTAGATATTTTAAAGGAATAAATAATTTTAAAGATATTCTTATGCACCTATCAATCTAAATCCCGCGGGGGGGGGGGGGGGAAGGGGGAGTGCGGGCATATGTGGGGGATTTGAACTGACCTGAGATTTTTTGTTCAAATGCCCGGTCCCAGGGCAATTGTAGATGGTGAAAAGAGTCACTTAAATTCAATAAAATGTTGCTAAAAAGGCCATAACAACGGTCAAAAGCACGCCCTACGGGACGATAACAACTCCCGCACCTATGCCCGCACCCCCCCCCCCCCCCAAGCGGGATTTACATTGATAGGTGCAAGGTGCTAGAACAAAACTTTTCACCAAAAAATTGCTCATGCCAACAAGCGTAGAGGTGCCATTTCGTTAAATATACAGGAATGCAACAAACGCCTCCATATTGCAAATCATGAATGAAAAATTAGTCACCCTTAGGGAAATTCTTGTCTAATTTGTCGTGTCGGTCAGTTGTCAAATGAAACCCAAGTCTATTTAAAAATGCATGCGAGGGTTAGTGTGTGGCTTATCTAACGGTAAAATACTGCATACGGGTGTATATTAAAAGAAACTAACCACTTCTAGGTTAAATTTCATGATATCAACTCAGCGCCGACGGGATATAAATAGCATGCTATGTTCATGATATTTTCAGTTACGTAATATGCCATTTAATTATAGTTATTTAACGTAACGGTGACAAATTTTAAGAAATGACTTATTAAATATAACACACAGATAAATGTTAAGAACAAAATTTGCACCAAAATAATATATCAAATACTTATGACTACAAGCCGAGGCATGCCGTCCTGTTAAATATACAGGAATTCAACGCCTTCACATTTTAATTAAACAATTTTTTTAAAGGAAAATTCTTGTGCAATTTGCCATGTCGGTAACACCTACCTTTGGTCATGAAACTGCACGCAACTTCAGGTTCTACGTGGCTTATCTAACAGTAAAATACTAGGATGTATATATGAGAACTGAAAACCCGATTACGTTTTACAGGGCAGTTACGATTGGGTTATGTAAAGAACCGTGAATTTCTAGCTCATAATTTTATTGCTGGAAAACATAAAGGTTGAGGATAACAAATTGATCATAGGAAATATTTAAGGGTGTTGGATAAGTTGCCTCGTGTAAGGGAAATATTTAAAGGAGCGATGCGCTGATTCAAGGTAGGATCTGGAATAAAACTGTTGACTAGTACTTTGACAGAATCTTAGCGACGGCGATTAAGCGAGCGTGCACTAAAAACGTCGGCCAGTCTTTTTCTCGTAGCACGAAATTGTCCAGCATAATTTTGTTTAAGTTTCCTTTTCTAACTATCAACTCTCCAAGAATTCAGGACTAGCTGTTAAGTAGCTACAGGTAGACCCACTATCCCCTCCCCCCCGCTTAGGGAAGGAGAATTGGAAAAGTGATGGGGGGGGGGGGGCAGTAAAAGTACAAGAAATGTGCCACATTAGAGCCAAAAAGTCCCCCGATCACTTTTCAGGTTTATTTTGCAATCTTAAATATCGGGCAAATGTATATTACCTGTTTTCATCTTATTTTAAGTCTGTTTCAATCTCTTCTCCTTGCTGTGGGGATCAGTTCACCGTTTTTCACTTAGTATTTTCAGATTTTTACTGATCCAGGTCTGCACAAGATCCGGTACTTCTCTACAGGGGGAGGGGAATTTGTACAACAAAATGTGTCATTAGAAGTAAACTTTGGGGTATGTACTGGTCAGGACTAAAATTGGTTTGGGTATGTTCTTTGGTGGGGGGGGGGGGGGTGGGTGGGGGGGTGGGGGAAGGCGAGATAATTATAGATAGTGGCTAATTCAGCTATGTAGTTTACCGAAAGTTGACTTTCCTGTTTAAGAATTTATTTCTTTGTTCCATAAGTCTGCGGCATAATCAAAGGTAATTGATGTCATGCTGTTCTTGCTCTATGAATTTTGTCTGTGTAGTTTAATTTAAGTTATCCAATTAGCGTATTCTTTCTCCGGTTGAATAAATAAATTTTAATCCATATATTCAAATCGCCACGTTAGCAGAAATGGAAATTGTTGTAGCACACGAACAGAATGTTCTCACGATTTTTCGCCTGTTTTATAAAGTTTCACAAACAATCTTCAGTCCTGTTAGAATGTCGACAAAGAGAGAGAGAGAGAGAGTTATCGTGTGAAGGATAAATAATGTCACTTTGTTTGCTTATTATTTATAGCAACATTACACCTCGTAATGTGCCAAAGTGTGCCAAACAACGCTGGAACTGAGATCCCTTTCGGGGGATGTGACCCATGAAACCATTTTAAAAGCTGCGACACAGACATCATCCACCGCTTAGCCAATCAGCTGCATCTGTTCCCACGACCCTGGCGGACCACACTCTGAAGACACTTCACACAGCAATGGGTTTCGCGGCCCAATATTGTTCTTGGGTTAGTGTGTGCACGCGACTTACAGCATTCAAGCGTGCTCGTCCGCCTCTCGACCAATCCGGTCGGGACACTCTCACGACCCGATTGCCCCAACATACTTTTCGGTGTTTTCGATTATTGACTGTGCTTGTTTTTAAACAACATCGTGGGTTGTAATTGGACGGGTCAAGTTTGTTAAGAATTGTGGATATTTTTCCCACGCTCATTACAATGCCTGAGTTATCATAAACAAAGGCGGAGACAAAAGCTCGCATTCCTGTTAATCCCGTGATAAGTCCAAGTTTGAGACTTGTACCACTTTTGTCTTGCCTGTCTTCGAGAGAGATCGCAGTATTCAGTTTCAAGCAAAAATGAGCGAAGAAGTAAAATCTAAAGATCGCAGAAAAGTAAGTTTGAATTATCTTCTGCTGGTAACATTTTCTTGACTATAAAGATTTGCTTTTGTTTTAATGACGTAGAAATACGACAATTCCGTTTTCAGGCGTCAAAACCGATAATGGAGAAACGAAGAAGAGCAAGAATTAACGAAAGTTTAAACGAGTTGAAAACCTTGATACTGGAAGCTATGAAAAAAGATGTAAGTATTATTTAGGAGAAGTTTTGAAGTAACTTTCTAGCGTTGTAGGAAGTTGCTCCTTCACTCAAACTATTTAAAATTCATCTGATGCTTATAATTAATTACTGAAAGTTCGCGAAGTATTAAAGTTTGCAAAACTTCTCAATTTTCTTGTCTTTTTTTAACGTTCGCCCTTTTAGAAAGTTAGAAATTTTATATTTTCGAGTTTAACTATCTGTTCAACAAGATAACTGGAACGTTTGGAAACCTGCGCGATGAGAAAGCAAAAATTCTTGGAATTACTGACGCTTTCTCTTGAGCCAGGTTTGCGGCTGCTGCATTTTTGGTATCCACTGCCTTAACAATACCTTTTTGGTGATTGACAGGTTTTTGGTGATGAGGATAATAGCAATGTCGACTATGATTTAGGGAGCGAAGAATTCGATCAAATGGTGGCTAAAAAGCAGGCGACAATAATTTAAACCCAGTTTTCAGGCATAATCTCGGATCAATCATCGTTTCGATCAACCATCGTTTCTTTGAAAACCCTCACCCACCCCTCCCCTAACCCATAAATATAACTTATTAGAAGTTTTGTTGTGTAATATCGCTGAGTATTTTTAAGAGTTGTGCCGTATTCTGACGATCCCATAAGGCGAGTCAAAATACAAAAAACAAGTAAAAATTCTCAGCGATACTACACAACAGAACATGAGAGAGTTATTATCCAACACGCCAAATTGTTATGTCCATACCGCTTGATATTTGCAGTGGCGGATCGAGACTTCTTTCTTCTTTTCCGGCCCTATGAGCCTTAAATTAAGGTGGGGGCCCAAGAAAATTTCGGTTTTCGAGCCTCAAAATTTTCGACCATAAGGAGGAAGGGGGAAGCGGGTCCCCCGGGCCACTCCAATAGATCCGACACTGATTTGTACTCGTTTTGGGCGTTGTTTGTACTCTACGAAGCACAGTTGGATAATAAATCGGAATTGTCGCCTTGCTTGTTTGGTTATTTGTTTAGTTCTCAGAAGTTATTAATGTCAGTTTCTTTGAAAATTCTTTTTTTCAGAATTCATGCTTTTCCAAGCTAGAAAAGGCCGATATTTTAGAAATGACAGTTCAACATTTAAAAAATCTTAAAAATCAACAAATCCCAGGTTTGTTAAGTCTTTTCCAAAATATTATTATTCATTTTCATTTCATTGTTCGTAATAAAAAGCATCCTTACAATCCTTGCCCTTAATTACAACATTATGATTCACAAGTATTCCTGCACAAACACAGTATGGTTTGATTGTTTGATGCATAATAAACGCAAATTAATATTCGAGTTGCTTAAAAGATATCTGTTAGTAGTATTTCTCTGTTTCATACATTCCTCTGACTTGTTGGAATAGACCTCCTCGTGTGAACGCTACAAGCGATTCATTGTCTCCGCTTCATGAATGCATGGATTTAAGTTTGTTAAGTCTTTTTCAAACTTTACTAATGTTCATTTTCAATGTTCGTAATAAAAAGCGGGGGCTGGGAGGAGTGCGGGCATAGGTGGGGGATTTGACAGTAGTTATCGTCCCGTAGTGGGTACTTTTGACCGTTTTATTGGCCTTTCTAGCAACATTTTACTGACTTTTAGTGACTCTCTTGACCATCTACAATTACTCCGGGGCAGGGCAATTAAACAGAAAATCTCAGCTCAGTTCAAATTCCCCACCTTTGCCCGCACTCCCCCCTGCGGGATTTACATCGCTAAGCTTCGTGTTGCATTCTTTGATCTTTTCAGAAGGTAGTTCTCCTTCAAGTCCAGCCTCTGTAGCTAACTATCGCGCGGGTTTTAATCAGTGCGCATCAGAAATCACTCGAGTGCTAACAGGCCTCGGAAATACCGACACTACACTACGAAGTAGGCTTCTTGAACACCTAGCGACCCGTTGCCTGGTAACCAAGCCTGTCGATGCCGCTGACGCGAGAGCACAGCTGCCTCAAGTCTCGTTTCCCAATCAGCCTATACTTCCCAAGCCGCCAATCTCTGTTTCTTCGCCAGCAAGCTTCTCGTTTCTTCCTCAAAGCAGCCCGAGAGTTCTACCCGCCACTCAGTATCATTTAGCGTCCTATCCCTTGACAAATGGCAAAGTTGCTGTACTCTTGCCAACGGTTAATCCGTTCTTGATGGATTCAGGATCCGCTGGTGGTACACAACCTAGCCTCGTTCCCTTATTTGGTAAAGATCCAAAGCATAATGTGCCGCCGCCGGAAGTTATGCCTTTAGGATTAGATACCAGGCCCCTGTTCTGGAAATCAATGCCTTGATTCATAAACGTACTGTAACATGTCGATTCTCGACAACAGAAAACAAAATAACAAAGTTCTAGTTTTTTGTAGAAACGCATCACTATTGTTGCAAGATCATCCTTTTGCTCGCAGCTACTCTTTTTTACTTTTTACTTCTTAAAGTTTTCAAACTACTTATCAAGAAATTAATTTAATGACTCGTATTTTGACGAGGAATCGAATGGCACTCGTGGGGCGTGGCTATTATTAATTTGCTATGCAATTTAACTTATGATGATTCAATTATTCAGCTGCCATTTGGGATAATTTATTTATCCGAGATTTAATTTTATTTTTAAAGTAATTCAAATATAATCGCAGCTTTCGTGGATCTTTATTGAAAACTGTCGCCATATCAAAGAAAATATCCAATTACACTGAATGTCAATATTCAAAATAAGACAAAATTATTTTTATTTGGCCAGCTTTTTAATGTGTATTTAAAATTTTGATTGATATTTGAATAGTTATTTATAGGATATTTATTTTGAAAAAATAGATAATTTTATGTAGCTAGTTAGGTAATTCTTTCCCAGCGTACGGCTGGGGAGTTCCTGCATCCGGGATCTTATCCATTCGTGCTTTCTTAAGTGAAGTCTTTCGCTCAAGTTCTCAAGCCGTACAGGAGCGGATCCAGGAATATTTGATAGTGGGTCCAAACTTTGACTCAGTTGAGTGATAATAAGCGATGCTGTCAGCATAGTATTAGTAAAAACAAAAAATTCGGTTAGGGAAGGGGGGTCCGGACCCCTTAGACCGCCCTGCACCCCCCCCCCCCCCCCCCTTCCCGACCCTCCTCCTGGATCCACAAGTGCCACGGAACTGATGGAAGTTAAATAAATAACATTTAAAAAGATACCGTTGTTTACATGTCGCAGTTTCTACGTTACTTGTTTAGAGTGTTCGATCGCTGCGTGATCGCCATTTTCTTACAGTGTAAGACTTACGAACGTTGGGAGACGATCCTTGTACTCGATGAAGGAGAAGAATATTTTCTTATTAAATGAGATATATGTGTATATATATTAATGCTTACATTAAGGTAACAAGACAATAAAGTCAACAAATTTGTATTTTGTTAGTGTGTTTTCATATGGTCGGCCTTTTTTTACACCGCATAATTTCTAAGCTGCCCAACAATATGGTGGGCACATGTAAAGAAACTACTTAATTACTTGTCTTGATAAATTTACCGTCCTGAAGATTTTTAATGGGCCTATCTAATTTAAGTAAAATTTGCTTTATAAAGCCAATGATACACGGTTCAACATTTGTTGAGCAACAAATGTTGCGTGAAATGTTGAACAGTGTATCATGTGATGTTGAATGTTGAAATATGCCATTCAACATGTTGAACTTTGTTCGGCTCTATTCCGTTCAACAAGTTGCCGTTTGGTGAACGTCTTGGGAAAAGGCAAAAACATTTCAGCAAGTCGCAACGATGTTCAACATTTGTTGATCAACAAAAGTTGAAAGATGTTGAACCGTGTATCATTGGCTTAAGAAAACAACAAAACAGCAAAAAAATGCTACTGTTTTGTCCCTTTTTTGCAGCCTTTTGTAAAACAGCAGGCAACCCCATAGACGATTTATTTACAATGACTAATCGGTGTAGAATGCAGAGAATGCGGTGACAAAAATGAACTGACAAACAAAATAGTTTTCGACAAAGGACAAATTAACTGTGTGACATATTTTTCCACCTACAGAAAGTTTGACGTAACTTCTTGTAAATGTGCGTGTTGGTTAATAAAAGCCACAGAGTTTTTGGTAGAAAGTAAAAGGCTGTTCGAAAACGAATTTAATTAAAAACGCTTATCTCAAGAGATTTAATTCTGATGAAAATAAAATTGCAATTTAATTAAGGTCTTCCACCCGTCCCTAGAGATTGCTGTCCTTTGCATTGTTTCGATTGTCATTGGTAGAAATGTTTCTTTACAGCTAAAAGAGCGGCATTTAAATCCGTTCTGACAGCTGGTTTGCGCGGCTTTTGAACAGCGTTCGTAGCTCAAAATCAGCGAAGCATCCCACGACTCAATCGAATTCACTCGTTTTCTTGATATCAATTAAATAAACTAAATGAGATTTCTCAACAAAGTCGTCTTCTAAACAAAGATTGTACTGTTCACTTCACAGAGCGTTGTGTAAATCTTTCGCCATATATCTGTTTAGACTTGTTTTTAAGCAGCAATTGTTGTGGATATTCATGAATAAACATTCACACCGGGAATGATCGTGGGAAAATTTCACCTCCTTTTGTTTCGCTCGCGGTCGGGTCGTCTTATAAGTGAACCACATCGAGTGCGAATCATGCCCGGACAATGCATCGGCACGTGCAGAAATAAACATTTATTGTTCTCATAGAATGTTTTGTTTAAACATCTCTGTTAGCATTGTAATGCGCGAGTCGTGCTCGACCAATGAGCGGGAACCGTTCCCACGGACACGGTTTAGGCACCACAATGGGTTTGTCTGTTTTGGGTTAATGAAGTTTTAACAAGAACGCTTGTGTGCACACGGATCACTGCAGAGGAACTACACAATTAGCTTCGAGACAACAGTTTTAGTCACTCTTATCTTTCGAGGTAAGAAGCTCTGGGCCAATCAGAGCCGGCCGTTCTCACGCTCTGCTAGCAGAAGTTTATTTACAGTGAATAATAGAAACGCTCCGATTGGCCCACTAGCAAAACTTTCGAATTAGCAAAAATGTCTCCGAAAATTTTCCCACGGTCGCAAAAATCATAGTCTCAAAAGCATTTAGTGCAGAGGAGGCTCGCGTTAAGGTGCCGAAAGTTGACGGACTCTGGAAAAGTTGAAAACTTTTGTTAAGATAAACGTTTTGTTGTGAAAATGGGTCTTGAGGGTCCAACAGGGAATCCATCTAATGATGATAGGAGAAAGGTACAAGTTTGACAGCTTTCTAGAATTCAGAAAAAAAATGGGTTTTTCAACGCAGGTCGTGTGTCCGAGTGTGCGGCCTCGCATTGAACAGACATTTAACCACGCTTTTTTTCTTTTTTATTTCAGTCCTCCAAACCCTTAATGGAAAAAAGGCGAAGAGCAAGGATAAATCAGAGTCTTAATGAGTTAAAAAACCTCATCTTAGAAGCCATGAAAAAGGATGTAAGTCAAAATCCGATGTTTAACACGGACACATATTTTCTGCCAAAAAAATAAAAAGTGTTGATCCAATCAGCATTTCTTGAATCAGGAGCCGTCAATATTGTAAGCATAAGATGATATTTTGGAGTGTGAATTTGTTTGCTAAACTTCATTTCTGTTCAGGCAGATGAGTTGGGTAATGTTTGCTATATGGTTTACGTCTGGTAACTTATTCTGTTTAGAGTTTTCATACACGGAATCTTTATATGCTCTCTTTCAGACTTCCTGCTACTCCAAACTGGAGAAAGCGGACATTTTAGAAATGACGGTGCGTTATTTACGCTCAGTGAGGAATCAAAATATGGCAGGTGGGCAAAACTGGGAATCCTTTATATCCGAATACAGCAGTGACACATAGTGTGGTCGATTTGACGATTACCGTGTCCTGCTTTGTACTATACAAGCGATTAAGGTCGTGAACAGTTATCAGCTGTAAACGTTTGTACTTTCAACTGTTGATAATTGTTTACCTGCTCGTTAAACAAAGGCTGAGTGATGTACGCTTTAGTACTAACATTATACAATATTTTTGTTTTTATTTCCGCAGCTCGCGCGAATAGCACAACCGACCCTAACACGATGGCGCGATATCGCGCGGGATACAATGAGTGTGTGAATGAAGTGAGCCGATATCTCATGTCATTGGATGGTCTCGACGTCCAAGTGCGCGCACGGTTGCTCTCGCATCTTGCGTCTTTTTGCACGCCGTGCCCTCCCATCATGACACCAGCGTCTCCAATAACAGAAAAGCTCTCGTTGCCGCAATCTCAACCCATTACCTTGCCAATAGCCTCGCCTTTAGGATCAGCAAGCTTTGCTCTCTCCACACCAAGCCACTCGAAAAGTCTGGACAACACTCCAAACGTGCTGAACACGACTCAATTCCAAATCGTGCCAGGACAATTAGCGAATGGAAAGATCGCCGCTGTTCTCGTGCCGAGCCAAAATGCGCCAATAGCGATGGTTTCTAGTCCCCAATTAATCCCGATGTTTAATAAATCAGTCAGCGATTTTCAAGCTTTCCAAGGACTCCACGTTCCTGATCAACAAGCTTTAAGAGCGGACAATGATCTTCTATGGAGACCGTGGTAAAGCTTTCAGGAATGAACAAGCCTCTTTTTGTTTTGGCTAAAACGCTTATTGAATATCTAGAACAAAAGTGAAGCTCATTACTGGACTTCAAATGACAGATAATAATTTGTAAATATCGCCTAACGATGCACTGTTCCTTTGTCTTCCACACAATGGATGTGGAAGCGTTATTAAATTTTTTTGTGCCCTTTCGTACTAATTCGCGTGGGGTTTTTACTGTTCTTTCGAGTTATTTGCTGTGAAATAGTAAGTACATTAGATTTCTCTGATCTGTTGCCTCCAACTGACACATTCATGATAAAATAAATAAGTAAATATCCAGGGGGGGGGGGGGCACTTGACCCATGTTTGGGCCGATATGGGTGCCGTTGGATGTCTAAAACCCTGACCCTGTTTAGGCCCAGAATAACGTCAAACAAATACCCTGTTTAGGACCAAGGCAAACGTTTTTTATACTATAGTGCTAATATCTAGTCCTGAAAATGATCTAACGTTGACTGATGACCGGCTAAATAAATACTGATAAACGTTTCTGTTTTCGGATATGTGTAAAAGTCTTGAAGCCGTACCCTATTCTAGGTGAACTCCTTAATAGCCATACCCCGTATAGCCCAGATTAAGGAGTATTCCCCCCCTTCCCTTGGAGGCAAATATTACAAGGAGCGTCTTGGAATGTGCATATTATTAGGATTAAAAAGTGCTGCTTTGTATTTTAGATGAAACTCTAGACTTGCCTCCAAGTCGAGCGCGAAAGAGCGGGAGTCAACTGCCAAACCGAAATTCGAAGTGATAAATCATCAGGTTATCTAAGAAGAGATAAGATTAACATCAAAACGTAGACTAATTGGTAAGCGTAATTAGGAAATGTAAAATAGCGCGCTTGTGACTGCATGAAAAATCACAAGAACAATGTCGCATCCATTCAGAAAGGGACCTTCAGTGGTTCAAGCATTTCATGGGAGAGGGGGTTAGGGAGTGGCCTAACCTTAAAGGAATGGATGGACACGTGACAGGATATGTCACAGCTATGAAAAAGTGAATGATTTCCAGTAATATTTCAGCCTTATTTGTGTTCGCGTCATGCTAAGAAACCGTAGTGAGAACTCCCTCACAATGTTTCATAACAAGCGAACAACTATACCTCTCCTGGTTGTTTGTTGGCGAAATTGTACAGTGTCTGTAAGGTGAAGCTCGATTTTGGGTTGAAGAAGTGAACAACTACAAATAGTCGGTAGGGGCGGATCAAGAGGAAGGGTGCAGGGGGTGCGCACCCCCTCCTGAGATCACCTGCTGCTTTCTAATACAGCTAGTATTCTGCTAACGTCACTCATCAGTTACCCCATTCCTTAGTGCTGCACCCTCTCCTGAGAAAAATCCTGGATCCGCCCCTGATCGGAGGCCTGGCTACCAAGAATTGTTTGAATATTATTATGGCCGCGAAGGGAGGGGGTGGTGGGGGCTAGTGGAAAATTGTACTCCCTATACTGGGTTATACGAGCAGTTTCTGTCCGAATAGGATACCTTTTTCAGGATGCAGGCGTATAACAGGGTAAGAATTTCAAGAGTCGGTTTGTAGAAAAGGATAGGCCATATAGGATACACTTTTAAGCGGACACCTCTACTTTCGATCATCTTTATAACAACATCCTATTTGAAACTCCCATACACACTCTGTATTTACACAAACAAAATTGCAAGACTGATACTACGTAAGAAAGTTGAGAAAGTTGACCAACACGACAGAAACCGATAAAGCAGGGTTGCAACTACACTTTTTTGCATTGAGACTATTAATTAACGTTAACGTCGGTTGCTGTTATGATTTGTTCAATTTCTTTGCTTGCTTCTTTTCTCTTAAATTTGAGTTATTGACCAAAAGAAATCTGAACCGAACAAAACTGGGCGTTATGCACGATCTTAGGTATTTTTGTTTAACCGCTAGAGTCCTAAGCACAAGAAGCACCAGGGGGTACTCCCCTATATTAAGTATATAGGTATGTGTCGCTCCAAAGGGCAAGGGTTTTGAGCCGTTTTGGTCTGAAAACGGGTATAGATTTTGGCTTTTATGGTCTGTAATTGGGTATGGTTTTTTTCTTGGGGGGGGGGGGGGGTACATTTACCAAAGGTTATAAACATATTTTTCTTCTCAGTAACTGGGACGAGTAACCGATGAGTGAGAAAGAGAATTAGATAAAATATATCATACCAGCTAAATTTTACCTAGCGGGTGTAAAACGGGTGTATGTTTTTTAGGTCAGGTCTGAAAACGGGTATGGATTTTTGAGGCCAGGTCTGAAAAGGGGTGTGGAAAATGGCATGCATTTGTCTGAAACAGGGTCTTGATTTGGCGATTCGGGCGGCACACCCCCACCAAAAATTACAAGGAGCACCCCACCCACCCCCTCCTCACCCCCCCGGGCTACGTCACGAAATTTTGAGTCATTTTTTTCGACGAACCAAACGTCCCTTAAAACGTAATAGTTTACCAAGGTAGAAAACATCAAATAGGGGATACTAAACCATAAAAGGAACAAGGATGGTTAAGGATGGAGAAGATTGAGGATTGTAAATGACGAGTTTTAAAAATTTAGGCTAAATTGTTCAAAATGCACGAACCGTGAAGTAGCTCCTTTAATGATCATCCTCCTTTTACCGCAGATCTTTCCACGCGACTGGGAATAAGGGACAGTCACGTGATTACACTGATAGCAAACGACTGCAAGGAATGGGTTAGTTTACTACCTATAAGTTACCTATAAGTTGCGAGCCTTCACTCATTGCAGTCATTTTTATTTTTCCTTACTATTTTTCTTTTCTTGCTATGTTTTTTTCCTTTTTCGGGAGGGGGGGGGGGGTATTTTATTTTGGGAAATTTAACTTTACATATTTTTCTCATAATTATTCGATGTTCCGGTATGTTCCTGACTCGTCCCCAGTCGTCTCTTAACAGAAAAAAATAACAAGCGCGGAGAATGATGGGAAGGCGGCATGAAGGAAGCCATCGCGTCTTGCTATTTTCTCATAGGAGACGACTGGGGACGAGTCAGGGAATGTTCCATATTACTCCCAATGGGGCCGTACATAAAACCAGGATCGAAATCATTCTGACAGAGCTAAAAAACCACCCTGATCAGTTTTGGTACAAACTTTTCCAGCAGCTAGAAAGGCTGTGGAGAGAAAGGAAGATAAAAAAGAAAGAAAAAGGAGCAAGAAAAATTCGCTACAATACAGGAAAAAAAAACGCACGCATGCACCAAAGTAAAACTTTGTACATTTGTCCCTTAATCTTTAGGAAAATCTAGTTTCAGTGTAGAAATGTGCTTTATTGGCTGGATTTAGGCCTATTTGGCGCCAAGCGCACACCAAACACGCACGCATTTAACGCTTACTGCAGTAACTGGAGAACCGGCGGTACTCTAATGGTTAATCAATAAGGGAGTCCTTAGGTTCAGTCCTAATTTGAGCTCGTGTAGGATATGGGATTATAGATAGCCCCCCCCCAAGGGGGGTACTCCTTGTAATTTTTGGTGGGGGTGTGCCGCCCGGATCGCCAAATCTAGACCCTATTTCAGGCCAATGCATGCCATTTTCCACACCCATTTTCAGACCTGGCTTTAAAAATCCATACCCGTTTTCAGACCCTGACCGGGAAAACATACACCCGTTTTACACCCTCTAGGTAAAATTTAGCTGGAATGATATATTTTATCTATTTCTCTTTCTCTCTAATCAGTTACTCGACCCAGTAACTGAGAAGAAAAATATGTTTATAAGCTTTCGTAAATGGTCCCCCCAAAAAGCCATACCCAATTTCAGACCATAAAAGCCAAAATCTATACCCATTTTCAGACCAAAACGGCTCAAAAACCATACCCTTTGGGGCGGCATATACCTATATACCTAACTTAGGGGAGTACCCCCCCCCCCCCCCCCCACACACACAAGGTAGATAGCCAACGAAGCAGGTACTGCCGAGTTAGTTAGCTAAAACTACCACATTTCCAGGTAGCTTACAGTCCAAACAAATCAACCCGTTTTAAAATCTTTTTTTGTCAGTTAACGGTTCATTCGTTGGACAACCCGAACTTCTATTAGATTCTAGCCAATCAGATCGCGTGTCCTCAGAGCCACTTGTTTTGGTTCTTGTGCACAGGTCTAGCCGGCTAAGAGAGACAAGAAGCTATGGGGACGAGAATGAGGGCTCACAAAACCAGCATTTTGTCCCCAAACAGGGGAAATACCTCCTACCCAAAGTCAAAACAAAATAAATAAACTGCAGGGAACATTCCCTGGCCAAGTTATCCTTGGAAGCCGCCCAAAGCGTGAATTCAGCAACTTGATTTTGATAACCAAAAGGCTCAATTCTGAACCGTACTGACACACACAGATCAGAACTGCGAGACCTCAATGGCGGTCAATCGAACACTAGATATCAATCGCCGATTGCTATCGACTGATTTTGGTAATCGATAACAATCGAACTAGCAGAAAAACAAATTATCGATTGGCAAAAAGCTACAACAATCAATAATAATTTATAATTATTGATAATCCAAGAGTATTTCTTTCAAACATATTACTGAAGACTGGCATTGCTATCTAGGAAAAAAATATGAGAAAGGCGTTAAAGGTTAAACATTTTATTATCGATTTCATCATGGCATGGCTTGTAACCATAAAAGCAATCATAGTGACCAAGTCGGCAGCAAATAAAAGGTACCAGAATGAATCTCAAGGATAGCCTCCAACACAGAAGCATTTGGGCCATCCACATAATCTTTTCTACCCAACAAAAGGCTCATCCTCGGTGTAAAAACCTGTGAAACTCTCCAGTGACAAAAAAAAAAGAACGGACAAGATAACAAAAAACAATAGCTCACAAACAAAGAAAAAAGTCACAGGTTTTTACACGGAGGTAAACCCCACAAAATGAGGAATGCATGACAAGACGAAATTCTTTCCCCTCTACCCCAACCCTATCGGGTGTTTAAATTTTAATTAAATGAGGAGAAAACAATATTAATATCTCCAAATGCATATATACAACTATCACAACAAACTTTGAGCAAGTCTTTATGAGTGATATCTAGTGCAACACACTTTCCACTTATTCCTTTTGCCATAAAGCACTGTTCCAACACTGGCTGGAAGACTGTTAGATTTTAGATTTTGCCGGTTTTGAAGATCAATCGTCATAGTTAGCCTCGGCTGTTCAGCATTGGACAAGAGAACCTCAAACCATGGCTTTAGATTATCAAGTGATGAAAATCTACATCTGATTTATTTACCAAGGAACAAGTAAAACTGAAAGATTCAACAACTTATCCAAAACTTAACAATGCATACAGCCCTTTCCTGTATGTTGCACAACTTTTCTATTGCTACTAATTAGTTTTATGATAATTTAACATACCAGACCTGACAAAAAATAAATGGCTTGGTTAAATAAATAACATTATCATAAAAAATTTAATTATAGAAGGGAAGAATTTATAACAGAAACAATGAGACGTCTTGCCAGCTTACACTTATAAATAATTATGGAAACTTGACTGCCAGGTTCAAAAGCATGTACTTATTAACCCTCCAAGTGACTTATCAATTTGGCTTTGCAGCTGTTTGTTGTTTGATGAGTGGGATATGGCTGCGAAGCCAAATGAGTGAGCTCAAGCCTTAACGTCAGCTACCTTGATTGCTGGCAAAATTTTTCATGGTTACTGTGAAACTAAGAAAACCAAACATCAGAAATATTTATGGAATGTTATTATGTTACAAGGAAAAAAAGCCAATCAGATGTGAGAAAACTAAACCGCAAACACCAATGGTAATAAGGTGGTTTTGAGGTTTGCTTGCAAGTCCCAAACTTAATGTGATTGGTCACTACAAAACAAACATTCCTGAAATATTTCAGGTCTTAGTTTGACAGGAAGTGTCCACAAACGATGACAGAAATAAGCCCTTTATAAAAACTCACCATGTAACAGGGGCTCTTTTAAGGCAATATGTTTTTCTACAATTGTTTGGCCAAGAATACATAAAATGGCAGTTTCTACTAAAACAATTACACCACTCAACCTTGTTTTCTAGGAGCAATAGTTAACTCGGCTGCACCTCATTGACTACACACTCATAGAAAACTTGGGCTCATACATGAAATTATCTTCATTGACTCTGAAAAGCACAAACGAAATTTTGACTACAAAATAAAATGCAAATGACCTGTCACCAACATCACCAGTAAGTAAAGTAATGCCAAATGTGTTATTTCCCAGCAATATTTACTCGTTAAAAAATAATTTCTGATAAATTTATATGCAATTATCCTCAACAGTACAAGCTCCAAATTGCATATACTTATTACTGTACAAAACAAACTCTTTTTTGTTCTTGTTTACAACAAGATCTACCAAAATGTTGACTGCAGCTTTTTAAGATCTCTTGATTATGATAGCATCTATAATTTGGCATTAAGGTATTACTAAACATGGTTGTCAGTAGGTTTTTGAGTAGCAGGCTCATCCAAAAAGTAGGCAGCCATTTCCATATCATTTCTCCACTATCACGCTCAGAACTGACCTACTAATATTCAGAGTAGCCGGCGCAGTATTCGGAATAGCAGGTGAAATGTGCCGGTTGACGGCTTATTTTGACAACCCTGGTTATAGCACCAACAAAAGCCGATAATATGCATAAAAGTTTCACTGATGGACGAGCAGATGTACAGCCCCACATGCCGCCCAGCATGAAAAGCGAGTAAAGGGCTGCTAAGCAGTGTTCACTAGTTTCTCTTCATGTAACAAAATATACAAACAGTCAACATTTTGAGAAAAAAAAACAATTATTCTTACTAGATAAACTATGAGAAGAATGAGCTGTTTATAATACCATGCCAAAATTCAACATAGCTTTGATTTCAATCTTTGGCAAGTGGAATGTAAATAAACCTGAACCATACATTTTGAGTATTCTATGGTGGCAAGTGACACATGGTTTGTGGTTTTACAAATTTGGTCAAGCCAAAATACAGATGGCATTTTTAAACAAGCCAGCCTGGAAAGCTGCTCGAGCATCCCCACAGGGTACAACTAGGTTTTAATCATACCCAGATTCAGCAAAATATCCCAAAAATCAGACGACAAAGCTTCAGACTGACCAATTCCAAAACTGGGCATTACTGAGCCAAGTGGCAGTCAAATTACTAAAGGAAAACCTTAGGGATACGTTAATCTAAACGACAAGACCATGAAAATCACTCATTTCTTATGACAACTATAATTACAAAAATAATCTCACTTCCAGTCACCTGAGTTAAATGCAAAGTTTAAGTTGTATATTTTAAATATCTCTTTGTTTAATGTTTCCCAAATAGTTAAATTCCAATTGCATAGCAACAGTAACACATTTAATTTTCTAAATATAACTTTACCCCTTTATAACAATAACAATGTATAAAACAAAACTTTATGTCTCCTTCCAAGATGCCCGTTTCTTTCATCTTACTATGCAATAAGTTCACTTATTTTATCCAGGGCTTGAAAATAGTCTGGTAAGTTTGTCTGGACAAGTAGATTTTTCTGGACAGGTAGATTTGTCTGCTTGGCAAGTTGTCTGTCAACTAAATCACAAACACGGAAAACTAAGACAACCATGCAACTGCCCAGTGGAAGTAAATTTGAAAGCTGCTTGTTCAAAGGGCAAGCTTAAATTCCAGTTCTTCTTTTCTGAGCCCAAGAATCTTATCAACTTCTTACATATATACAAAACTTGATTAGAAAATGTTCTTGAAAAGGGAGGATTGTCCTGTGGTCCTGTACTGTATGTTTAAATAAAACTGTTGTATGTCAGAGAACACTTGACAGTGTCATGTGTGGTACCTTTATCAAGAGTGACGTCTGCTGAGTTCGGCTCTGCTGGAAATGAGTTTTCTCCATGTTGGTTCTTTGAATCGTCCATGGAAGATTGCTCAGATTGCAGAGTCTGGGAAGGCTTTGATTCCTCTACTGCACCATCATCTGCACGTCTTTTCTTCACTCCACATCTTTCTGTATCATTACAAGAGAAACCATTTTCAAGCACATCCTTTGATATGTTTGGATTCTCCACAGACCCATCATCTTCCAGTTTCCTCTTCATTCCACATCTGTTTGCATCAGAGATGGTACTTTCTTCTCGAGCAACCTTACAAGGCTTTGAGTCCTCTGTATTGCCCCCCTCATCATCTTCACGTTTCCTCTTCATCCCGCACATCTCATTGCCTTCATCACTTTCACCTTCCCCGTTGACAGTTGGTGCAGAATCACTACTCTTCCCTGGAGTAGTTGAAATAATGGGAGACTTAGATACGGAAGGCACCCCTATTTCTACTGCTTCGTTATTGCTATTTGCTTTTGAGCAAGGGTCACTGAGAGAACTCTTTTGCTCCTGATTGTTGTTAAGGTCAGAACTATTAAGAGCTGGAGCAGAACCAGCGTTGTGATTAACAACTGAAGTTTTGGGTGTTTCAGTTTGTCTTGTGTTTAAAGGAGTACTCGAATTAGTGATAGAACTAGACTTGTATCTGCGCCCCCTCAAACTTGGGTTACTTAACTTCTTAAAGCGATCTCTGTAACTGGAGCTGCCTCCACTGAAAGCGAAAGACCGCGAAACTGTGGGAGTTGGAAGCAAGCTTTGGCTTTTGAATGGAAACGCTCTGAACTGGTTAGTAATAAAAGGATCAATTGGTCGTGAAGGAAGAGGATCAGAGTAAATTGCAGGTTTGAAAAAATATTCCCCTTGATAGTAAGTACTACGAGGTGTGGTGAAATTGAATTTTATGTCACGTACTGGTGGATAACTCCTTGGGAATACATAAGGAACTGGTGAGTGAATAGCTGGATATTCTCTCACCCTTTCCGAAACAAATGGGAAATTGTAACCCAAACCTGCATTACCCCAGCTATTCCCATAATAGGGACTAGAGGCTCCGTAGATAAGCGGTGAGGGGGTCTGATATCGGTCAAGGGCGGGGGAAGGATTCCAGTACGGAACATAGTAATATTCCAGTTCATAATCGTCATTGTATGAGGCTGGACCGGGAGAATTCCAGTTATCTTCTTCTCCGCTATCCGGGTAATAGCTGGACCAAGGCACGGGAGAGGAATTTCGGTTGTCAGTCTGGCTTGGCAGAGGGGGAGGGTCGGGCAACTTCTTGTTCCACGACGTGCAGACTTCAGACAAAATAAGATTTGAAATCTTTCGATGTGCACGCATTCCCCAGTGGATGCCATCTTCGGCCTGTTTGAAATTCTCCTTATTCTTCAGCTCCGTGAATAGATCCAAGTAGATTTTCTTCTGTTCAGTAGTGGCCAGCCAGGCGAATTTATTCGCCGTTTTAATCTTTTCGACCGGAATTGTAAGGAATCCCTTCCGCAGAAAACCACCTTTGCACTTTTCTGCGAGTGGCAAGGCAGCATTCCAAATGAACAGCAAACTCGAGGAAAACATTTCTGTTATGTTTTTCAACAGCTTATCCAAGTTCTCTTTATACTCATGCAAGTCAGTGTCGCCATAGTGGTGTAAATCCCAAAAAGTTGAATTCATGACAATAACATCGGGCTGAATTGTTTTCAACTCGTTTAGAATCGACGCCATGTGTTCGTTGAAGGACCGTGTTACGAAGTAATACTTGAAAAATGCCTCGCCGTCGGTGAATTCTCGAACCTCTCTGTAGCCGATGCCATTCACCATTTTTCCTTCTAACTTTCCCCCGCTGAGCAACTTATCGCCGAGAAAATATAGTTCGCCCTTCGCGCGCAATTCTCTTTGGTGTAAATAGCGGCTGTCTCCTTGAGTCCAGAGGCAAACGAGGTCTTTGTAAACAGAGCGCTGGATAGAGTCACCAATAACGACGACTTTCCTATTTTGAAGAAGTTCATGGATATCCTTGTTGAAAAATATGGCCATTTTGTCTTAAAGCAATGCAAAAAGCCAAGGACAAAGCGAGAAAACCAGACAGTTCACAACGCGCAAGAAATTATACAGGAAATATGACTCCCCACCCTTTCACTTTCCATGGATGGCACGTGACTCCTGTCACTTCCGTCCATCTTGGAATGTGACTTCAAATGGTCTTCGAAAATAGTCACGCTCTTGTCACGTTGGTGTCACGCAAAACATGTAACAAGAAAAGTCTATGATCTTCTCACCTCTTTCCAAAAGAAGATAATGTAAAAAGTGACAAAAACTAAGGTAGGGGAAGTTTTACAGCGTGAAACACGTGGGAAACAGTATTAAATGAAACTAGAGGTTTTATGTTTTGATATTATTTTAAAATATTTTGTTTCCCCGAACCGAAATGCGTCAAATGCAATGGAGAGTACTTTTCAACATATCCTGTTTGCATTGTTAGGCTAAACTATTTTCTCCCGTAACAAAGGCGAAAACCATCTGCTTTGGCAGCCGGTCAGGTATGTTCCCAGGGAATTTAAAATTCTAAACGTATACAAATATCTTTTTTCTTATTCTCTTTTTTCAGTTCTGTATTAGTGTCTGTGCAATGTATTTAATCAAAATAAACAATAAAGATAAAGATTTGTTGTTTTTCAGTGTTGTCGTATTGTTTTATTTTCACGCCATTGCACAAGAAAAACGAACAATTTTGTTTCTTTTCATTGTACTTACTTTTACGCTTATTCTTGGACCCCTTCCTCTCTCGCTAAACTTCTATTTGACCCTTTAGTGGGGGGGGGGGGGAATGGGGGTCTCAATTTCCTGCTTCCCGTATCTTTTACTTCCGTTTACCGCCACTTTTTCTTTGTGTCTTTTCTATCGCAAAACGTTTACGCAATGTTGCGATTATTTCTGATTTCAGCAGCAGTACCAACACATTTCAACCTACCTGATCACTCTATCAAAGACATAACACTCATTCCTCTCGAGCTTCAACCAGTATCCAATACCTCTCGCAGAAAAGCAAGGGAGGCCTATCTAATACACAGATGCCAAACGCTAGAACCGGTGGAATGAAACGACGAAAAGAACGCTGACTTTATTGCATTATTTTAGACTGTTTTATTTTATTATTTTTATTATTTTTAGTTTTTATTATAATTTCCTTTATTTTATTTTATTTTATTTATTTTTGTTGCATTTTATTTTATTTTATAATTAACAATTATTTCACGAGCGCGCGTTGGATATGAGATGGTAGATCTCGCGTAGCGCCGAGTTATAACCATCTCATATCCAACAAGCGCGAGTGGAATAATTGTTTTATTTAAAACGCCCAAAAAATATTGAGCAAGCATTGCAAAAATGCATTCTTTTACGCGTACACGTACCGTTTTTGTAGGTCAATGGTATTTAAGCTCATATACCATTGCCTCTCAACCAATCTAAACTCAGGAAATGCAATATACCATAGCTAGTTTTTTATAATATGTCAGGAGGGGTGAACCACTAAGGAATGACTTAACTGATGCATGAGTGCGAAGGCAGAATACTGGCTGTATTACAAAGCCGCAGGTCATCTCGAGAGGGGGTGCGCACCCCCTGCACCCTCCCCCTGGCAGTCCGCCTAGTACAACCCTTGCAATCAATTTGGTTTTATAATAACACTTAAATGGAGTGCCGTCTGGCATGTAGCCAGGATTTTTCAAAGGGGGGGTCACACCCATTGTGGTCACCAGTTTGTCAACCAGTTTGTCAACCTCCACCAGTCCACACTGTGTTTCACTTATTTACTTAAAAAATATCTCAAATATCTCTTCGTTGCGGGGTCTCCTGCATGTAAACGTTATACCAGGGTATTGTTCTGTTAGAGCACACTATGCAAAGTGATTCTGTCGTCTTTAATGACTAATGTCTAAGCAACTGAGAAAGAACAAACTACTACGAGTCTACGTCAAAACGTTGAACAAGAAGACGAAAGACATCTTACAGCTGTGCATTCAGTTCGTTCGTACGTTTTGTACATATATTTGAGCTTATTTCTCGGTGGAAACGGGAAGCTATCGATTTCTTAGATTTCAGTTCCGGAAATCTTCGTAAGCCGAGTTGGATGCAACATCCACGAAGAGAAGTAACTTGCACAAGCATCCGCCATGTTGCGATGATGGCTACTGTTTACCTTGGCGACTTCCTGGATTATAAATAAAATAGACAAACCAAACACGACTCCCATTGATAGACAGACGTTTGAGATCTTTTATCTTCAAAAATCTTTTTTTTTGCGGGTATATGCTTTGAGGACTTCCTATCCCTTCACTGTGCAAAAGGTTGGGAGGGTGTATTTCTCTGAGAACAGATTCTTTTTTAGGTGCCACTTAAAAATTACAACGCTTTTGATATTAGGCACAGAAGGGCGATATTCTGCCACGAACGGCCAATTTTTGCGCGTGTTTTGGTTTGTTTTGTATGGCCGACAATATTTCGCTAAATTTAACTTCTGAAAGAATATTTTCAGAAACGGTTATCTGGGTAACCTCTAGTTAGCAATCTGACTTATCAAAGACCAGTCAGATCAGAGGGAGCTCTGAACCCATTAGGGTCCACACTTGTCGTGCTTCGATGCTGTCCTCAGTTCTTCGAAGACAGCGTTTTCCGAAAGTATTAGAATCTTTCTGTTGAGATATTTGCGTATTGTCGATAGACCACGGCCAGCGCTTCGTCGAAAAGGGAAGAGAGAAACGATGTATCTATACAAATTAAAGAAACGCGGAGAACGTAAAAACAAAATTGTTACACGATATTTCAAAGAAAACAATGGAATTAAAGAAAAAAACACATTAAAGAACCTCTCTTTATGGACACGGGACGAAATAAAAATAGTTTCAAGGGGGCTAAAGTCAGACAAGAAAATCGGTTTTAATGCATTTTAAGAGATTTTTGCAATGCAAGACGAATGCGCCTACAGTTAGCCTTTCATTGCCAAGATAAAGAGCCGCACACCTTCCATGTAAATTAAATCAAAATGGGAACCACCAGTTCAAACCAGCAGTAGCTCTGTTTCTAAACATACATTTTACTGTCAGTGAAACTGAGATGTTTAGAAAAGATCAAAGTCCAACTAGCAGACTGAGATAGAATTAAAAGCCATCAAGGAACGTCCAGCCATCAAAGCCGGAGCTTAGCTTATACAATACCAAAAGATTAATCTAAAAAGGTAGATTGCTAGCTAGCGGTTTTCCAGATAACCGTTTCTAAACAATTCTTTCAGGAGTCAAATTTAGCGAAAGATTGTCGGCCCTACAAAACAAACCAAAAAACGCATAAGAATTGGCCGAAAAACAAAATTGCTGCACGATGTCAAAAAGAAAACAATAGAATCAAAGAAAAAAAAACACGTGGAGCTTTAGGGACACGGGACGAAATATCAATAGTTTCGAGGGGGCTCAAGTTTATCCCTACACCCGTGACCTAAAGTAAGACAAGGATATCGCTTTAATATATTTTAAGAGATTTCGCAACGTTTGCAATGCAAGGCGAATGCCTACAGTTAACCTTTCATTGCCATGCAGATAAATTAAAGAGCCGCACACCTTCCATGTAAATCAAAATGGGAACCACCAGTGCAAACCAATAGTCGCAAAGTGAAACATGTTTAGAAAAGGTCAAACTCCAACTAGCGGAGCTTAGCATATACAATACCAAAAGGTTATTGTAAAGGGATAACAAATTAATTAAAAGTATCGATCACGAAAGCTCCTTTTGGCGCGAACCGACAACGTGGATGTCGTGTTCGTGGATGGCGTTTAATCAAATATAAATAAAACTCAACTAAATTTCTTTAAATCGACTCCAGGACTACAGAGCCTTTAAAATAACGCAAGTAAAACATAAGTTAAGTCATTTTTATTTCCATTCTTTTCCAGAGTAGAATTTTGGGCAATTTTCGAACAATTCCCATGCATTCTCTTATGTTATGTCACGAAAATAACATACGTTTGGGCTGCCTGTCGTTTCTCCGATATATCGGTAAAATCTGGGACAGTCTAGACTACGAGTAGTCCCTTTTTTCTTAGTCCGTCGAGTGCGAAGTGAAAAAAATGTCGATGATCCGCGCGAAACAAAAAAAAAAGGGACTGCAGTCGGGAAACAGCGACATCCCCGATCGTCTGGGATTTTCCCGATATATGAAAACCAGGCTTTTTTATTATCCTCAAAACAGTTATCATTACAGCAAAATAACAGGTTTTTAACTTTTCGTTCTTCTACAATATCTGAAATTCTTAGCTTCTGTAGTTCAATTGTTTCGAACTTATTTTATAGCGATCGCTTTTCAAACTCTTTTGATTTTGATAATGAAACTGTATTGAATGGAGCTCTAAATGTCTCGTAGTTCTTCCAAAAATGGGCTTTCCTTTCGACTTGACTAGAAATGCTTTTGCTGGTATGGCGCCAACGGAACAACAACATTTTTTATCACAATTATTATTTTAGTCTTTAGTCTTGAAATTTTGCGAGCTTCACCAGCACCCCAAAACCATGCCCCCACCTCCCTAACATGTACACCTCGCCCAAGATCCTCACACATTTCAAACTTGAGTGCATGCCTTGAACGTATTACACCCTCGTGTACTACACGCGCGCTGAAGCGCGAAATTTCATTCGCCGTATGCGCAAACAGATCGATGTCCAATAATTATACTTCACGTCAAAATACGTGACGTCTGCGGATTACTGTCCAAAATTTTAGAGAGTTTTGTGCTTAGCAAAGACAAATAACAGTATCAAAATGATTTGGCCACTCTCTCTGTGACTTTAAGCTTGTTTCTTTCGTGTGCTTGCCAGAGAATCGATAGCAGGAACAACATTATACAACCGCGTAACAATATGCGTCGTTCAACAAGAGTTCACCCTCTTCGATCGCAAAACAACTGCCAAGAATCCTACCCGGAAAAGTCGACGTACTGCGTGAAATACTTCATGTTTTTCATGAATGTTGTGTTCTGGCTAGTAAGTTGTTTAATCCTGGCAATCGCAGTGTATGCCATGCTGGAAAAACAAGAAATTTACGGCCAAGTCAGTCGTCTTACCACGGATCCTGCGGCAATTCTGTTGGGCATTGGTTTGGTGATGTTTATCATTTCCTTCGCTGGCTGTCTGGGAGCGCTGAGAGAGAATGTATGCCTGCTAAGATTTTATTCGTTCATGCTCGGGTTCATGTTGCTGCTTGAGATCACAGCTGCGATTCTTGGCTACGTGTACTCAGAAAAAGTCAAAACGGAAATGCACAAGGCCTTCACGAAGATGATCGACAATTATTTAGATGACCCCGATCTGCAGCTGGTCATCGACACCGTGCAGAGAGAATTGAAGTGTTGCGGTTCTGAAAAATACACCGACTGGGAGAGAAATGTTTACTACAATTGTTCGTCTCCAGCGATCGAAAGATGTGGCGTTCCTTATTCTTGTTGCATTACCGACGAAGTTAACTCCCAATGCGGATTTGGTGTTCTGGCGATTACAGAGAGTGAGGCCGAGAACATAGTTTACACACAAGGTTGCTTGAAAGGTGTTGAAGATTGGTTTCGCGGTAATCTGATTTTAATGGCATCAATAGCGGCCTGTTTGCCAGTGTTGCAGGTCATCGGGTTCTGCTTTGCTCGGCGACTAACTGGAGATATCAAAGATGTCTTGGCTATGCAGGGGCGAAATTAACTGAATAGATAGGTGTACATTGAATTTTAATACACCGTGTTTTATAAAAGCATGAGATTTTTAGAAAAGATTACCATATACGCATCATAATTAATTTATATGCATACAGATCCTCCCAATGATCATGAATAGAAAAAGTTGCAAATAAATTGTATGCTTAATTAAGTGGGATAAATAAGTGTTACCGGTTAGTATTTATATTTTATGATAAACAGTGTGCCTAGAGTTTTACGCTTACATTTGAAGAGTTAGATATAGATTTGGCCAAATCACCGGTACTTAGAAACTTTTACGTGTGAAATATTTAACATTTATCCTGAATATCGGAATATCGCCTGATACTTAGCCGATGAGGCCCTAGGCCGAGTTGGCCGAGACACCATTTTCAAATATATTTTCATCATCAATATTGAAATGCTGCCTGACCATAAGTGGTCAAATAACACCAGAGCATGTACACATTATTATTAGCGGAGCCACGTTAATTCAATTGTTGTGATATTGGCATTTTCAAAAAGTTTTATTTCTGCCATTCACACCAACACCTTGACTGGCACACATTTTCAAACTTATCCACTTTGGAAAGCGTTTTCATAAATTTACATTGTCAGTAACCGAAAATTGCACTTCAGTGTTTACAGAACTCTAATCTGGAGGAAAAAAAATGTATTTTAAAAGTTATCTGCCTTAGTGTGGACGTAGCCAAAGATAAAGGCAGATGTATGTATAAAAGACCAACTCATTTCCAGACCTTCCAACTCTCACGGTTTCATCGTGAGACTCACGGTTTGTGATGCCATCTCAAGGTCTTATGGCTTTGCCTCTAAATCTCACGGTGAACCAGAAAACCTTAAATAGCCAAAAAATTCCGTAAAGTATGAAGGAATATCGAAAAATCTGTGTTCATAACAGCTGAATTAATAAAACTTATTCATGAGACAAACCTGGGTACAATGTCAGCCTCATTTCAGTGAAACTTCGGCGCGCTCAAGTCTCTGGGAAAGCTTAACCTTCGAACACAAATTTCAAAATGGCTACTTGTTGTCCTAAACTCGAGAGTGAAACAGAATCACAAAATGACTCTGATACGTCTTCGGAACCTCAGCCATCAAATAATCTGTTTTTTGTTATTATCTGACGCATATTTTAGAAATCTCCAAGTCTGAGGTCCCAATCTCGAGCTTTTTCTGAGCTTTTTTTTCGAAACCTCCAGATTTGCGTGTGATGGGGGTTGGAAGGTCTGCATTTCTGAACTTCTGCCAAGAGTTCATATCCATTGACCAAGTGGAGAAGAATAAAGTATACATCCTGCATATTAATTTTTCTTTTTGTCTTATTTCTGGTGCTCTCTTTCCTTTGCTCCTTGTTTCATGATTTTGGTATCAAGTCAGCATATTACTGATTGTCTTCCAAGTCTTGGAAGAGGGAATTGCAATTGTGGGGGAGGGAGGGGGGTATAATGCAATTTCCTAACCCAAAGACCCAAATCTCATTTCCCTATTTTTTGCTCAAATCGAAGTCCCAAATTGCATTTTCTGCAGAAAATTGTTAGGGAAAATCCCAGTTCCCATTTTACCCAGTATACAATTGGCTCATTTTCATAGGAGTGATGAAAGGTAAAATTCATGACTTTGAAAGACAAGCATTTTTCTCGGAGGCCTGTTGCAGGCCCTCGAATAGTGGGGGGCAGCGAAAGAAGCGGGCAAGTGAGGGAAAAACAATGGATGGCTGTCCTCACCTTAGCTCTCCCTATATTTCCTCGCTCACCCACTTTCTTTGTTCGCCCTCAACTGTTTGAGAGCCTGGACAGGCTAAAACTTTCCGAGCTTTGGATTGAAACCCCACAGTAGCTTACAAAATTTTGACTAAAATGTTGCAATAGAGGCCATTCACCACTCCTTTTCATGCAACGCAAACCAATCACGTGTCACATTTCCCTGATAGCCCAATTTTGATATTTAAAATTCAGCCCAAAAAAAATTGACATCACCGAGGCTCTGGGAACAAACCACACTAACTTTATAGTTTATTCCCCGAGCCTTGTGGTGAGGTCTATTGCTATGGCTCTGGGAACAAACCACACTAACTTTATAGTTTATTCCCCCAAGCCTTGCGGTGAGGTCTATTGCTGTGGCTCTGGGAACAAACCACACTAACTTTATAGTTTATTCCCCCAAGCCTTGCGGTGAGGTCTATTGCTGTGGCTCTGGAAACAAACCACACTAACTTTATAGTTTATTCCCCGAGCCTTGTGGTGAGGTCTATTGCTATGGCTCTGGGAACAAACCACACTAACTTTATAGTTTATTCCCCCAAGCCTTGCGGTGAGGTCTATTGCTGTGGCTCTGGGAACAAACCACACTAACTTTATAGTTTATTCCCCCGAGCCTTGTGGTGAGGTCTATTGCTGTGGCTCTGGGAACAAACCACACTAACTTTATAGTTTATTCCCCCGAGCCTTGTGGTGATCGAGGTCTATTGCTTTAGGCTGAATTTTAAAATATTAAATGCTTCAATTTCCTTTGCGACACCAGTGTCAATTTTGCCCTTCAAACACAATCCTTTGCACGATACCTCTAGTTTTTCATTCCCAAATGCTACACAATTTATTTTTGAACAGAAATTACTTGTAAATGATAAATAAATGTAAGCCAAAGCCTGATAGCCCAAATAATTTGATGTTATCCAAGCTAGAGATTGGCTTTCCCCTGTTCAAGCATCCTCGAGTAGGCTACACCAAAAATTTAACTCAACTTTTATTGGACATCAAGACCTTTTACTAATATTGCTTGCCCTTGCAAATAATTTTGATTGTTCTAAAATGACAGAAATACACTTTAAACTGAACACTACAAATAATGAAACTTTTCAAATTATTTTTATGGACTTTTGGTTTAACTTGACTTCTTGTTTCAGCTTCAAGGCTGGCCATTTTGTAGTTTCAAGAACAACCTACTGGAATTGCTTTATAAAACATCACTGCAACTGGACATCAGATATTTAGTCTGTACCCTTTATTTTAAAAATCAAACTTCTGCAATCAATAAATCACACCAGTACATAAAACCACTTCGATCAATAATAATGATAAATCATTTACTATAGATACAATTTGCATATATGGCCAAACCTCAGGCCAGATAACCAAGTCTGTCTAATAATTAAAAATAATTTATGAACATTAAAAACATGACAGTGACCTGAATAAAATGCCTGTGGATACCCATCAGAAATCTTACTGCTTAAAGTGGTACTACGCTGAAAAAATTTTGTTCTTGTTCTCTTTCGATTCTGATTTGGTATTTGGAAAGAATGCACCATGCCAATTATTGCGCCTCAATTTTCGTAATACTGGTAACTCCGTTTTTTGGACGACAAATTCTTGTTTAAACTGTCCACCATTACCAGATTCGACTTCAGCCGAATTGCAATGAGAGAGCTGGATCGAGAGAGAAAACGACATCATATACTCACTAATTTAATTTTTTACTGTGTGAACCCAGCTAATTTGGTATCCAGAATAGCAACTTGCTTCTAAAAGCTCATACTGCATACTAATCAGCTGGGTTCATACATTGCAAAAATAAACTAGTGAGTATATGACGTCATTTTCTCTCTCAGTCCAGCTCTCTCAATGCACTCGATTGAAGTCAAATCTGGTAATGGCAGACAGTTTAAACAAGAATTCATTGTTCAAAAAACGGACTTATTTCGAAAATTGAGGTGCAATAATTGGCATAGTGCATTCTTGCCAAACATAAAATTGGAATCAAAAGAGAACAAGAACAACATTTTTTCATCGTAGTACCACTTTAAAGACATGGCTCAAGCTTGTGTTTTCAATCTCAACTCCACAGTTGAATACTTAGGGTTAGTTCTAAAACTCAAATAGCTTGTAACTTGCACTTGTTCAAGCTATATAACATCTACACACTCTAAATGTGCAAATTTCAAAAATCCTTCATGTGAGAGGGTGAATGGGGTATGTGAATCCGCCAATCCGTGAAATTTTTTGGCCAAATCTGTCAATCCGCCACCATTTTCGTTCAAATCTGCATCCACAATCCTTGAAAACTTTCTGTGTAATAGTTTCACTAAAAGGAGGGTAGATGTGTGTTTGATGAAAATTTTTCAAGAGGTTTCGTGTCACTGCTTCTTTTTGCGGCAGTTCTAATGAAAGCGGTGGTTTGGGTGTCGTCCAAACTGAAAATTGACAAAACGATAACACAGAGACCAAGACTGAAGGAACGCCAAGGCCATGATCCAAACTTCATGGCATGCAGAGTCCAGAATCCGAGCTAAACTTATCAGCTAATCCGTGATCCACTGCATTATGGAAATCCGCAAATCTGCTTAATTTTTTGCTGATATCTGCAATCTGTGTGCTTTTTAAGGCTAAACTTGTTGATCCGTGAACCTATTCAGCCCCCTCTAAAGTTAACAAGGTACAGCAAGCCAGTGTCATAAAGGAGTAACTCCTACCCAGTCCCCTACAAAATGATTTTCTTTTGAAAAAAATTTGTTAAAAATTATGACGATTTTTTTTCTAGAAACAGTTTTGCAAGGTCTTGCTCACCGGCAACTTTTGTCAACCTATTGTGAACAATATCTTTAATAATAGGATTGTACCTTTAAGCTATTGGATAGGATTGTTCATACCCTAGATAAGTGTGTCTGGCTGCAGAATTGTAGCAGCCATCTGACATAGAAGTGCTATTTCTCGCATTTTCTGTAATTAAATTTTGAATCGTAAATTATGATCCCCAGAGTTTGTTAAGTAATAATTGCAGAGTTCAACACTATGGCTCTGCAAATTTATGATCCTTTAATTAAGATAATTTTATTAAACCGCTGACCAATGTGGAGCTGCTAAGAAGAGAGTATTCTGGAAAGTGCACATAATTTGGCACAATTTTTTCGTCAATAATCTATTATACTACAAATAGACAAATCTGAATCAACATTCCCAACCCTCGCAATTATTACACCATTAATCTATAAAGAAGTATCCAATAATTATTATTTTCTAAGTTGAAAAGCACATAACCTTAGTTCAAATATTTAAAATATTCTTTGCATTATAATTACTATAATTGCTATTGACACACTCTATATGTACTGAAGAACCACTTGTAATCAGTTGGGCCTTAACTTGAAGCAAGTTCTTTAACATAATAATTGGCATTTGGATTTTCTGGAGTTTTGTACTAATAAATATCCTACTTCCTCCAAATTCTACATAGAAATAAACCTCTAGAGTAAGCTGATCTAAAGTTAATAACATGACTGGAAATTAAAATTGATGACAACTTGGGTGGTGTATTAACAAGAACAATAAATAAAATTATTCTTTTGTTTTTATCCACTTATTATTTTGTAATGATACTGTAAGTAATACAATTATATGCTAAAAGATTTTGTAAAAGCCTTCTCGCAGGAATGAATGGTAACTAACTGTGGACAAAACATTTATTCCACGGTCACTGACTTGGCCAGATTTCGTGGGCAATCGACCTGCAAAATTACATCACAAATATTAAATAATTATAACATCTGAAAACTTTCTAAATCTACTAGTCAGAATGAAAAAAAAAATGATTTAACAAAATGCAAAATTTTATTAATACCAATTTGAACGCTGGAAGAATGCTAAAAGGGCTGTTATTGGCCGCTGCCGCACTATGAGAGTTAACCGGGTTATTTCTAATTACGGTAATCAATTAAAATTAACAGGGTTACCAAAAAATCCTGATTAGGCCACTTATTTCGCCTGTTCATTGAACTTTAACTCTGTTAACAATTACCATGGAAATTAATTGGAGAACAAAAGATTTTTTAACCAAGTTAGGTTTATTTTAAACTACCTTTCTGCGTGGTTTAACCTAGGTTTGTGGTTTCTTATCAGTGCCGTGCATTGGCTTTTTCGCAGAATCTGTCAGTCTGTGTGAAACGTTGTTTCTGTGGCACAAACAAGTGCCGAGAAAGCATGCGGCAAAGCGCTTGTGAGGACTCTGGATATGTTCATTCGGAAGTGCTCTCTATAAAAGGCATGCATGGCATGATTCCTGAAAAAAATCACTGATTTATCGGATAGATCCCGAAAAGCTTAAGGATGATTCATTTGACAGCGATGAGAACACTGACGTGCCATGTTCGAAAGGAGAGCCTTAGAAATTTTTTACCTAGTGCGCATTAGAACAAAGAGAGCTTTCCTAAGCCATGAGTATAGAGAAAGGGGACAAAAAAGAGAAAAAACAATCAAGAAAATTATAACGTGGTCCTCGAAGTCTGTCATTTTGTTGGTTCATTTCATGACGTCAATTAACTTCATCCACTTTGTAACCAATTTCAGTGCGGCCGCTTATAAAATTTAACCTGGTTATTTCACCATAACCAACTTTTAACCGAGTTAAGTTATTTGAAAATTTTAACCAGGTTTCTGAAAAATAAACCCAGTTAACTCTTCTAGTGCGGCCGCAGCCATTAAAAGCTAGGCTAGGGCCTATGGGATTCAGTCCAGTTGCCCATCAACATTATTTTGAAAGGGGTACTTCCCTCTTTCAAAATCATCATCATCTCTCCCCTTAATTACTGGAACAGGTCCTTGATATACCGAGGGGCATCCAACTCTTACAAACGCGGTTTGAGCATTACAACATTCTCGAGAATATTCCAAACTTCCTGAAAGTTTAGCTTCCGAATATTGCAACAATTTCTAGAGTCTCCAGATTACCAGAAAAATCTTCAGATTCCCAGAAGAGTTTTGTTTTTCTCCTGAAACAGGCTTATAGTTAATGCCCCTGTTTGATATCGCTTTAATTTTTGTTTGTAATTCTTCAAAATTCCAATTTCCTATGCAGTGTCTTCTTAAGTAGGGTTAGCCAATGACTTGTGAAGCCTGTGAAGCCCTTTTTAATACCCCAAGTTACTGACAGCCCTTAATTACACGATGTGAAATTGTGGTGAGAGTGTAAAATAAAATATTCCAACTTCAAAATTAAGGCCCTGCAGGGGACCTTTGGAGTGGGAAAACTGAGACACTGTGACTAATACTCACATCATATCCGCGCAAAACAGCAATGTGGAAAGACAGCAACTGAAGTGGAATGACGGACAAGATTCCTTGGAGACAGTCAACTATCTTGGGTACTTCAAGAGTGCGGAAGGCGTGCCCTTTCACTTCATCATCACCTTCATTGCAAATTATTATGGGACGGCCCTACAAATTAAGCCACAAGCATGAGAAGGTTACAAATATTCAAAACAACAGATTAAACAGGTCACAACAATGGCCCCAAGACTCTAGCAAACTGTGCTATTTAGTGTTTTTAGGTACATATAAAAATATAGTTTCCAAAGACTGTCTAAGTTTTCGCACAACATGCAAATGTAAGGCTAAAAAAAATAGAACCCAAGGGACTTTTTCTTGAAACACAAACCATTTTTTACCTTGTATAAATATATGTATATCTTACAGGAATAAGGATATGGGAGATTGAGGATTGAGATTTCATAAAATAATATTTTTAGGACATGTCATTTGTCCTGCCATTTTGTTACATTGTACTGTTCACATTGGTTTCATGAAACATCAGTTTGAGGTGTTTTTTGTATTTGTGTGACTTTGCCCTTGTCCTTCTGTTGCAAACTGTGAACCAGGCCTTATTGTGCCCTCCATAAATATGGAAACTCTGCTCAATCAATGGTTTACATCTTTTTTGGTGGTCAATTGCCTAAGCGTGGGTGATTGGTATCCATTTTATTTTGGTTCTCAACCTGTTGTAAAGTTTGTTCTCATTTGAACATCAAGTTAAAACAAAGGAGTTTAGAACTGTGACTGTGGTTTGGGAATCTACCGGTAATCTTAGCATAGATTGTTACCATATTTCAAACACTTAATTGAGGGAGTGCTTCATTGCATTTCAAACCACCTCAAAGTTTATCAGAAATACTCTGCCAAGTGCTGTACTTCCAACTCTCTTCTCAGTGTTTGGAAATGCAATGAAACAGTGTCTGCACTTTAAATTATTTGTCCTTGAAAAAAATTGACTTCAATACCTGCCGTGCAGTAACCTGTTGTAAAGCATTCATGCATTTCTGAAGAAAATAAAAAAATATATGCAAGTAAATTTTAACGACTAAATGTAAACAAAGTAAATGTAATGTAAACAATAAAACTTGTTGTTGTTGTTTGACTGTAACAAAAAACCTCTTTATATAAGGAGCAGAAAGCAAGTTGTTGGACAGCTTTGATCGATATATAATTGCACAGAGAATAAAATCCAACAGTCATATATTAAAAATTTCTTATAAGAGGACTTGTCATTCAATTGATTGTAGATCACACAAAACCATATAATATTATGCCGCTAGTGAAATCCTAAGTTCACAGGTTCAAATATCCTGTTCTCACCACTAGTTGATGTAAGTTGCTCGTTTCATCTTGATCGAGCTGTATGTGTCAAACTTACTGCATAACTTCAAGATCTCTTTTCTCTTCAAATCAAGTGTATTATCAGGTAGCTTTACAAAAGGCTTATTATTCCACTGCTCCAAAGTGGACAGTGTTCTTATATTAAGAGCTTGCCACATAATCAGGATCGGAAGATAACCATTTCAAGATCATTTTCATATGGTTATAATTACATGTATGCCATACGCAGTCATAAGGCTATTAAATTTTATCATGTTTTCATTTTCTCTAAGACGTTAGCAAAAATTATTTTTTAGTTTTAATAGGATTATGATAACTAGGTTGCTACATAGTGGGTACTATTAAAAACTGGATCACTAAAATTAATAATAGAATTCAAGAGTTTTCAGTGGCCATCATGATGTAAGCTAATATACCAGTGACGCTCTACAAAAATTTGGTTAACTCATTAAGTGACAACAAGAACAGCCGGGGAGCTCAGATATTGTAATTTTTTCTGCGTTTTTAATAAACAATTATTATTGCGTTCGTGCTTGTTGGACATGTGACAGTTATAGCCAACTCAGCACGTAATGGATCTGATTACAAAATTAATGTAGCTATCTACCATACCAAATCCTACGTGTGCTCATGTAATAATAATATTAAGTTTATCATTTCAAAGTGAAGAATGATCATTGCAGTGAATTTCCAATCTGAGCAATTGGAAAGAAGAAGCCTGAAAAAATCAGGGCTTCAATGGGATTCGAACCTGTGACCTCTGCGAATACCGGTGCGATGCTCTACCAACTGAGCTATGAAGCCACACATTGGGAGCCAGGTCAATTATTTTTTTATTATTTAATTTACTTTTTCTATTTTTTTCTTTTGAATTGCTTAGATTGGAAATTCACTTAGGCTCAATTTCTGCCCCGCTCTTGAGTCCGGTCTTGCTGGTAATCGAGCCTAAAATTCACTGCGATGACCATTCTTCACTTTCATCTACATCTGCAGTTCAAATACCAATTATTTAATATACTTCACATCTTTATCAGTTCGGTTGGCACATTATTTTAGATACCAGCTACTGGTAATAACATTTTATTGTTATTATCATAGGGTCTAAACATACCGTGAACACTGCATCTCTTGACACCAACATAATAACAGGCATGTTTTTGTCCACAAGTGCCAGTGGGCCGTGTTTAAGCTCTCCAGCTAGGATTCCTTCAGAGTGCATGTACGTCAACTCCTTGATTTTCTGTGAACGATTATACTTACAGGTTTACTTTTTTAACTGAACATAGATTTGCAGTACCTAGCAGCAAGGTGCAAGTTATTTGAGTACACGTACAGCTGTATGTAGACCTGGGTTTTCAAAACGTCATTCACCCGTCGATCATTTGCCCAAGTGAACCGGTGATCAAAGGCTTGAAATTGAAGTGTTAATGTCTCCCTGAGCCCCTGAACATTTTAAAACCAAAGTGGACCAAATTTGTGTACGAATAAAACTTATTACTGCCACTTTTGTGATCCACTTGGGCAAATGATCAACAGGTGAATGATGCTAAAAAATCCTGGGTCTATACATTGCACTGAAATCGGCAGGGCTCGAAATTAACTTTTTCGTTCGGGAGCCAGCTGGCGACTAACGGAAAATTTTTGGTCGCCAGATCGTAAATTTTGGTCGCCAACTTATTTTATATATAACTTACACAAGAAAACGGTTCATACATAACTTTGTATGCAAGAAAAGCCACAATTGAAGAGCGAAAACAATTAGAAAAAACACGAGTAACAATTTGTTATAAACTACCGTTGTTCTCAGGTGATATGTCTGTGGTCTGAAGGTGATGGTTTTCGCCATAAACATTTGAAATGAAGCGAAGCATAAAACGTTCTAAGTCCGTAGTTTTCATTGTGAGACAAGCACCGGTCCTTGTGTATTTTCCCTTTGCTACTGCTTCCAAAAGCAGTTCTTTACTTTCGACTTGCTTACCTCGACTCAACCTCGTTCCCAGCGTCTCTCATCTTCCCGCCCCCCAAGAGAGAGCGAGAGAAAGATGAGAGACGCTGGGAACTAGGTTGACCTCGACTCTTTTCGCTGCCGACAAACAACGCCATGCTTGGCCCAGGCCCCTACACAACCACATTCCTCGTACCAGTCTCCAACCGGGAGGAAATAAAAATGGGCTCAGTGCAGTTTTTAGGTCTTCGTTTCATTTTAGACAGAACGTTTTAGGGAGTTATTACGGAAGCACCTCTTGAATTGAATCACCATCTTCTTAAGTTAAAGTATTAACAAACGCTAGGAACTATTCACTCCGGTACTTTTTTTTTCTTTTTCTTTCCGTTTATTAACCACCTTCTTTCAGTCAGTTTTGCAGGTGTCCGCCTTCCAACTGGCAGGTGACAAGTTCTCCAAAATGCCTTACGTTTAGGGTATCGTTTTCTTGGTGAAGGTCCCGTAAAAGTTTCAAACTCATTACTGTTAATTTTATACGACAATAAATCTTCAAGAAGCCTTCAAAAGATATTTGAGTACCACAACTTAAAATAACACCGTGTACGGTACACATCATTATTGTACTTTTTGGGCATCTCTTTAAATGCATGCAGCAATTTTCCTTTTGTATGATTGTCGATTGTCTAGGCTACCGTCCCTTGACCACAAAAAGTAAACAGGTTTGTCAAGCGTATCAACTCGGGGCTTTAACGAGTTCATCATTAACGGGCGAAACCTGAAGTTGACTTCGGGATACAAGGAATAAACTGGCCTCCCGATCACTGATGCTAGCGCCATCATATGAATTAATGATGCCCACTGTTTATCCTCACATGTAGCCACTGCTTCGGCCTTCACTGCATCAATTGTCGTTCCGCCGTCTGTAAGAACTCTGTCGCCACTCGCCGTCAAAGCAACCGGAAATAACACTGATTCCGAAATTTCTGTAAGCTCAGCAGTTTTTTTAAACACTTCATGAGTCGTATAATACTCGGCATGAAAATAAAGTTCACTTGCAACAAGAAGACGTAGAGAGTTACTTCGTGATTCATCTCCACATAGGCTCAGCGAAGTAGAATTTTATAAACAATTACCATTTCCTGTTGCTTGCAGTGCAACGCGATGCCCTGTCTCATTTGTCCACTCATTTGCATCACCAATGTCTGGAATTGAGTTAGTTCCTAGAGTATCCTTCGGCAGTTTGGTGAAATCTACTTTCCCTACATCGACAACTGATGAAGGATTCAAAGTCTGTATTAACCTTTGGGCTGAATCTTCATCATCTGCACGTAAAAACTCACGCAATTCCCTCAACTGATTTGTATCTGCCGCCATATTTTCGCGGCAAATGAAAGCACATGGTGTTGAAGTGCGCCTGCGATCACAGTTTCGGAAGAAGCCGCTGAAACAATATGGCGCGCTGTTAACACAGTGTTGACGTACGCGTGTCGAAATACAATCAATTTTTACGATTTACTTATAAAATTCAGACATAATTTTAGTGTGGACGGAAAGGTGAGTTGTATACTAGCTACCATATCTGAATGATTTCCTAATACAAAGATTTAAGACCAAAAGTTGTGTCGTGGTTTTCTTTAGTTATCGGACAAAATGCGAGTCGCCAGCTGGCGACTAGTTCTGAAAATTTAGTCGCCAGTGCTAAACTTTTGGTCGCATTGGCGACCAGTGAGTCGCAATTTCGAGCCCTGAATCGGCTGTAAATTTAAACTGACAGCAGTCTATTTGGCGTGACCATGGTCTCCTTTACTTACGCATACCCAGAAACCAGGGTACAATGTCTCTAGGGTAAAGCCTGCTGTGAAATCATTTGTGCCTCAACAGCAGCTTATACCATTGTCTGAAGAATTGTGCTTACTTACTGCCCATAATGCAGCACATAGGGCAGCAACAAAATCTTTCCAACCCTGCCTTTCTTTAGCCAGTTTTTCAATGGTGCTCCAGTTGTAATTGAGCTCCCTTAGTCCCTTTTCCACAGTTCTGCGCCATGTTGTTTTTGGGCGCCCTCTGCTTCGTTAGCCTTCAGGTGCCCAGCGCATTGCAATTCTTGCTATGTTGTTATTGCCTTTCCGCAGCACAAGCCCGATCCATCTCCATCTTCTCATGGTGACAAGAATTGTGCACCTAGGAGTATTTCTGCACCCCCAACCCCACCCAACTAAAAGAACTGGGATGCTAGTCCATTGTACTTTCCATACGGTGTAATTAGGTCTCCAATATTTACCAGAGCTCCTTCCAGGCATGTGGCAAACTGGAATCCCCTGCCCATGACAAGCAGACTCTTCTGTTTATACAATTCTTGAGCCAGTGACTGGATCTGGTCATCTAGGGTTAAAACCCTTTTAATGAGTTCTGTAATCAAATGGCACAAATGTTTAATAGTTAGATACCATTAAGCACTACTGGTTTATGTATATGATGGCAACAATCACTGCATTCATTTACAACAAAACAGAGCTGCCTTCAACTACTTTAGTATAACGAATGGTATGTTTCTCACCTCCTTTTAGTTAATATTTCTACTGTGAACATCATTTAAAGTATGTGAAAAGGCAAGTATGAACTTGAGACAGGTTATTTCGTTGCATCAATAAAAACCATATTTATCAATTTATTATAAATGCTTCTTTATTGCAGTTTATAATATAGATAGGACTCTGTGCACACTCTGATTGGTCAAAAACCCATGTTTTATCAGAGTATAAAACATAGAAAAAGCGTGTTTTATTGTTTTTCGTCAACTTTACTCTTGTGAAAATTTGCCAGGGATGGCGGCGAACATTTTCTATGAAGAAATTCCGAACAAAATTATGAGTCAAGCTGAAGAAATTATCGAAGAAGCTTCTAAGTTTGAGAGGAAAGTAAGTTTGAGAGGAAAGCAAATGAAGAAGCCTAAGCCACACATTATACTGTCATAAAACACTCCGGACATTGAGAACACTCGAGTTCTCAAATGCCTGTTGTGTTTTATGACTGTATAATACATGGCTTAGGCCTCTTTAGTTGTTAAATATATTAAAAAAACAACTAAAAATGTAATTTAAGATAGCGCTGCCAAACAATCTTGAGAAAAAGTAAAATGATGTGTATGTACCCTAAGCACACAGACATAAAAAATAATGATGTCTGTGAAACTGGATTAGCTGTAGCTCCCACTGACATAATTAAAATAAACCAAAATATTTATGAGTTGACTTTAAAATCTTGTATAGTCACCTAACACTGAGTCAGACACCAGTCCGCCTTACAGATAGTTTAGATACTTAACAGTAAAATAACTAAAAATGCTACACAGAGACCAACATAGGCTGTCCCTCTGACAGAGGAACTGTATGTGAAAGGGGGAATTGACTAATATCTTTTGCTTCACAATTCACCTGGCAATTGTTTCATTCCTTTGATAATTTCCTGCCGCCTTTCCTGCATGGAGATTCTGTCTTCAGACATCATCAGGGCAAACATTGTCAAAGCAAGAAACTGGCTGGTGTAGGCCTGTGCCCAGAACCAAACAGAACAATATGGAGTTAGTAATTGATAGAGTAAAGTAAACTTTGTATGATCTCGGGGCTACAAAATACTTTTTTTCCTGTGAAAGGTCATATGACCGACTAAGTCACCATTTAGATTGGACAAAACAGTAGATGTCAAACACTCAAGACTACAGTTTTTCCCATGAAACTAGGACATGTGAACAACTAAGTCACAACTTTGATTGGACAAAACAATAAATGTCAATGGCTATATTGAAGGCTGATACAGTACTGCAAGTTACCACCTCTCGACTTGATTCTCGCGAGATGAGTCTCGTTTCTCGTGAGCCAGTTCTCATTTCTTGCTAGACGATTCTCATTTCTCGCCAGAAGGTTCTTGTTTCTCTCGAGAATCACTGAAGCTTTTAGTATGGAATATATTACTCAGATGTAAAAGATTTTTGTTGGCAGCCCCCAACTGACTGGCGACGCGATCTCAAAAGATATGGTTGTTTTTGACTAAGGTATTTGACAATTCACAGCAATTGCTGGTGAGCTTGATTACACTAATTTAAAACTAGATGTCCAGATTTGAAGAAACAAACATCTTAATTTTTTACCCACTGAGCACTAACAATAAAACTCCAGTCGCACATCTCCCGAGTCTCGAGTCTCGTTTCTCGCGAGACTGTGGTAACTTACATTTAAGCGGTACTGTACAACACAATAAAAATACATAGTTGCACTACTAGGCTATTTCGGTCAAGTTACACTGCGTGCTGACTCAACTAGCCATGTTACACAAGTCATGTAAGAGTGCATTCATGTACCTTTGTGCTTGCGACACCAATCTCAGGTCCAGCATTGATGTGACACCCACACATACTCTCTCTGGAAATAGAGCTTCCCACTGGAAAATAGAAATTGATATTCGGGTCAATTAAATAGGACAATTCTCCAATTTTGTATCAAGCTTAATTGGAATTTCCAGTGACCTAACCCTTTTGTAAGAAAGTTCATGTGATCTAGACTTGTATTGTAGCATGACCAGTGCCAGCTAGTGTCAATCTTGTCTCGTCTCTCGTCTTTTGGTCAGCACCAAGTATGCAGAATCTGACCAAGTCCAATTTCTTGAGCATGTGCAGAGTGCTTATTATACAGTGTCAGCCAATCAACTTTGAGTATTAACAACTGGAAATGCATGAATCATCCACTTTCCATCAGAACTGCAATCTTTGTGCTGAAGGAAAGAAAAAGTGTGCTCTGGGTTGACATTGCACTGGTATGCGGGGGTGTGACCTAGCCGTGTAGTCTGGAAGAACCGAAACCTGATGTAACCCATTTATTAATATTGTTTTGTTTAAGTTACGTTACTATACCTGTGTTTGTGATGCCAACAATAAGAGCTCCCCTCTCCCTACAGTAGCGCAAGGCATTCAGAGTGTCTGCTGTCTCGCCTAGAAAGATGAAATTAAACAGACATCAATATTTAAAGCCTTAAATGAGAGAGGCACTTTCATGTATTCAAGGGTGGCACGCCATTGATAATACAGCACATGCACTAGAAAATTATAGGATGAATGGTGGCCTAATGGTTGGTGCACTAGCTAGACTATCTGAGGTCGCACCATGATGGGAGTGGAGATCACTATGTCGTCTTTGGACAAAGCACTTCACCCTCATAGTGCCGCTCTTCACACAGTTGTATAAATCAAATGGGTAGGTAAGTCTGCATACGAGCCTAGTGGCCCATCAGGCCGGAGCTTATTCTGGTTTCCATTGCATGAAGTGACAGAGAGTATTTCTATCTACTCCCCCCTGGGTGGGATGCCAGTCTATCGCAGCATTACCCCCCAGCAGTTCATTTTGCCGGTACCCATTTATACACCTTGGTGGCGAGAGGCACTGTGAGAGTAGAGTAAAGTGTCTTGCTCAAGAACACAACACAGTGACCCGACCAGCTGGCTCGAACCTGGACCACTCAATCCGGAGTCAAGAGCACTAACCCAGGGCTCGAAAAAAACCCCGTCCGGTCGTCCGGGACAAGTAGATTTTCCCTTCGGGCAAGTAACTTTCTCTCCTTCCTTGCACGATGGGCAAGGACCCAAGCAAGCCATTCGCCGACTAAATTTTTGATAACGATTTTGAAAAGAAAAGGTAAGCTTTAGGCAAAGTGTTTAGATCAAGTGTTTAGATGAAGCTTGATGAAAATTACAATTTATAGCGTTGTCAAGATGGGTTTATTACATTAAAACCCACCTGTAGTTTGACTTCCATTCTTGGGTCCATGAATTATTAATGAGTTGAACACTTGGGCAAGCGGGGAAGTGTCCTGGGCAAGCAAATTTGAGGGTTGGGCAAGGTGGAATTCAAATATTTTTCGAGCCCTGTAACCATTAGGCCATCATGCCTCCCTGTATAAATGGATACTGACGAATTGAATGCTGGGGAGAACCCTGCGATAGACCAGCATCCCATACAGGGGAAGTAGTAACATTACTAGCCACTTCATAATTATTACAATCACTAGTACAAGATCCAGCCTGATGGACCGCTAGGCTCAAACACAGAGCTCTTCATTGTGGAAATAAATTACCTGATTGACTGATGAAGAAACACACATCATCTCGGAAGATTGGCGTCGAACGATCAAGGAAATCACTTGCTAACTCTACAACGACTGGCAGCTCTGTTAGCTCTTCCAACAATTGCCTCGTCTGCCATTGAAAAGATACTCAATGATTAATTTCAATTGCAATTTTAGATTTGCAATAGCTACATAGAACTGGCTTTCAAGCAAAGCCAGCAACTTTAATACAGCAACTACAACAATAATTTTATTTAAATAGAGGGCAACAATGCTTGCTTTGCTGCTGCTGCCACTGCAAGGACTAAAAAAATACAAGTGGTGGAGTTTTGTTATCAACCCTATGGACTTGAAAACTGCCGATTGCAGAACAGTCCTAAATGTATTTTAAGCCAAGGTTTTGTTAAATTATAAATGCTGAGGCCTAAACTAAGCAAATTTAATGAATATGTTGTGGTTCAATTTTAGCCAGCTTGGTACAATCTAGGGTTGATTTCAACACCACTCTCTCGAGTCCGGTCTTGGCTTCTCACAAAGAAGAGACAATCTGACTGGTATGTCTTGCAATGCATTCAGTATCACATTTTTTATTAATAATACTATACACCAGAAGAACATAAATACCAAAATGTACCAAGAGTAAAACTGAACCACAACATGTATACTAAGCAACAATACAGTGAAGAATAATTCTCCCAAACATGACATTTTGTTCCACTAGTGGCAGTGATACTTACAGCTAAAGCGCTGTGATAACTTGTGCCACAGGCAATCATCAAAATCCTGCGGCATCGGCGAATTGTATCAATATGAGACATCAGACCACCAAGTCGCACTGTCACAATATTATTAAAAAGGAATCTATTAAAAACAATACTTCAACCAAGAAGCTTTAGGGTTAAAATTGTCTGTCTAGGTAATTTTTTTTTCAAACTAGCCAGAGTATTTTTAACCTAGATAATTTTTTTTACCTAGGTTACATTTTATTTGTATTTAGAATATAGCCCTGTATGCTCACCATGGAATATTAGTGGGCTTTATTTTTAATAGAACATGGGCAAAAACTATAGAATTCCGGTACCCCGGATGTAGTTTATGTTGCATTGTGAATAGGGGTGTAACGATTCATGTTTCTTTCGATTCGATTCGATTTCGATTATTGCCTTTCGGTTTCGATTATTTCGATTCGATTATGCAAAATATTAATGATTTTTAATTCTTGCAAGATGATACACAATGTAACAACATACAACCCTAAACTCTCAATGTGAGGATACAATAGTAACAGGAACATTATTAATCTATTTCAAGGATGCAATAACAAATAAAAAACATGCAATTTGTCAGTGTTCTTCTTTGAGTTCTTTCTAAAGCTACTCTCAACATGAGGATACAATAGTAACAGGAAGATTATTAATCTATTTCAAGGATGTAATAAAAAGTAGAGAACATGAAATGTGTCAGTGTTCTTTTTTGAGTTCTTTCTAGAATCTAGATCTAGTGCACTCTCATATTTTTCTTTAAAAAAAGTAACTTGTCTACATGATCACTATGCAAACATGACCTCTGAGCAGACACAATGTCCCCTGCAGAAGAGAAAACCCTGCAACACTTCTGACTTTTCATCAATACTGTGTTGACTTTTTAAGTGAGCGCTCATGCTTGAAGTCGAACCGGCACAATACTTGAAAGTTGCGAAGCAAATTTTGCAGATAGTTTTAGACTTGTCTGTTGTTCCGTCTTTAGTCGGAAAACCATAATATTTCCACACTGCGGATCGAAAAGAAGCAGGCGGATTCACAATCGCTTGGCCATTCGTCGCCGTGTTGTCCGCCATGTTTGTGAGCACGCACATGGTTTGCCTTATTTGGAAATTCTCAGGGGGTGGTAGAGGGGCAACATTTTTACCCCGGGATTTTTACCAAGCAACATGGCGCAAGAACTGCAAATTAGCGTCTTTGATCGATTGTCAATGAAAAACGAACATCTTATTGAGATCTGGATTCTAAGTTTACAATATAATGACTCACTGAGGGCACTTTTGGAAAGGTATGCAAAAAATCGAACCAAAATCGAAACGTGGAATCAAATAATCGTGAATCGAACCGAACGGTCATAATCGCGATTAATCGAGAATTCGATTAATCGTTACACCCCTAATTGTGAATTGCTATATTCTAAACCAACTAGAAGATGGGTTTCCCAATGTCCTATAAGAAAATAATGCCCTTTTGATGTCCAGAAAAGCAGCTGAATGCCCTCGTCTAACGGCTCGGGCTAGCACTAGCAGCTTTTCTAGACCTCAAGCGGGCATTATTTTCTTATAGAACATGGATACCCATCTTCTAGTAGGTAATTATTAAAAGTCATCCATCCCTCCCCTACTACCTCTCTACCCCCTATTCAACCTCCTTCTCCCCCCAACCTACATGATTTCCCTCCTCCCCCCGAGTATCTTTCTATATTCTTACATGTACGTTTAACTTCTTGACATCCTATCCGAGGTTCAAATTTGATTACTTAGTTTGAGGACAAATAGCTTGTGAAAAGATACTCCACAAGACTGATTTGTTAGCACTCATCATTATTTTGGATATATACTAGACAAATCAAAGTAAAAATTAAATTAATTAATAGTCAAATTAATAAGTGATTTTGTCATTACCACTTCCAGATTCCATGTGCACTCTGCCTCTCATTGTGTTCACAGCACTTTCTGGCTGTTCAAAGATCTCTTTCTGCATAAATGAGCTATAGTTCCCTAAATGAATTTATTCAATAATTTACATCAGATTATTTTTAAAATTAAGTTGGTTTAAAAATGTATATTAATCAGAGTATCTTATGATTACTCAGTGAATCTATTTATTTATTAACTACCAAGTAATAGACCATTTTCATAAATGGCTACCAATTTATGCATTAAAATGTATGCATTAAAATTAGCAATGTATTTAAAATTAGCATGTCATCCGTAAGTACAAGAGGATTATTGTTCTTGGTAAATCTGATCATACAGTAGCTTTGTTTTGACAACCACGTCGTGTGTTGTAATGGTTGTCGCAGCATTGTAGCTGAAATTTATTTTACTTAAAGTGCACCTAGCCCCAAAATATTATTTTTGCTAAAATAAGCCTTTGCACCAGTTTGAAATGCATGGCACCTTTTGTATCTCCTTTTTCCCATTTTCTTACTATTAATTTTTATAGCATTCAAAAGTTACGAAAAACTGTGCACCATTTGTTCCACGACCGAGTCAGAAGGGGATTGGGTCTATTCCTCATTTGATGTCACAAACTAATTTGAATTTGCATGTATGTTTACAAGACTTGGTCGTGGAATAAATGGTGCACAGTTTTTCGTAACTTTTGAATGCTATAAATAGTCAAAAATTGGGGAAAAGGAGAAACAAAAGGTGCAATGCGTTTCAAACTGGTGCAAAGGTTTATTTTAGCAAAAATAATATTTTGGGGTTAGGTGCACTTTAACAGCAAGTGTTCTCACTGGCTGCTTAGAGTCACATAACATTAAAAATTATAAAACAGTTTCCTGCCAGTCTCTGAGGGGGGCAACATTGCAAAAAATCTATGATACAATACAATACAATAACCTTTATTTCATCTCGAATTTAAAATAGCAAGGTTGCTAATATCTTTGAGAATAAATGAAATAAATAAAATAAACATGCACAACAACAACAACAGAGGGTACCAGTGCATGATTGCCTGCAAATGTTACCCGACAATCGCCACTGCACAACTTGTTACACTCAGTCATCCACTGAAGGTCTTTGTTGTGCTATATAACACATTTCTCAATGACTGGTCCGAGATTCTTGCAAAACAAAATCAACTATTTCCATCAGGACCAGTCACTACAGGTGTGTTAAATATCTAATGCCATTTACCAATCAAACTTATGGAAATGCGTTGCCCAATACTCTGACGGGTTCTTTAATGGTCTCTGTAAGTCGGAAAGTTAATAATAATCAGTAACTGTGTACCTTTCATGATCTGCTGCAACTCCATCTGCAGTGTTTGCACTTCTCTGATAAAATTGTCATCTGTTTCATCTCCACGCTTTATGCGATGAATTGACAAATCTGTTGTTGGAAATCGCAAACAATAATTAACAATGAAAATTGATTTCTAGAAAAAGTTTCCAAAACAATCTTTTGAAAATTCCAGTTCACTCACTTCCATTTGCGATGGCAGCAACATCGTCATCTTCCAGATAGATTACTCTGTTAGTATGCTCGATAACAGCACTGCGGAACAATTTGTACTTGAGTTGGAGGTAAAGGTAAGGTTAAGTCTATGTTTGAGTATAGTGGCCCCTCAGGCAACAGTTTATCCTGGTTTTACACAGCATTAAAATTAATTATTGCAAGTATTTGACTGTACTCCTCCCTGGATGGGATGCAGGGTTACCCCTGGCATCAAATTCGCTGGTGCTACGTCTAGGACGTCTAGGTGGGGATGCAATATCGGAGCACAGTACCCTGATTAGGGCTCTAACCTAGAACATCAATCCCAAATCCAGTGCACCAACCATAAGGTATCCATCATTGAAGTAAAAGAGGCATGGGGGCATGGGCCGGGGGATTTTGTTGTTTGATGTATTTTTTCACTTTCCAGTGTTCTGTTTTTTTTTTCAAAGTGGGGTTCAAACTCGTAGTATCCAGGGGTAATGTTTGGACAGCCCTAAAAAGGGGGGGGGGGGGGGGTGAAGGGTAATACCTTTCAGTTGATCCAGTCTGTGTAGAAAGTCAGGTACTGTTATCTTACTTTTTAATTTACATAAAGAAACAAACCTTGCATCAGATGCAAAGTAAAATTCAATTGGGCTATCTTTATTCGTAGACAAACTTGACCAGTCGTGACCATTTATTGCAGAAAACGTGGTGTCCATAGCATCAGTTTGGTCAGATGAATCACCTATAGGAGAATATAAAGTACATAAATATATGTAGTAAAGAGTGTTAGCCAGGTACATATAAGCCAGGTAATATCTATATCCAGGGCTCCAGGCTCAAGTTTTTCAGACGTTGCCTTCTGGCGAGTTTTTTGATCAGCTGTTCTAATTATCGCGAAGAAAAGCAAATAAAAGATTCAAGAAAACAGATAGGGAAGATATTACACTTATCAGTTGAGTGCGACACCACGCAAGTTTCCACACAAAGCTTTGACATTTCCGATGGCAACAAGAATGTAGCATGCGAAAAGCTTTCTGCACAGACTCGACTCAGCATTTGGGCGGCGTGTTTTGGCTCAGTTAGGCTTTCTGTTTATTGTTGATTATATTGTGTGGTTTTTCAAATAGCTCCAAACTAGCCAAAAAAAATTTTAATAGCGCAACGTATTGCGTTGATGTTGGCTGGGTCCAATAACAGCAGAATTGCTAAGCATGACTTGAAAGCACCAGCAATGCAAGCAACGATGTTTTGGGTACATGGTCCAGTAACAATTCCGAGTGTTCAGTAACAATTCCGAAAAGTGTTCGCATTTGCCTTGCTTGAGGAAGACAGAAACTACTTTGTCCAATTTCAATTTGCTTACTAGCCAAATTAAAGTGGCTAGTGGAAGTCGAAAACCACCTAGCCAAAACTAACTTCTTCTAGCACTAGTTGGCTACCATTAGTGTCGAGCCCTGTTGTTGTTCACACCTATGACAGTCACTGATCAAAACCAACCTGAACTGTAGACAACTGGCAATCGATCTGTCTTCAGGGGAAATTGACTCTTTATCCCTATGAGCAATGGACTGCCTCGCCTTAAAAAAATTCAGGAGACAAACCGATTAGTTCATATGCTTTGTAAACGTCAGTGAAGCTTCATAGACACAAACAATAAAGGTCTTATCTCAGGCTAATAACATGTAGTCTATACAAGATTGTGTCTTGTATAGCCTTCTTATCCCTAGTCAAGGTGGTTCTTCATCAAGTTTACTTGTTTTGACCTTGCATCAGATGCCGAAATTAATGGGCATCAGGGACGACCAAAATTTGACACTGATGACCAAGTCACAGAACATGGTTGCCCCTTGGACGACTAAAATGAAGCTGCTCTCCTTACAGTTATAAAGCACCCCTTACCCCCTCAGAAATATTCGAAGATCAAAGAATGCCATCGGAGCTACCCCTCAGAAATGACCCTTTCGAGGCCCTTCAGAAAATCTCATCTTTAGGAGGGTTGTGGATATAAAATGGAATGGCCCAAGTGTTTGACTGTGGCTGAACTATTCTGAAGATACTAAGTCTATGCCCTGCTTACATATATTGCATTAGATTATAATGCTGGGGGAGGGCGAGAAGTTCTGTCAGCAGTGAGTTAACAGTGGCACAATCATTACAAATCTCATTTTCTTCATCTCTTGAATAAAGGCTAAACATAATATAATTATATGTAATTAAATGCAATTTAATGGAGTTAACAACAAAGAGCGCTTGCGTTCCCTTGGAGTCAGCGGTGTCAGCACGTATGCGCATGCGTCAATGCCATGTGCTTTCAGCTTGTAGCGTAGCATTCCAGGAGGCGTTCCGTTTAGCGTTCCATCTTGGCGTAGCGTGGCAGCTCGATGCCCTGGCAGTTCTTCTCCCACCCCTTCCCTCCCTCTTTCCACTGTTCCATCAGTGTGACGGGTGCCTGTTCCCCTTACTGCGTGGGGGCTCATGGCTGGGTTGCCAGGATTTGCCAGCCATGGGAGCAGTCTTCATCTAGGAGCTGGCTGCCAATAGTGGAAGCTCCTGGATGTCTCAGGCACCCAACCTCCATTTTGTAGCGATGCAGTTGTTAAGTTTGGCTAAACATAATATATGTTTAGCCTTTATTCAAGAGCTGAAGAAAACGTAGTTAAATGTTAATTTAACTAAGTTAAGACAAGGAGCAAGTTTGCTTAGTGGTTGGTGTGACATTGTTTAGCATTTATTGGCTCGGGGGTCTTAAGCATTTTGTGGTGTTGCTACTGTCATGCTGCAGTCCCGGGCTGTTGTCAGGGCATGTTTGGCATTCCCAGGGTCAGCGGTATTCTGATGCGTCTTATGCGTGCACCATAGCATGTGCTTGTAGCTTGCAATTTTTAGTGTTCCCTCCCTCCTCTCCCTTTTTTCACGTTAGTTTTTTACTTATCAAGTGCTACTGAATATTGTACTTCGTAGTTTCTTCCACTGCACTTCTAGTTCAGTGTGACGGGTGCTAGGGCTGGGGCTGGGTTAGGTGGCCGGGAGGGGGCTCGTGGCTGGGTTGTGGGTAGGGCAGGCTTTTGGAGTGTATAGGTTTGGAGTCAGCAGCTTTAGCCCCGGATTCCTGGGCACCCAACCGCCATTTGCGACAAAGGTGTTAATTTAGAAGAGTTATGGCTTTTATTCTACTGTCCACCTTTGTTTTATTTGGCACCTACATTTCACCTTGGATGACTAGAATTAAAATGATGATTGTCCAATGGGCAACCTACTTCAAAAGTTAATTTTGGCCCCTGCTTCCCTGATAGATTGTAACCAAAGTGAAGTGAAGTGAAGGGAAGCAAAAATAAGTTAAATGACTGGCCTCAATAAAACAAGAAACAAAAATCTGTTGTTGATGATGAAGTCTTGAAACTTTACACCATACACTTCAATTCCATGTATTCTAAGATAATTCACTCATCTACAACAATATTTTTTATTATCAGTGGAAACAAGCATCTGACACAAACCTGGTGGCCACAATTTCACCTGGAAACTTTGTGCTTTTAAAAGCAAGTGCAAATGCCCCTTCCTGTTAAAAGAAACATGCCACAAATCAAAATCTGCAACACAAGCAATCCTGCAAGTGTCAGCTATTTTGGTCTGTGAACCACCTGTCAACTGTACTCTCAGTCAAAATTGTTACCGGAAGTAAGGTCTATCAAGCATCTATCATCCAAATTTTTGTTCTCTCAACCAAAATAGATGTTATGACGAAACTGAGGGATTCACATTAGGTCTGTAAACCATCTGTTAATGGTCTTTTGTTTACAAGAATCGACCAACCAACCAAGTGAAATCCATTCACCTACAGTACTGATCCTTTCAAACTGCATATTTATAAAAAAAAGTCGTCAAAATGAAGAGAATAGCATGATACGGGCCAGGCCAACAAAATAATTTGAATGTACTCTCCTCAGCCCATCAGAAAAGAAACTTGGCTGTGTATTCTAACAGTAGTCAGAGCAGCAGCTATTATAAACTTAGTCCTCTAGTAGCTGGAGTTCCCGGGGTTGCTATTATTTATGGAACCAGCCAGCAACACTGTCCCAACCTGTAGTTTGTCCTACTGTTCTCTTGAAAGGTAGTGTGAGACCTTGTAAGGGCTATCATAGATGACTCCCTAGTTTTATATTGCGCATTCTTACCGCAAATAGATTTGTCTTTGCCAGGTTGTCAAAATAAGCCAGTAGCCGGTGCATTTCACCTGCTATTCCGAATACTGCGCCGGCTACTCTGAATGTTAGTAGGTCAGATCTAAGCATGATATTGGAGAAATAATATGAAAATAGCCGCCTACTTTTTGGATGGAACCTGCTACTCAAAAACCTACTGACAACCCTGCTTTGTCTGGAGCTCATTAGAGAAGTAAATCGATCAGCATTTTCTTATAAATGAGTATGAGTTTTAACCCTCAAACTCTCCGACAGGAATTTTGAAACAGCTGTATTCTGCAGTTTACTTGTTCTTTCCATAATACAGTGAAAATCAACCGTGAAAAGTATGCTGGCCTATAATTTTTTTTCTCTTGTTTTGAATTGAGCATGTCAAATTAAATATAAACCAATTCCCAGTGTATAATAAGGAACAGTCTAAAATAATGTTAACAAGACAACTGTGAACATACTCATAATCTTATGATACAGATATATGAATTACTGCATATTTACAAACAGGGTGCTGTTGTTCCTAAATGAGCATGCAGACCCCCATCTTTATTACAAAATTTACATTCCAGACCTATAACACATACAACTGGTAGACAAAGTTGGACAAAACCTGATTCAATCTACTGTAGCCTACCACATACATTTCCCCAGCTAAGCAACAGATAAAAGTCTACCAGCACACATTGAACTCACCAACTGTTTTATTGTCATCTCCACAAGTTCTCTGAAGTCCAAGTCTTTGCCTTCTTTTCTCTATTACAAAATAAAGAAATATAAATATTCTTAAGTTTAAATTATTTAATGCCTGTTCACTACAAAACTGAAGATTTGTTTGGAAAAAATGAATGGCCATATTTTAATTTATTACAGCGAGGACAGTGACTCGAATCATGAACACTTGACATTTATTTTTAGTTATTTTTTTACCATTATCCAATGTTAGCCATTCACATAAACAGAAGAATTAGCTTTCTTACAGTCGAACCAATTAGCATACCCCTCTAAGCAAGGCTTCTGATATTTCGCGCGGTCGCAGAGCCGCGAAATTCAGGTATTTCTGCGAAATCCCGCGAAATTGACAAAAACACGCGAAATACCGCAGAATTTACTACAAATCCTACCAAATACATGTAGGCACAACATATTTGAAACTTATCTTAACTATAGATCGTTTTCACGTGACGTCACAGTTATTTCTGCCGCCATATTGGTGTACAGCTTTCAATTGCGTAATTAATGCAAATACGACTCAGGTCTACAATTCTAGCCTTTTCTCTGATATGGATATCTCCAAACGTGAACAAAACACAGACGAAAAGCCAGATTTTAGTCGTCTTCCGATTTCTAACTATGCCAAAAAGCTAGAACCTCTGTTAAGCAGCGTTATTTGGAGAAAATTTCTGCAATTGGAATCGATCCCGTGCTTATCGAGGGCAAGCATTTTGCTTGCCTCCTGTGGAATCTACAGATCTCTTATTCTACCTTGTTTTAGAGACAAGTTTTTACACACAACAGCAGTTTAAGGCTTTACGAAGCCTTGAAGCGTATAACTGGTGGTGTCAGGAGTCATTGCTAGCGTTGTGTTAGCGAAGGTGCGACATTCACAGCGTATGAGTGACTCTTTGATCCCAATTTGGATTATCACGGAAAGACAAGGGACAATTTTGTCCGCTCATTGTTCTTGGTTGTAAGGCTGGGCTAGCACAATCGTGTTCTCACATAGCCAGTGTGCTTTCCTACTTAGAAGCGTGGACGAAAATAAATGGAAAATTATCGCGCGTGTACACAAGTAAAATGCTCGCGGCTTCTCCCCGCGTATGCGGATCACGTGGAGTACGCAAGGGTCCGAGATATAAACTTTATTTTGGCTAAGAAAATGAAAGCCGACTTGGATGAAAAGATATACAACCTTTCTGACATCCCGATTCATAATTCCCCTCCACAACAAGCTGCGACAAAGAAAATTCCTGAATCCACGGAAGCGGAAATGGATGCATTTTATTCGGAACTAAACTAATGTGACATTAAACCGATTGCACTCAGCCTAATTCCTGCATATGCCGACAGCTGTGTCCTTAAAAGTCGCACAATTCCTACCGTTTGATAATTTTAACCAAAAGTACCTTGACCTATCTTTTCCTTATCCTGGGTTCATTCAGCTCATTTTTTTTGGCGCGATTTTTTCAGCAAGTGCACGCTGTCGCTCATGTTGTTCCTTGCGTTTTCTCTCTTTCTTGCTTGCCCTTTGCCCTCGCTGCGAAGCTTGTTCGAAATTTGTTTTGTCTTGCTTCTTCTCGTGTCCAAGGTTTAATGTAGGCACCCAATCAACATTATATCTATCCCAGCCATTGGCCGGTTGTCCAGAAACGAAATGTCTACCACATACGTGATCGCTGTTCAAAATTTCATCCAGAAATCCAGCGCGATCGCAGTTTCTCGGTTTCTTCTCCTTGATTAGTAACCACAGAAGGTACTCGAGCGAAATATGTACCTTTTTCGCGCCCGCTTCGGTTTCCACATCCAATAATCATGCACAACACCACTGTTATTTGAGGACTCGACTTGGGTTTGCTTACATTTCTGTACACCAATATGGCGGCGTAGCAACGGTTGTCAAGATTTTTGTCACGTGAGTGAAAACGATCTATTGGGGCTGTTTACTTGCCGTAAACTTGTTAATTTATCTTGAAATTTCGCCACTGCCACAAGTAAACAACATACCAAAAACTACCAGGCGTTTCCTAGATTAATGTTGTGAAAAACTAGGCACTGGACAATGTTAGGACTTTTCGTTGCCACTATACGGAGTGTGAAAGGAAACTGCTGTTTGTAGTAATGCAGGCACATGTTTACTCGAACTGGTCTGTGGCAAGAGCTCTCATTGGATAATCATAAAAAATCTTAAAATAAATGTCAAGTGTTCATGGTTTGAGGGTCTGCACTGTAAATTAGTGCAAATCAAGCAGATTGCTCATAACTTTTTTCCAGTTGGCCCACCTGCAGGGCTGTCATTAAGTTTTAATTCACCTGTAGCCTTGATCTTCACACCTGTAGCAAACTTGATACTTTATGGGTGAATTGTATCAACTACAGGCCACTTCACCCATAGCATCAAGGGTCCATCAAACATACTCAGCCGTAACCGGTGTTATGGGTTACGGCCCTTATTGACAGCCCTGCACCTGGTTCAAGTGTCTCCTTTGCAGCTGTTATTAGGGTCGTCACGTAATCCTCCTCCTCAGGAATAGTATTGTGTGACAACCCCAATAATGGCTGCAAAGGAGACTAAGGTTCAAGTGGCTGCATTGTAAACTTGCTAGGGGCACATAAACTGCTCCAGATGAAATCAATTACCGTTTTGTCATAGAAATACTTCACCAGCTTGGGAATAACCTCTGTGTCTGTTTCAGACTCAAAGCGAAATCCTTTGCTCTCCTGTTGAAGACAAAGTGATCAAGGTCAACAGAAAATAACAGGAAGAGAAGAAAAGGTAATTTAATCAAAAGTTCGGGGGGGAGGGGGGGTAGAAAACAATGAAGGGCATGTGTAAGAAACAAGGAAAGATTAAGTCAGGTAAAACATCAACAATCACATGAAAGAACACTCTACAATTCCCTTTATTGGACACCTCAAATACTTATCAGTTCCGGTAATTTAACACAACACTATATTTTACTCTTGGATCGACGAGGCTGGTTAACGTGCCACTAGCAATAAGTAAACATATTAAGACGGAATCCGTTACGACTTAAAGTATTTATTGGACAAAATTATGTACCAAAATTATTTACACCTTATTGCAAGCTTTTGTGTTTAACTTACTACTTCAAATATATTATCAAGAGAAATATTTTCTAACAACACCAAACATCAAAAACACATTTCGAAGTTCCACTATAATTCCACTGAATCGCTTAAAGACAATTTTACAAAATGGCTTCATGTAAGATTTTACCTACAGCTTGTGATATTTAAAATTCATTTTCTCGGGCTCTGATAAGAAATTGTTGTTGGTGTTATCACAAATAATTACTTACATCTGTACCATTCATTAAGGGTAAAAAATAACTCAATATGATTTAAATTATTCTGGTACTTGATTTTTGTCCAACTTAAATAAATATTACTCAACCGCCTGATGGATTCCGTCTTAATTATTTAATTACCATGTCAATTTTCCAAGAAATAAATAATTATAAACAGTAACATTTAGCAGAAAAAAATAAGAACAAATTAAAATATATAAAACTTACAAAAGTATTTAGTTTGAAGCTGTCTGTGGTAAGTAAAAAAAATAATAAAAATAACTACATGCAACTTCAACCTTTAGAAGTTTGTGGACAGCATCAATCAACGCAATTCTTACCAGAATCTTCTTTATATCTTTATAGTTTGTAATGATTCCATTATGAACAACCACAAATTCTAAAACCACAGCATCAAAAAGATTTAATTATCAAACATTAAAAAGGCCTCATGCATTTGGAAATAAATAAAAATACTATAATTATACATTTCAAAAATATTCTTGACTACATCTAATAAGATCATGGTTAATTATTGCATTTATCACTGAGAGGTATTTCTCGAAATGAAGCAGGATAAAAGTAGACTAAGTGAAGATGTCATTTTTTGAACTGTGGGATTTAATAACTACAGTTATTTTTATATTAAATTAAACTTTAATTTATGAAAAAAGCACATCCATCTCAATTCCAAAGCAGCAGCATATCATATCTCACTATTCAGTCTCACACACTCTGTAAACCAAAGAACATAAGATCAATTTGTGGAAGTGAAGCAAACTTGACAAATTTAATGGCACTAGTCATGAACTGCTAAAAAATTGTTTTGGTAAATACTAGAGGTTAGCTAATCAGTTAATAATAAACATTTGAAAGCTCATTTCTTCAGTACTGTATATAATACACTGTCTTTTAAATAGTTTTATATGATCCATGAAATAATCTAAAAACTATATTGATTCGTGATTCCAACAAAAACAGGCCTTGTGATTTGTGACTGGGGACAACATGGTCCCCCCTCCCTGGTCATTGGGTATGTAGCTAGGTAGGATTAATTATAATTATAATAATTGATATTTAGACAGGGTGACCCCTTCAGTCGCAGGACTGGTATCAACAGGGGCCCTAAATAATCCAGATCGAATTGGAATTTGGAAATGTTGGTATTTGAGGAGAGGGGAAACCCGGAGAAAAACCTCTCAGAGCAAGAACAAGAACCAACAACAAACTCAGCCCACATGACGCCAGGTCGGGGAATTGAACCAGGACACATTGGTGGGAGGCGAGTGCTCTCACCACTGCGCCATCCATGGACCTGCTCACAATAAACAAGCTCACTGCCTTAGACCTTACCATTTGATGCATCTGATCGTTGAGGATGACTGTTGACTCCACTTGGTTCACCATGCGTCGCCCAACGTGTGTGTGCAATACCACAGTGAACAGAAAGTTCCTCATCTACATCAAATTCACTCTGACCTTGAAAAAAACAAAATTTGAAAAGGGAATTTTTAATAATTTACAGGATTTAAACGGGGCTAAATGTAATTTAGGCAAGGTTAAACTCGAGATAATGCTGGCCAGCGGTTTCCCACTATTGTTAGGGGCGCCCCGATAATAGTATTTGCAGGGCCGTTTAGTGATTTACAGCTCTTGTGCAAAGGTCAAGCAATTGCTTGCGTGGTTTTACGTGCTGGATTGCTCTTGCTCCCAGCCCCTCCCTCCCTTTGGTAAGTATGGGTAAGGCCCAACTTGCCCGCTCTCCACTGATTTCTATCAGTGTGACGGTGCCTTGGTGGTGGTGGCCGCTCACAGGGTTGTCATGGTTACCTCATGCCCCTTTTTGCTGGCGGCCCCCTACTGAGCCTTATGGCACCACCCTCCACACTCATCTATTGGTGATGAGTTTAAAAAGCCTAAAATTGGACAAGGAGTGTCTAACTGGGGTAACAAGTGTCTAACAGGGCTTTTTCCACCTGCATTTGGTGTAACGCGTTATGCCTGCATTTAAAGGAGCTTAGTTGCAGTACTTTACACTATTCTGTTTAGTTTGAATTCACTGAATGCGAGTTTTAAACAAGTTTCAAATTGGCAGAGCAAAGTCTTTAACTAGCATAATCAATGTCACATCTTCCAAGGGTAAATTCCCGAAATGGTTTAGGCCATTGCAATGTCGGACCCTATTGACTAAAATTGTGCGACCTTGCCCTAAACAAACTTTTGTGAATTTTTATTACAACTGACACTTTTTTACCTTGGATCTCCTCTTGAAGAGCAGCAACTTTCCCTTGCTTCTTGACAATTCTGTTAAGTACACGAAGAAATAAAATGCTAAGTTATTAACTATACTGCAAAAGGAGACAGCCAAAAGGAGATAATTCATCAAAGGGTCCAAACAGGTGTCTGACATATTGTGGTTCAATTTTAACCATTGGCAAAAATGTACTAATTAGTTTCTCCATTGTTCTGGTGTATCTTCTTAGTTAATATTAAATAAAACTGGATAATGGATGTTTATGTGGGGTTTTCTTTGCCCTAATGCTAAAGAGCCGAAAACATAGCTACCCTTTAAAATAAATTATTGGCTCCTTTACTTGTCAAATGGTTGAAGTTTTACCGCAGTACGAATAGTATGTGAAGAGAAGAGACTCCCATGTTGGATTTGGATTATATGTTTGACTACTTGACCGCTTATCATGTGCTAGACAAGGAGTCTGGGAATTAGCTGGCTGACTGAGTCACCTTCGTTGGTTAGCCCATCTTTTAAGGTGGCTCACTATAGTTCCCAGCACATTCCAGTTCTTACACTTTGTTGGGCCAGTTCTACCGCTATTTATCAGCTGATGTTACAATTATAATGATATTGTTATCGAAGACATGCCCAAAAACTGGTGAACAAGTTGTGATAATTTTTGTGATATTGCTGGTTACCATAGCAACAGTATAACCTGTTCAAAACCCTTAATTTTAGCTTTAAGTGTTTACAACTCAAAAATGAGCTCGGTGACCCCAATTTCTTAATTATTGATTGCTGATTAACTTGCCAAGATACAACTTGTTGTGCATTTAAAAAAATTCATAGGAGTGGTTTCAGGGCCACCTTAAATTTGTGAAAATTTACTTGGTAGCTCTGAAATCGATCCTAGGAATGTTTTTAACTTTGCAAAAGGTTGTATCTTAACACACGGATTAAAATTCAGTAACAAAAAATGGGGGTCGCCGAGCTCGCCTTTGAGTTACAAGCGCTTGAATCTAAGGCCCCATTAACACGGGTCCGGACAAATTTTTGCACGGACAAAAACTTGCACAGTTCCACCTTGCGTTTACACGGGACCGGCGGAACTGGACAAAGTGGGCAAGTTTGGGACTGGATCCGTGTAAACACCACTGCAATCTGTAACAGAATTTGCACGGATCCATGTAAACAGGCGGTCCAGGAACAAAATTCGTCCGTGCAAAGATTTGTCCAGACCCATGTAAACAGGGCCTAAAAGAAAGGGTGTTTTTATGTCACACTGCTGCTAAATCAGCAATGTCACAAAAATTACCATAGCTTGTTCACCAATGATTGGGCATTTATTTGATACCATTATTGGAACATCAACTAATAAACAGCAGTAGTACTGCCCCAACAAATTATAAGATCTGGAAACTGCTGGGAATGATAGTCAGTCAACTTAATCAGAAACGTCTACTGCTCATTTCAAATACACAACAGTATGTTGCCCTATTTCCCGGACACCCCTATTTCCGGACACTTTGACTTAACATTTCCATATTTCATTGAAACAATAAAACAAATCCGATTGATATGTTCCCAAGACTTATCGACTAGTCAGCTTTGGTTTGATACCTTCGTGGCTAAGCCACGCTCCGTTTAGGCGAGAACACTCGACTTCAGTCGAGGTAGGTAAATTTTGTTTCTTCTTAAATGTGATTTTTAGCGAGCTTTGAATTACCTATTTACAGTTAAGAGGTCTGTTCTAGCAAAATACGATACAGATTAAACTTTTTTTGGACATAATTAACGCTTAAAGGACTAGGTTTGTCAGCATATAAGAATTTTCTGTTTTCAGTTTCGTATCTTCGAACTTGAACACAAAAGAGTTTATTTACATTTTTGGTGAGGTGTTCCTATTTCCGGAGACCTAACGATAGCAAACTCTAGCTTCTGTTTTAAATGCAATCTTATCGAAGTGTTGTTGAAAGACAAGCGTTTCTATAACTCCCTTTCATAATTTCAACTCGCCTGAAATAATTATTTCGAAAAAAAATACTTGAGTGTTGTTTTCCAAGTCTAGTCCAGTATCTAATAAATCAGTCACCAGTCTTCCTCGTCTTAACGTGATACAAATCAAATCAAATCTTACAAAAAGGAGACCTTGAGTCAGAAGATAATATTATTATAGGAGGGGATTTCAATTGCCCACTAAATCCTGAACTTGACAAAAAAGGAGGTGTGCTCCTTAAAAGAAAATCAGTCACTAATTGTCTCGAATGCTTACAAAGTCAACTTGATTTGGTAGATATATGGCGAATCAAAAATCCGGATACAAAGAGTTTTACCTGGAGTCAAAAATCTCCAAGAATATTTTGTCGCCTCGATTATTATCTGATATCTAACCATTTATTCGACATGGTAAGAGCGACTGAGATAATTCCCGCTATTAGAACAGACCATGACGCAATTTCACTAGAAATTGGAAAGCTAGAAAATGAGCAGAAGGGACCTGGATATTGGAAATTAAACTGCTCGTTATTAGCGGACGATGCATATGTAAACAGTGTTACCGATCTGCTGCCAGTATGGGCTGCAGAGGGAAGAAAGGAACTTTCGGATCATCGAAGTGTTTGGGACTGGATTAAATATAATATAAGGGCCCACGCAATAAATTTCTCCAAGGAAAAATCGAAGGAAAGAAATAAGAAAGAAAACACTCTTCAAGAAGAATTAAGTAAGGTAAAGGAAGAACTTGAAAGGTCACCAAGTGATTTAAATGCATCACGATATCGGGCTGCTCAGGAAAAATTAGAAACTTTCTACGAAGAAAAAACCAAGGGAATTATTATACGAGCGCGCGTGCGCTGGCATGAACACGGGGAGAAGAGTACGAAATATTTTCTTAATTTGGAGAAAAGAAATCACATAAAGAAACATATACGAAAACTCTTTATAAGTGGTGAATTTAAGACAGATCCTTTTGATATACTGAAGGAGCAGGAACGCTTTTATCGAGAACTATATAAGAGCAAAAACGGTGATCCAGATAGTACGCAAAAAATCTCTGCTTTCTTGAATGATCTAACTATTCCAAAATTATCTGAAGAACAACAAAAGCAATGTGAAGGAATTATTTCATCTGAGGAATGTTTTCGCCTTCTAAATAGCTTTGATCTCAATAAAACCCCTGGGAATGATGGTATTCCCATTGAATTTTATAAAACCTTCTGGGTTGTTCTTAAGGACAGTTTTATTAGATGTATCAATGAATGTTTTGAAAAAGGTGAGATGTCTAACTCTCAAAAACAAGCTGTCATCACTCTTCTCGAAAAAAAAGGGAAAGACCGTACACTGCTGGAGAATTGGCGCCCTATTTCTCTTGTTAATGTAGATACAAAAATTATGACCAAAGCAATTGCATGGAGGATTAAAAGTGTTCTACCAGATATAATTCATCAAAACCAGACTGGGTATGTAAAAGACCGATTTATTGGCGAAACAATACGCTCTATTTACGACATTATGGATTTCACTGTTAAGGAAAATATTCCCGGTTTAATGATATTTATTGACTTCCAGAAGGCTTTTGATAGTGTTGAATGGGAATTCCTCTTAAAATGTCTTGAAGAATTTAATTTTGGTCCAGATTTCATTCGCTGGGTTAAAGTTTTCTACAAAGATATCAGAAGCTGCATAATAAATAACGGTTTAACTTCAAACTACTTCCCACTTGAACGTGGCGTTCGGCAGGGGGATCCTTTGTCTCCGTACCTTTTCGTAATTGTCGTAGAAACGCTTGCCATCGCCATTCGACAGAATCCAGAGATTAGAGGTATTGTTATTGGACAAGAGGAAACGAAACTCCTGCAATATGCTGATGACACAACTGCAACTCTTGGCGACGTCGATTCAGCAAAATCACTTTTTAAACTCTTAGAGCTTTTTCAAAATATTTCTGGCCTCAAGATTAACTCCTCAAAAACCGAAGGCATGTGGATCGGCTTATTAAGAGGAAGAATGGAAGAACTCTTTGGCATTAAGTGGCCCAAAACCCCGATCAAAGCTCTGGGAGTCTATTTCTCATATGATCTGAAACTTCTAAAAGAGAAAAATTTTATTGAAAGACTTGACAGCATTAAAAAGCTTATTAACATCTGGTCCTCAAGAGGCCTATCCCTCTATGGAAAAATAACAATTATTAAATCCTTTTTGATACCAAAGTTTGTTTATGTATGCTCCATATTACCAACACCAAAAGAAGTAGTAAATGAACTGAATCGATTGCTTTTTAAGTTCCTGTGGAGAGGTGTAGATAAAGTAACTCGTGTGTCTGTAATAAATGATTTTGGGAATGGTGGTTTAAAAATGATAGATGTTGACTGCATGATTAAATCGTTGAGGTTAGCATGGCTACAGAGAGTATTTAATGATTCAACTGCAACATGGAAGAGATACTTTCTTCGTCTATTAGAGCATGTTGGGGGCATATTTTTTCTCAATTGTAATTATGATATTAAAGATTACAATTTATCTTCTCAATTCTACCACGAACTTCTGCAGTGGTGGTCCGAATTTCGGGATACCTTTGCTGACGAAAAGGATTATCGAAATATCATTTGGAATAATAAAGATATTAAAATTGATAAAAAGCCGGTCTATTTCAAAAATTATCGTGAGGCAGGAATTACCTTTACGAATGATCTCCTGTTTGACCGGGACCTAACCGATGCTTTCACCCAACTCTCGAACAAGATAAACAAAACAAATTTTCTACAGTGGGCGGGCCTCCGACACTCTATACCTTCACAACTTAGGATCATTAATGTGCCAATATCACCCCTTTCTCCCTCTTTCACGTTTGAAAATAATATTTTTGATATTAAACAGAGACGATCAAAAGATTACTATTCTCTACTTGTTTCTAGAAAGGCTAAACCTCCCAATATCATCTCTAAACTGCAGAGGGATTTCGATTTTTCGATTGACCAGATCAATCAAATATTTTCATTACCGCATTCTGTTGCACTTGAATCTTATGTGAAAGCTTTCCAATATAAAGTTATAAACTCTATTATGTATACAAACACCAAATTATATAAAATTGGATACAAAAATGATGATTTGTGTACTTTTTGTAAAATTGAATCCGAAACCTTGAATCATTTCTTTTACAACTGTTCTCATACAAGACAATTCTGGAGAGATTTTACATCATACTGGCGCCTACTATCAAAGCAGCAGATTCACCTCTCTCTAAAAGACGTTCTATTTGGAATATTCTCGGAAAAATGCCCTTTACTTGATCTACTAAATTACTTTATAATTATTGGAAAATTGTTCTTGTGGGACTGCAGAAGAAGTCAAACCCTTCCTAAAATCGAGGGGTTTAAAGCCAAAATCAAAACTAAGTATGAAATTGAAAGTAGAATCGTGGAAAAAGAATATTTTCATAAGAAATGGATAATTAAACCAACTTAACTAATATAAATTATAAGTAGTATTCTTAAGTAATTATTTCTAAGATTATCTTTTGTGAAGAATGTACCAAAAGAATGTAATAGCTTGACCAGTGATGTAATATCTTTTGTATTTCTAACTGTATTTTTAACTGTTTTTTTTTTTTGGGGGGGGGGGGGGAGGTCTTCAATGTATCAATGTATGTAACTGTAGTGTGTATATTGCTTGTACTTTGCAAATATTTAATTAAAAAAAAAAAAAAAAAAAGTGATACAAATCAAATATGTCGGTTTGTTGGCCGGTTTCAAAACATTGATGACTTCTTCACTAAATAATCGAAAGAAAGAGCTTTCAATTTCGGACAAAAAGTAATCTTTTAAATGAATGTTTCTTTATTCAACTTTTATAAGATATATTTTGCCACAAGGGAGAAGAATGTTCCCAAGAAAAGTGGAGTATTTATAAATAGGGCATCCAATTCGACGAACTCTTTCCAATATTACGAAGGATCCAAAGAGTTTCAGGCAATGAAACTTTAATACCTACTTACTAGAGGTGGAAGCTAGCTTGTGGCTAAATTTCAGCTTGTTCGCGTTGTTTTGAGGTAAGATATTACGTTTTATGCAAAAAGTGTCCGGATATAGGGCAACATACTGAACTTGAAATAGAAAAAAAAATACTATGAAAAATACTATAAAAGTCTTCACAGGAATCTAAAATAAAATAGAAGGCGAGTATATTTATTGAAAGATTTCTAAGCCCAGCTGAACTCTCAAGGTAGTCAAATCAAGATGTCAAAAATAACAATTTTTCTCCAAAAAGTGGTTGCCTACAGGATGCCTGGACTCCTAGAAGCCTGTTTCAGACATGATAAATTGTGATGGCCAGTTGGCAGTAACAACTCACTCTACATTACTATCAAAATCACTGGTGGAAGTCAGTGGTAAAACTGTGGTTAGAAATTTGAACTCAAAGCAGTTCGATTCTTAACACACAATTTAAAAAAAATTGCCACATGGTTCGTGTTTGGGAGCGTCTTGTCAGCGATAATGCCATTTTAACGGTCACTTCATGGCGACGTAAACATTGTTTTTCCAGAATTTGTATGAACAATAATGATGCTATCGAGCCAACGAAGTTGGAAAACTCACAAGATATATTTGAAGAGCTCTGAAAGAAAGACAGGTTTTGTTTAATTTTAATGGGTTTCAAACTGTTTTGCAGTTGAGAGTATCTGGAAGTCACAAAGCTTTTTGTTGGATTTCCGACAAATAAACGGCATCCACATGATAAAAGTTTTTAATTCAAATGATCTGGATTGGCACACCACGAAACAAAATTTAGCAGCTGCATTTTACCACTCCAGTGATTTTCATAGTAATGAGCCCAATTTGTAAAAATCAAAGCATCTCAGAGTCACTTTTCTTTAATTTACAAGCTAAGGGTATCTAGCTTTAGCCTGTTTGGTATGTTTAAAACAATATATACTGGACATTGATTAAATTATGAATTCCCTACCAAACTAATAAATTATTACAAAAATATAGACACGGTAAAACAAAAGAAATACAGTATATATATCTTTCAATAATTTTAAAAGAGTTCTGCTTGAATAGTCAAGTTTATACGCATTTAATAACTGGCTTTGAAAAGCTAGTTAACGATTAAATGATGGCGCTACTTCCGAAAATTCCCAGAAAAGTAAATGAAAGAGTCACAAGACAAACTCAAGACATTCCTATCAGCGATTAAAAAAACGCTTGGATACAGAAAAAACATTTACAACGCAGTCCACGTTGGCAATCACTGAATAAACATGAGAAACAACTTAATAACGCAGTGTAGCTAAGGACCACAGTAAACTGCTTTTCGTCTTTCCACTGATTTATGTTTGTATGAAATCAGAAGACACTAGGGAAAGCAAGTTCGACTTGAGCAATAATCCGAAGTCTCGTCTTGCTTAAATAAAGTTCCGATTAGGGAAGGATTAAGAGGCAATGCTTCAGGGGTTCAGTTATATTCCGAATTTACGATCCCACCAGAGCGGGAAATGCTAAAGAAACCTGATGCAAGAATTACCTCATTTTTCCAACTCCATCGAATGCCACTCCTGAAATAAAAAGGATAAAAAAATGAATGATTTTAGGGATCACAAAGACAAACCCCAGGAACGAAAAGACTGAACAAAACGCAACAAACCTGCAGAATCGTAGCCTCGATATTCCAACCGCTGAAGACCACTGATCAAAAGTTCCAGAATATATTTCCGTTTTCGAGGAACACAGAAGTTTAGATATGCAAATATTCCTAAAGAAAAGTACAAAGTCGATGGAGAAAAAAAGAAAAAATATGCATTAAACCAGGGCTTCTAAGAATTTAAGTCTTAAAATATTTCTGTGTTCGAAAGAACATAAACGCGTACAAGGTTAAAATATTATGCGAAGTCAGTGTCCCTAAAGATACTCAAAAATAAACTAAACTTTTCACTTACCGCACATGTTCAAAATTCAGTGAACAGATAAGTAAATTTGTTATACAGGAAGTAAAACTGGACAAGAAATGCCTGATGAAAAGTATTTTTAACGATGGTTTTTGGAGGAGTCCAGGTTTGTTCATGTAAGAATAATTGTGATTGGTTCAATTTTACAAAGGCTACGTGATATCCAAGCAGCTCAGCCAATCACATTAAGTTATTTATATCGGGGCTACAAGTTACACGTCCCAGCGGTAATACGTTCAGCCTACATTTTCTAAAACGAATTGTGATTGGTTGCTGTCTAAATTATCCAATAGAGACCGAAGAAAATTTGATCAACATTTTGATTTTCCGTGCAACACCCATTCATTCTGCAACTTAGATAGAAAATCGCGCTGATTTTGATCTTTCTTATACGTCCTAATTCCACTGATATATCATGGATAAAGAGTACGACTATGTTATTTTGGGCACTGGACTGAAAGAATGTATTCTGAGCGGCTTGTTGTCAGTAAGCGGCAAAAAAGTCCTTCACATGGATCGAAACGATTTCTACGGGGGTGAAAGCACTTCGATGCACCCGCTTGAAAAGTTGTTCGAGAAATTCAACGAATCCAAAGAACTGAACGACAGTTTTGGTAATGGCCGTGACTGGAATGTTGATCTTGTTCCCAAGTTTTTGATGGCAGACGGGGGCCTTGTGAAATTGCTTGTCCACACCGGCGTGACTCGTTACATGCAATTCAAGCAAATCGAAGGAAGCTTTGTGTATCGGGGCGGCAGCATCTACAAAGTTCCTGCCGACGAGAAAGAAGCCCTTTCGTCTAGTCTAATGGGAATATTCGAGAAACGACGTTTTCGATCATTCCTTCTGTTTGTGACCAATTACAGTTTCGATGATCCGTCAACTTGGCAAGGCATCGATCCGAATAAATCCACCATGGAAGATGTGTATGCGAAATTCGGCCTTGACCAGAACACACAGGAATTTACGGGACACGCAATCGCGTTGTACCTCGACGATGAATACACGACACTGCCCTGCGAGGAACCTTTGCGACGCATAAAACTCTACTACGATTCTTTATCTCGCTACGGTAAAAACCCTTACTTATATCCTCTTTATGGGCTTGGCGAGTTACCTCAGGGGTTTGCCAGATTGTCCGCCGTATGGGGAGGGACCTACATGCTGAACAAACCCGTGGAGGAAATCCTCATGGAGAACGGCGTGGTTTGTGGAGTGAAGTCAGAAGGAGCGATCGCAAAAACCAAGGCTGTAATCGCTGACCCGTCGTATTTTCCTGATAGAGTAGTAAAGGTCGGGCAAGTTGTGCGATGCATCTGTATTCTATCTCATCCGATTCCTAACACCAACGACTCGCAATCATGTCAACTGATTATTCCTCAGAATCAAGTCAACCGAAAATCAGGTATGATTGAAACCATAGTTTATCGCTTATAGAAAATCTCTGCTATTTAGTTGATCACGTTTCCATTAAATTTTATATATTGTTTCTTGACAAGCCTAGGATTTTCACATTATTTACACTTAATTTTATACCGGTCCGCTTCCTTTAGGGACATCCTGCTTACACATTTCTCCATCGTTTAAAAAGTCATAGGATTGAGTTTTATAAACTTTTAAGTCTGGCCTATCTTAATTTCTTTAGGTAATTAAATATGGCCAAACAGCTGTCATGCGAGCATGCAGTGAAAGTCGGTTTTTATAAAACTTGAAGATCAAATGAGATTGCTTGAGTGTGTGTACACAAATTAAGTAAATGATATATTTAATGTAGTGTTCATGTGAAACTAATTGTCCTGTACATGTTTCTATGTTGTATAAACGTACACTTCCATTGCTGTAATTTCTCAATTTCAGTTTGGATCTTTATTCAAACACCAATATTGTAACATTCAAGTATCTTTTCTTCCCAGTGGCTTGCATGATATTAATATTAACAAGATACAAGCACCTGCCTGTTATAAAGTAAACACAAATTACGTTGTCTTGGACCATTGTGTGGCCTGTTCTTTTACAGTGGATTTCAACTCACTTTGGCTACGCGGGTTTGGAAACTTCTTGAAAAGTTGGGGTTATGCAGTTTCGTTATTCATGTATTGTTATTGGAGCCAATCAAATTGCGAACTTTGAAATGAAAACCACGAGTTTGATCTCGCAGTTCAATTCAAAATTGCGAACTTCTCTTCCAAATTGCAAAAGCATATAGCGATGGTGTGCACCAAAGGAGAGAAAGAACTGTTTCGTTTTTATTGGTAATAGAAAGTCTAGACCTTCGTGCTACTTTGTTGACATCACAGTGTACAATATAACAGAAACGGGTGCAAATTTTCTATGAGAAACGATCAATGAGGAAGCCTATTCAAAAAGAGAAGAAGATAAAATGGGTACAGTCCGAAAAGTTAAAATTCACCTCAAACACCATATTTTTATTGTAAGTTGTTGTTGACTATTCGCTCACAGAAAACTCGGGCTCGTAGTCTAATTGCGTTTCGAAGAACGCCTACTAATTGTGTCTGTCTCACGGGTGTAATCACGATGCCAGGCGATTTCAGGGTTTGGACGCCATCTTGGACTGGCTGGCTGGCACAAATAGCCTCGATCTCATGTGTGTGCTTCCAGATTGACGCAGTTGTATTGGTTCATTTGGGCTATCACTGGCAAAGATGATTGAAGCTACTTATCAGAAAGTCTGAAGCCAGCATTCTGCTGGTGTGTTTTCTAGGAAACAGATGGATGCTGCAATTTGCCCAAGCAAGACATCACATTATAAAACTCAGCTGCTTTGCATTAGAGATCCAATTTCTGTCTGCGTATAGAGTTGTGACGCTCTACTGTTCAAATCAGCGTTGTAGCGAAGATTGTACAACTCTGGGTGCGAATATATAACAGCAGATTTCGATCAGTGCCGTGACAGTCTTAGTAATCAAGAATTTTATGTTTGCATTTTAGCCTACATGTCTTCCCTTTGCTGCGTTGATTTGTTTACATTTGCTGGGTGACAAAGATGTCATTATCATCTTGAAGTTTGTGATGAATTTATTTGGCTACTGCTACTACTTGCCGATTTTTCAATGTTTTGGCTGACAATTAATCAGGCAGTCCACAGTCTGCAGTTTCAGTTATATACACTGACTGCAACTTTGTATCGAAGGTGTCGAACGCACTCCTAATCTTTGATTATTACTAGTTGTTAAATAAAATATACAGGGGTGACACTCTGCAGGTTGTTGACTTGCAATTTACCCAGTTTTGCATAGAATTCTCTTTGTATATTTGGTTCAACCTACAATAACCAGAGTGGTGGTCTAATGTTAGCACCATGAACTTTGGATCGAATGGTCCAGCTCAAACCCAGTCAGGGGTGCTATATAATTATATATAATTTTATGTTGTGTCCCTGTGCAGGACTCCACTCTTATATGCCTCTCTTCACCCATGCATATGTTGGGTACCAGCAAATTAATTTACGACATTGGTTGACCTGTTTGTATTTCACTGTTTTAGATATCTATGTGTGTTGCATGTCGCACACCAATTCAGTCTCTGCCCAAGGTAAATACCTGGCTATTGTGAGTACCACAGTGGAGACAAGCGACCACGAGGCTGAGTTACAGCCTGGATTGCAGCTGCTTGGTAAGATCGACAAAAAGTTTGTGTGGGTCAGTGATCAATTTGAAGCACAAGATGATGGCAAAGAAACCAAGGTAAGCAGAAACCTAGAAATATTGCCATTATTATCACAAGTTAGCATCATCCTGACTATTATTGCGTCGTCATTGCCATCATCATCATCGTCATCATCATCATCGTCATCATCATCATCGTCATCATCATCATCGTCATCATCATCATCGTCATCATCATCATCGTCATTATCATCATCGTCATCATCATTTTATCAGTATGTTAAGATACAACTTTTTGCAAAGTTCAACAAAATGCTTGGGAGCAGTTTAAGAACCAACTTAAATTTCCAAAAAAATTTCAAATAAAATACACTCAACTTGTTATCAATGATTGGGCATTTATTGAATACCATTTTTATTGAATGTTGACATTACCTAATTTTAATAAGTATAATATTTCAACAAAATATAGCATATAACAGTAAAAGAAAGTACAAAGTAACAGTGATGTATGGTACAATTCCCAATCCAGAATTAAGAACTAATAATAATAACTTACAATTTACAACATAGTAAATACAAACAAGGCTGCTGCCTAAATGAAGAGAAATTTAAGGGAGCATTTTGGGCTCCCAAAATTAAACATTGGGAGCCCTAGCCACAATTTTAGGAGCCCAGAATTAATTATTTAGATTAATTAGAATACATATTAATTAAGTGATTCAGCACATTTTGGGGATCAGAATGGTGATGTGGTAATCTTCTTTTGTCCCTATCCTATAGGCCACTTTGGAAAATACCATACTCTTTGTCTGTACCCCAAAATTTTGCATTTAAGCAGTGTTCCCGGTTTCTTTTGGGACTTACAATGGTCCCAAGAGAAAACAAAAATAAAATTCTTCAAACTTTTTCCACTTTCAAAATTTTTCCACTTTCTGACATTACCTTATTATTGCTGTTACTTTATCAGATATTCATCTCCAAGTCTTATGATGCCACTACTCATTTTGAAACAGTCTGTGAGGATATCATGAACATGTATGAGAAGATCACTGGGGAAAAGTTTGACCCAAGTTCAATATCTGTCACAGATGTAGATGTTGAAAGTTAGTAATGTTATGGCTTTAATTATTAAATTATTGTAGCAGAGAGAAAAAGAGAAAATTGTTTATATTAAGACTGTACTGGGAAATATGTGCATGGGATTGTGGAAGTATGGGCTGGGCAGCATTTTTAAGTGTAATTTCTCAGCTATTTTGTTTGTAACATTGTCAGCTCAGTTCAGTAGCCACCAAAAGAATTCCCAGTACTGTCAAAAGAAGAATTACTAAGTTAGCAAATGTAACATGATCCCCATTCTTACACCAAGTGATACTAATCAGGGCTTGAGAGTGACGATACAACAATATTATCAGTACTGTTGAGTAAGGCATGAGGGAAGTATGGGGACAAAGTTTTGACAGCCCAAAGATTTTCAGGTCCTGGAACTGGGACCTGAAAATCTTTGGGCTGTCTTCAGAAGTATTCGGAATGACCCCAGGGAATCTTTGGACAACTTCATGTATCACCAGATCGTCTTAGAAAACCCTGATAACAATCTCACACTCTTGACTTGGAAAAAGTCCGCTTAGCATCCGGTGGTAACATATATGCTAGTGCGAATTCAAAGAGACGCATGACAGTTCACTGATTGTTGTATCTAGAATTCCCAGTACTGTCTAAAGAAGAATTACTAAGTAAGCAAATGTAACATGATCCCCATTCTTACACCAAGTGATACTAATCAGGGCTCGAGAGTAACGATACTACAATATTATCAGTACTGTTGAGTAAGACGCAAGGGAAGTTTAGGGACAAAGTTTTGACATTAAAACTACATGTACTGTACATGTACCTGCCAACTCTCACACATTAGTCATAAGTCTCACGCCTGTGCACACCTACAGACCAATTTTGCATGCCCCGCTGAAAAATTAAGATATTGCAGCCTCAACTGATGCAGTTTCCAAAAATATGTAAGCTTGAAGCATTGCAAGAAAAGAAAAGTTCATGTAAATGATTGTACTCCAACAAATTCTCAGCTTTTAGAGGAAAAAGTACTTCAGGGATGTCCAATGTTTTGACAATGTTTGTTTAATAAAACAAGTCCTGGGACTGGGACCTGAAAATCTTTGGGCTGTCTTCAGAAGTATTCGGAATGACCCCAGGGAATCTTTGGACATCTTGACATATCACCAGATCGTCTTAGAAAACCCTGATAAAAATCTCACACTTTTGACTTGGAAAAAGTTGGCAGTTGGCTTAGCATCCAGTGGTAAGATATATGCTAGTGCAAATTCAAAGAGACACACGACAGTTCACTGATGGTTGTATCTAGTGTGAATGTATGATGAATACACATGTTCTGATTGGCTATCAAATGTTGCATCTTTGTTTGTCAAATTTCAAATTTCGGAAGAACGTCATGCAACGTTTTGCACAAACAATCACACAAGTGTACAGTACTTTTAGCTGGTGCTGATTACCGGTAATCCCTTACGCAATGAAATTATTATAATTATTTATTTGCCTACTTTAATTTATTTATTTATAAAATCTAGAAACATCTTGCTCAAAGATAATGAATAGATTCTGATAAATACTTTCAAGAGCCTTGTTCACTAAAAAAAACCTTTGTTAGTGAAACAGTACCGGCTTTGTTCAAGTAATTATTTCATAATTAGTACAAATTTTGTACAGCACAATTCTGGTTTAGTTTGCATAAACAGTCATAGGTCTGCTAACAAACCTTTCCAATAGACAGACACCTCCAGCAGAAAAGACACTGGTCTGGTCCCAACTACATGGAATCGATTTCTGCCATTGCATGAGTCTGATCTTTGGGTGCCTTCCATTTATCCAAAATTTTTGGAAAGTTTAGTATGAATTCAAATGTAAAATGTTCTTTTTGATTTGTTTTGATTGGAATATTCACAACCATTTCTGGAGGTGATCCACTTTGACTTGATGGACCGAAATTTGCTGTTCCGTTTTCAGAAACTGTTTAGTTGCTCAAATTCAATTCAGTAGATTCCCGGTTGCGGGCTAACTGGGAAAAGGCATTCAAAATGGAAAGCACTGTTCCACTCGGTTGGTCCAGTTTAATGCTTTCAGAAAATGGTGCTCCATTTCACAACAGTGGATCTCAGTGTGTCTGAGTGAAAATGGAAAGCACCATTTGTTATCAGCCTTTCGTAAGCAGGCCTTGATGGTGTCCACTTAAAGACTCGTGTATAGCAGGTGTATTAAAGAGGGAAAGGGGGGAATTGGGGTAAAAAGGAAGTGGGAAGAGGAAGCCCCCTCCTCTGTTTTCTCCCACCCCCCCCCCTCATTTCACCTCCTTCATTCCCTTGCTACATTGGCCAATAAGAACCTCTGAGTAGTTAGAAATGCTAAAACACTGCCATATACCCTTTGTCTAGTGTATAATGAGCCTTGAGAGTGACAGCGATAAGTTGCTCATTCCTAGTATTGAAATATTTTAAATAGGAACTACAACTAATATACAGAATGTAATTAATTATTATTATTATTATTATTATTATTATTATTATTAATTTATTAATTTCAACTATAGCACAGCCAAAACAAATTTTTTCAGCAAAATTATAGCAGATGGTTGAAAAGGTTGTGTCATAATATTATTGTGGTATCATTCTCACATCACTAATGAATTATTTATGAACATTTTAAACCATGTTGTGTTTCCTTGGGTTAGGTCTTTGGCAGTTATATCATTCATATTCTGAAATGTGTTTAGAAGTCTAATAATTAATACATAAAGTCATATTCCATCCACACAATATAACAAAGCATTTGAAACCTTTCCGAATGTAGATGTTGTGGATTCATTTTACTCTTGATACAGTTTGGTATTTTCTTTTGTTTTACATTTATTATCATAAATTAGCATATAATTAATAGTAGCCTGAATGGCCCCTTCAATCCGAGGTTAAATAAATATTATTGTTGTCGTTATTGTTATTATTTTATTACCACACATGACAGCAACAAAAAATACTAAATTGCCCCAACGGTGAAATTGAACCACAGCATAGACTAATTCCATTTTCTCCATTTCCCATTTGTTCGTCAGTAAATAATTATATCATTAAAATAAAATAATTATATTTATTACTACTGTTGAATAGAAGCAAGTTATGAAAATAGTAAAATGTTTTTATACCTATTTATTTAATATTTATTTATATTTAGCTAGTCATATAAGATATATTTATCATTTATTTGGTTAGTTGTCTATGATATTGCAATGTTCTAAATAAACAATTCATTGAATTGAAATGGTGTATTGAGTTGATCTTTGCTCAGAAATTGATTCTTCAAAATAGCCATAGAGAAATGAGTTTCTGTTGTCACGTTTATGAATTATGTCACTGGTGAAGATCAAGCCTTGGTTTTTGTCAACGATCTAACAATACAGGGGAGCAAGGTTGGGTGCAGTGGTGAGAGCGCTCGCCACCAATGTGGCCTGGGTTCGATTCACGGTCCCGACGTCATTTGTGGGTTGAGTTTGTTGGTTCTCTATTCTGCTCCGAGAGGTTTTTCTCCGTGCCCTCTCGTTTTCCCCTCTCCACAAGAACCAACATTTGCATTTGATTTAATTTAATTTATTATATGGCAAGGGAAATCCGAGCGTTCTGATTGGTTCTTTTTTGGTATGGATTTTCCATAGAAACGGTCCTAAGCCGCATATTTTTTCTCTAAAGTTGGAAAATTTAGAACTTTAAACTAGAACTGCAGAAAGAAAAATACTCTAATTTAAAGGCAGAAATGTTTTCAAAATCGTGGTAGCTTGTTCTTTCTGAGTTTTGCGGCGGCATCAAAACACGTTACGGTGGAAAACCTCTAACTTCAAGGCACCAGAAGTGCGTTTTTAACAAGCGTGCATGACCCGAGTACCATATAATAAACTACTTACTAACCTGGCTTGCTCGAGCTGTACTGGGGAATATTGGCCCTTTGTCGTTTTTGTACTGCGCTCTGTCCGCACTGCCACGACCTCGAATATTCCCCAGTACGGCCTTCGCGCTCTGTTAGTAAGAGGTTAGTATAGTATACCTGCCAACTCTCACGCCAATATCTTCGACAAACGTGGCTCTCCTGCTTCTGTTGTTCAAGCGGGCCATCATCGCGCCCAGCAAATTGATCGACAGTCAGCACTACAAACGTCACAGAGAGAAAACAACGATAGAATTCCATTCACCCTCACATTTCACCCTCACAACCACGCAGTTAAATCCATCATTCTCAAAAACTTTGAATTACTTCAAAATGATCCCGACACTGGTAGAATCTTTTCGCAACCTCCATTAATTTCATTTAAACGCGACAAAAACATAGGTAACTTTTTAGTCAGAAGTGCATTCCAAACTAGTGATCAACCCGGAACTTTTAAATGCGCTCGCGCACGATGCAAAACATGCCCTTTCATTCACAACGTTGACAAAATATCGGGACCCAAGCGATCTATCAAAATCACTGATCACTTCACCTGTACCTCAGCCAATGCCATCTACTGTATAACTTGCACTCTTTGCAAAAAGTTATACATCGGCGAAACAGGGAGACGACTTGGCGACCGATTCCGAGAACACCTTCGTGACGTAGAGAAAGACGACAAAAATGCATCGAAACCGGTCGCGAGACACTTCAATCTCCCAAATCATTCTAAGCAAAATATGGCAGTCTGCGGCCTTTCCCTTCATCAAGGAAACACGGAAAGCCGTAAAACTCTAGAACAAAAATTTATTTTTCAAATCGGCACTCTTAATCCTCACGGTATCAACGAACGCTTTTCATTCAGCTAATTTATTCCGAAGTTTTCACGTCACCAGGCACCAGCCAATAGCGAAGCTCTATCTTTCTGTATATGAAAACACACGACGCACAATTCCTTGATTCGCTCCGACGAAGGGCTAACGCTCGAAACGTCAGCTCTTGAATCTCTTTACGGTGGCCAATTGACATTATCAACCCAGTTGATAAAGCCAAATTATATAGTCACCATTTTTTTTGTTGACATTCCTGGCCAATTAGACGGCTTGTAAACGTTTCCATGGAGACGTAAGCGCCAACATGCGAGAAGTGAACAGAATTCTGGGAAGATGTTGCGCGAAAAATCGACGACAAGCCTGATGCACGAGCCGATTTGCTAAATATTGTTGCGCGAAAAATCGACGTTGTAAGTTGTCCCGTGTAACGCGCGCCGCCTTAAAATATTTTGTTAAGACGCGACATGTAAATTAGCGGTCATTAATAACAGAAACGTTTGGAAAGTTTGAATACGACCAACACTACCTGTCAGACTACAGCCGGCAAGAGACTGTAATAGTTATTTGTGGTCGGAGTTGAAACAGATGTAATTGAGCGAGGGCCAATAATTGAGGTGAATATTCCAAGCAAAGACGCTATTGCCTAGCATATCAGTGTTTAGTCAGATGGAATAAAAACTTCCTTTCTCAAACCTTTTATTAACAGTCTGGGAAAATATTTTTTCATTTTCTACATTTGCCGAATGGACGGAAACGGTCAACGGAAAAAAGAAAAGTGCGCTCACAAAAATAACACTTGTACAGTTTAATTGTCACGGCTTATGGTACTTTCTACGGTTATTTTTCCGTCGATCATGTTAGCGCCTATTTTGTCCAGTGCAAAATACAAGCCGACGCCGTCAAGAATTTCGCGTGATTGGGAAATATAGGTGCCGCCTGTTATGAAAAGTTTCGATCGTGTTTTGTTAAAAAGCAGCGCTTGCAATAGGGTAATAAAAGTTATTAGAAAATACATTTTGATTAATTAATCACCAAAAAAATTTGCCGAATGACGCTTTCCCTAATTTTAGGGTACGTTGTTAATATGTTAGTACGCGAACTGTTGATTGATTTATCTTGTCACTTAAAACAGTGGTGAATTTGCATACGGTGTGAAAGTCATGATGTGAATATACAAATTGAAGCGAGCGAATCAACTGAACACAAGAGAAATTATAAAAGCTGGTTGAGGCTCCCTAAGGTTTTCATTTCGAGCAATATTCAACGGTAAAAATGTTTTCTGCAAACCTAGCGGTTCTCATCGTCAGCATTTCGTTATCTGTTCCTGTACAAGGACGACAGGTTTTTACACTGGGTAAGCGTAGTCGTTAGAATTTTAAAACTGCCTGTAGACATTGCTTTGGTGTAGCTTTGTCAGCCAGTAATTGACGTGAATTGAATTTCCATTTTAGGCGCTATTTTCTCCGCGAACAGCACAGACCTTGATGAAAGAATGTTCAAGTTTGCAATAGACTCTATCAACAAGCAGGGTTTTCTGTCCAACATAAAGCTAAATTATTCCGTGAAATATGCCGCTTTGGAGAATTCGTTTGAGAACATCTTTAGTGGTAAGTATAACAGGGCTTTAGTCACCGTTAGTTGGTTTACACTGATGTGTTATCTAACTTCGAAAGTCAAGTACGTGAAGTTAGAATTGAGTTAACACAGCCTACCAGACAGCGAGCTTATTTCAAACACACATTTTATTATGGTAACATTGATATTTCCCCGTTTGGTCAAATAACTGGCAAGAAACTTTCACGAGGACGGTATTTGTTTGTGTTTTAATAGCTCCCGGTTCCATACTGCGTTTAAGCATGGCTTTTCGGACATTTAACAGCGTGAAAATGAAATTAATTGTAAACCCACTCATTCGGTTCAGAAGGAAAAGCTGCCAAGATTTTTTACTTAAAAATTAAAAGATAACATAGATACTTAGTTTTTCCTAATGAAATATCTATAAGAATTAATTAATATGTTTTAATTACTTAACTATAAGGAAAAGTGAAGCAATTAATTGTCACATTTTCTCATCTGTCACCCTAAACGTTTACAGGCGTTAGCGATAATTTTAATATTAATGAAAGAAATGAAAAGTTAAAAAAAGAATTCCTGCAAGGCTGGTGGTCAGGAAGAATTTAAAAAGTGATATTTAATTTTAGTAAAGCAAATTAAACTTGGGAGCGCAGTTTGATCTTCGCTTTAAAGGGTCAGCCGCGCCTTTGTTATTGTTTACATGCGAGAGTTCCAGCATTATATTTCACGTGGAGCTTGTCGAATCGAAAGATTTCACTGAGAAACTTGCTGAAGGTAGTCTAAACACGTCTAGTAACATTCAACCTATAGAAATACAGTAAGATTACGCTTCACCGTACAATTTTCATAATTTCGATGGCATCGAAAATGGCGGAGGCTGATTAGGGCCCTTTAATTTCCAATGATCAGGCGAAGATTTTTCTTGTCAACTTGAGCTGTATAACACGTTCTTGGTAAAAGGGAAATTGATTTCACAATTGGCTCGAGCAGGAAGGTATGTTTGGTAATCAAGCTGAAAAAAGGGTACACCCGGCCCTGCATGCAGGGGGGATTTATCACAATGTGTGAAATGATGCTTGCTAAAAATTAAAAAAAAAATCCCTTACACTGTTCACTAGGCCCCCTCTTGCCGCAATATTGCGCAAATAAACAGAAGCGTGAATTCATCGTTCCGGCCCGATCTGACCATTGTTGATACACAGTGTGTATAGCACACCTCATTAATAATATATTTTTTGTGATGTTTACCTTTTCGCTTATTTTCGGACATGGTGCATTGGGTGTGAGTGATTTTACTGATGTAATGGTTACGTCTTTTGTTTTTAGACTTCCCGCTGTTGTGTTGCAACAAAGTTACGTTAATTTGTAGCGTGACATCCGATAAACGATATTCGTGAGCAAGGTCAACTTAATCCAATATGGCCGCTTGTCATGTGTGTGAAAACGTTCTATAGCCCGGCTCTAACAATCATCAATGTTTCAAACAAGAAGTTCCACTACAAAAGGGATAACACCCCCCACATCGCACACCTTTTGGGCGCGAGATATAAATTTGTACTCTTGTATTCATCGCATGTTGTAGAGTCCAGCGTCCTGCCAACTGCCATTCATTCTTACGAGTACAATTGTAATACGCTCTTTTTTATATATAAGAACGTCTTATTTTGGCAATTTTTTAATTTTTTATTTTTTATTTTTATTTATTTTTTTTTTTTTTAATTTTTTAAATATACTCTAGTGAGCAGCACACAGCAACAGATCTTGTCAACTTCTTTATTTTCTCCTACCGGTTTCGTCTGATACACAGACTTCGTCAGGGAGTTTGAACAAGATAGTGAAGGAACTTATTTTATACCTAATTATTGTAGTACAAATCACGTTCCAACAAGGGTGTGAACAGCGAAAAACACCCTAAAAACATTACGTGCAGGATATGACTAAAATCCTGCGTGACGCTGAAAATGTGCAATGTTTATTTTTATTTTTGGGGCTCACGGATTTAACGTTAAATCCGTGAGCCCCAAAAATAAAAATAAACACCCGGCCCTGCATGCAGGGGGGATTTATCACAATGTGTGAAATGATGCTTGCTAAAAATTAAAAAAAAAATCCCTTACACTGTTCACTAGGCCCCCTCTTGCCGCAATATTGCGCAAATAAACAGAAGCGTGAATTCATCGTTCCGGCCCGATCTGACCATTGTTGATACACAGTGTGTATACCACACCTCATTAATAATATATTTTTTGTGATGTTTACCTTTTCGCTTATTTTCGGACATGGTGCATTGGGTGTGAGTGATTTTACTGATGTAATGGTTACGTCTTTTGTTTTTAGACTTCCCGCTGTTGTGTTGCAACAAAGTTACGTTAATTTGTAGCGTGACATCCGATAAACGATATTCGTGAGCAAGGTCAACTTAATCCAATATGGCCGCTTGTCATGTGTGTGAAAACGTTCTATAGCCCGGCTCTAACAATCATCAATGTTTCAAACAAGAAGTTCCACTACAAAAGGGATAACACCCCCCACATCGCACACCTTTTGGGCGCGAGATATAAATTTGTACTCTTGTATTCATCGCATGTTGTAGAGTCCAGCGTCCTGCCAACTGCCATTCATTCTTACGAGTACAATTGTAATACGCTCTTTTTTATATATAAGAACGTCTTATTTTGGAGCTAAGGCTGAACGTTCTTATACATTTTTGCGATTTGATCCTGAAAACGTTCTTAAGATGTCCTTAAATTTACATAAATCGGGAAACCTATCAAAGTACATTTTGCTTGCCGATATGTTTTCCAGTTGCTTGTCTTGGGGGTAAAAAGAGTACGTCAGATATCTTGGGATTATTATTGACAAGAATCTGAATCTGGAAACATCGTATTGATCACATAGCTATAATTAAAGTAAGTAGAATGGTAAGGATTAATCGCAAAATTACGACTCTTTAATTTGTGCCAAAACATATAATCGAGCTCTCAAAGCTTCCTACTTAACATATGGTGCAGGTCTGTCAGGGTGGGGTAAAGCATGCAATTCTTACCTTGAAAAAACACTGCAAAAACGAGTTCGTTTTAAGAATTGAGCGTGCAATCCCTCTATTACTTGACGACGGTCATATATTACCGCTAAAATGTTCTTTCTAAGAATCAATTACCAACTTGACGTTTTTTCATCATCATTTTATTTCAATAGCTATAAATTTAACAAGCGCGCGGGTTGTGTAACTTACAATCAAATTTAATAAAGTAGATTAATAGTAACTCAGGCAAAATAAGGCTGATAAATTCTATACTATAAACCTGTTTCTTCCTCTAATCGTAATGTTTGACTTTCGCAATAGATCTGCACCGCCTAATATTTAACATTTATTTCAAGATATAACTAATAACTTCTATGGAAAGTCTTTGAGACTATCAGTTGAAGTGTTCAAGCTAATTCGTTTCCGAGGAATTGGAGTAAAAATGTGGAATGAAATGCCTGTCGCTATAAGAAATCTGTCCAAGAATTTATTCAAGTGAAGGATTAAGAGTGAGCGTTAAATCCGTGAACCCCAAAATTAAACATTGCATGTTACGCAGGATTTTTTCCTGCACGTAATTTTCTGTAGGTGTTTTTCGCTGTTCACACCCTAGTTAGAACGTGTTTTGTACTCTAAAATAAGTTTCTTTTATCCATCTTGTTTAAACTCCCTGAGGAAGTCTGTGTGATCAGACGAAACTTGTCGGAGAAAATAGAGCAAGTTGACTAGATCACTAGTACTTATTTAAAAAAAATTAAAAAAATATTCATTTGCCTCTTTCCTTTTAATTTCTTTAATTTATTTAGTCCGTTTAAATAGAAATGGTATTTCTGACGAAATAGGCAGAAATAACTATTTTGTCGGCACGCGATACGACAAGGCCTGGGCCTTAGGCCCGAGAATCATGGGTAATGATGCAGTGGTATATAAATAGAGGGTATTACACGGTGGCGAGAAGATATGAATTTTATGTTTGAGTGTCAAGAACAATATCTCACCAGTGAGATATTGTTCTTGCCACGAGAACATAAAATTCATATCTTTGAGCTAACGTGTAATATTCTTTTTATTATATAGACAAAAACACATTATCGACGTTCGTTTGGCAGCTTTGTACACAAACTGAATCGTGCAAGGCGGGAAATGACGTCATCGATATCCTCACTGGTGAAGATATGGAAAATACGCCACTAAGGTTCCGGATATAGTTTCGTTTGAATTTTACGAGTGGTGTAATTCCCAGTAAAACACTCACGTCTATATAATGAGTATATCACGTGATCTCCACCTGGGCCTTCAGAATTGACCATTAACCTTTGGCTGATCCCAAGTTTTACTTTTAGTTTTAACAATTCATTTTGTGTAAACTGTAAAGCCTCGTAGGATGGGCTGCTAACTGCTTAGAGTTTGGGCCATGGTTCCTACCCAAATTTCCTGTCGTGTTTTTTCCAATAAAAGGGGTTTTTGGTATGACAGGTTTTTTCTGGCCTCCGTATAACCGTAGTACTTAATATCTTTGTAAGCGGTTGCCCAGCTCTATCTGTTAATTCCGACTTATTGGAGTTGAGATGTTAGTGCCCTATACTCTATATTGAATATGTAAGGTATTTTTTTATATGAGCATTGTATGTGGTGCAAGAGATACGAATGTATGCATGTATGTATGCTCATGTACGCCTCGGGTTGGTTCTCGGCAGGCGTTCCTAAATAAACTTATTTGGTTTACACTACTGTGTTATTTGTTGTGTAGTGGAGACAAAATAATTTGTAATGTGTTGCTAAGGCATGCCCACCTAGGGTAACTTTACCTAGCTGCGGGCATACTAACTTCTGTGTGTTATTTCATTTGAATCGTTTAAGTGCCCTTTCAATGTATGTTTTATTGTTTGCTTCGTTTAGCCAATCAGCTTATCTCCGAGGGAGTGATAGCAATCATTGGTCCCAGGACATCAATGGCCGTAAAAGCCATGCATTCGCTTTGTTCCAAGTTCCACATTCCTCAGATCAGCGCCACTGCAACAGATCCCGACTTCCTTTACAGTCGGAAGCGCTATAAGTACTTACTGCGCATGTCTCCGAGTGATATAAGAATGAGCTTCGCTATGACGGACTTGATTAAACATTTTAAATGGAATAGAATGGGAATATTAACATCAGCTACGGTTTACGGTAAGATACCGCGCGATTTGCAACGATTTTCATCACACATGATCATTTGGCATTTGTTAGTATAAATTAATTTATAAAAAAGTAACCGGTTGTTGGCGAATTGGCCATTTCCGAGTTGTCTTTTGTCTCTGTTTCAAACGAGTCTAAGCGCAAAGCCATTCCGCTTGATATGAAAATGTGTTTTACCTTCATTTTCTTGCCAATCAAACGAATAGTTCTGTAGGTGGAGAAAATGGAAAACAAAACTTCCTCGCTCCCAGAGCCCGTGTTACCCTATTCCAACAGTCGCGAAACGAGAGAACATACTGCTTGTGATCCTGGTATTAAGCAACATTAGGTTTAAATAAATTCTTATATGGAATTTCGTCTATAGATATTGGTCGACAAAAGGGTGTCTCATCCCACCGTTATTTTGTTGTAAATTTTACAACTGAAAAATTCCCTAAAACTGCTTTTGGATTGACTGTATGGATTTCAGCAGTCACTTTTCAGCTAGCAATGCCGAACCTTTACAGAGGCATAGGCGTATAACGACATCTTTAATGTAAACTAAACAAGAAGTCATCTCCCCTTTGTTAAGTAACAAACCCTCGCTCACGACTACGCAACACAACTCCTTACATTTATTTTCTCTAACATCATGCCCAGACATGAATGCGCTGACAGAATTCAAAGAGCGCGCAACAGAAAGCAATTGGGAGATTCTTGGTGTGGAGCATTTTCCAGTTACACCTGGGAGCCCTGAAGTGAACGCTACAAAGGAACTCCTGAGCCTAAGAGAGAAAGGCGCGCGCGTAGTGCTGTTAAGCTGTGCAGCTATTTATGTACCACAAGTGCTAGAGCAAGCGGAAGAACTGGACATGATCAAAGAATGGGTTTGGATCTTAACTGATGCAGCCATTTCTAAGGTAAGATTTTTCACCAGTTGTAAGTTACGTAAAAAGAGAAACGCATAGTTAGCCACTATTCACCTCCGTGTCGGTGACTTGTGTTGGGTTTTTACTGAGTCGCGATGTTTAAATATACTAAAATAGTGAGATAAAATAGCTCAAAAATTTTTACTCAATCATTTACGCCAACCAGCGCGCGCCAACTCTATTCCCTGTTTTAGTATATACTAATTAACAACTATTCACCGACGTGGAGGTGGCTAGTGGCGGGCAGTTTACTGAGCCGCGAAGCGACGAGGTAAATATCCAACACTAGTAGTAGTAGTAGTAGTAGCAGAAGCAGTGCAAACCCGAGACGCAGTCGAGGGTTTGCATAACTGTCTCGAATTCTCCCAACCCCCGAGTGTTTTGATGAGGCTATGCAAATGTACTCTATTAGCATTGACGCGCGCTGATTGGCTCCTGGTATTGGACATCCATGTTATGCTCAATTGACAGCTGCCAAAACAAGGTACCACGTATCAGTATCACATGACCATATCGCAGAATCAGCTCGAGCGCATCGAGATCACGTTTTTTTAAGTTAACCGCTGACTATCTAATGATTTTCCATTGTATCGCGGGCTCAAGTCCGTTTTTAATGAACTCCGACTAGATTTTGTAATTTTTCATACTCATTCTCAGCGGAATTTCAGCGATCGGATTTTGAAAGTAATTCTGATTTATTTTGGTTCAGTGAAATAAATATTGTTTGACCAATAGGCCATTTCCGAGTTCCCTTTTCCCTCTGTTTAAAATCGAGTCTATATTAAAAACGGACTTGAGCTTGTTTTGCATGAGAATGAAGATGCAAGAAAAACGAGGAAAACACATTTCCATTTGAATGGTTTCGTACTTAGACTCGTTTTGAAACTGAGGTAAATGAGAAATCGGAAATGGCCTATTGTGAATACTGTACACTAGTATCTATAATAAGTGCGTTTTCACAAATTATCAAGAACGAGATACGGAGCTTGGCTAAATCTATATATCATATTAGAAAACAGTCCTAAGAAAATACGCGCGCTGATTGGTTAAAAATCGTGTTTCTATAACTCGATGGAGACACAGAACTAGCACGGGCTGTTAACGTAATGATGGCGCGAGCAAAGAGAATTTACATTTTGATAATCAAAGTTAACAAGTTGTTTTCCTTTTCCTCGTCGCGGTGTTTTCTAAAAGAAATAGAAAACATGTACTTCGTGTTTCTATCGAGTTATAGAACACTCGTGAAAGTTTGGGAGAACTCGAAAAAGCTGTGGAAACACTGGCCTACGGCTCGTGTTCCCACAGCATTTCTCGTTCTCCCAAACTTCCACTCCGTCTCGTGTTTCTATAACTCGATAGAAACACGGTACGTGTTCTCTATTTCTTAAATAAATGAGAAGTAATGCAGTTTCACTTTTCAGAGTGACAAAGACCGTTATTATAAAGAGGGGCTAATTGGCTTACGCCTGCCTGTGACGAGGCAAGGTGAACTGTATAACAACGTGTCCGAACAATGGAGGAATGCCGGAGAAACCACGCTTATAAATGTAAGTTGACAATAATGCCATCAGAAAGTGATGCACGTGAAATAAACATGAAATTAGACCCCTCTGCTAAGTAAAAAGGGGCACTCGGGGGACAAGGTAGCTCCGAACGTAGCTTATACCGATTCCCCTAGCATATTTTAGGCTACTCGAAATATTGCGCATGTTATCCCCTTTCATCCCTTTTAAGAATGATTACTGCTCGGTAGTTTGTCAAGTGCTTTAACGGTTCCCTGAAGTATTAAAATATTTGAAAGGAAAAAAGGGCAATATGAGAGAAACGTATCTTGCCCACACTTAGCAACATATTTGCTGCATGCCGGGCAGCCAACAGCTTCATTTCCGCATCCAGCTTGATACTTCATCAGAAGGAACCATGGCCACCCATTTCGGGCCCTACTGCCTTCTGCTTTCTTCCATGGTGGGGTTCCTCCGCTGAATTACAGCTGGGGTACACCAGGCGACACGTCGCAGCCACAGGTGTCTGTGGCAAATCGCCCCGCGTTTGTACTGCTTCCAGGACAAGACGCCGAGAAAAGACACGGGAACAAGTCAATCCAACAATGAGCCCTCGTGTGACGAGGGGGGGGGGGGGGGGGGGGCGGGCAAGGGAATTTTCGTTTCCCTTGTGCTCTGTAAATCGTGATTTTTCCGTGACCATAGTGAATTTTTCGTGATTCGTGAAATCGAAAATTTACTATCGTGACTTCCTGACAAGACCCCCCCCTCTTGCCCCCCTCTGTGACAAGATGAAGTTTTGTGAAAATCCTTGTCGCTGCGACAGAATTAACTCGCGGGTCGCGGGTTTGCCGCTCGCCCCTCGAAAATAGCACTCGCAAATTTTCGCTTTCGCTACGGATTTTGGAGCAAAATAGAGACTGTCTGCAGTCTAGACAGTCTACGGCAGAATCTTTCGCTGTGATCACTCGCACGAATTCAGAGGTATTCAAATCAGCTTAAAGGGGCCCTGTCACGGTAGTGTTGCTGTCTTCAGCCTCATTTGTTGCTAAAATCATTACCTGGTACCTTTACTCGTGCCCAAAATCTTTCTGATGGAAAAAACGAATTATCAGGCTCAGAGAAAAAAACATAATGAATTTCTGGTGATATTTTCAAGGAATGCTCTAGAATTTCAAGCTTGAATCCTTTTCCATCCTTGCCATCCTAAGTGATAGGCTGCAATAAACGGTTTCAGTGTAGTGATATAGTCCTAGGTAACAAAACTACGCCATTATTTTGGGTTTCCATTGATACAGGAAGATACTCAGCATTTTAAAATGGCGCCAAAATAACGCGACAGTACCCGTTTAAATTCGCGCGACTAATCACAACAACATATAGTTCTGTCGCAGCCGACCAAACATTCACCTTGACACGCCAACCGAGTGATTGCAACGACTTATCGCGCGAAGTCCCTCGCCAGCGCCTTGTCACTGAGTGTTCTCGGCCAGCTAATTTACATTTTGTGATTTTTTTACAGGCTCGATCAGGACGAATTTACGACGCTGTGTTGACCGTTGCTAAGGCTATTGAGAAAATACTTGCTCAGAACAAATCACTTGCACAACCTCCTGTCGCTAATGGGCTTTGTCCATCAAGTAAATACGAAGTCCAACCTTGGATTGATGGTGAAATGTTTCTTAATCAAATGAGAAGGGCAAGTGATGCTGCTGTTTATATGCTTATATGGAAAAATGTTGTATAATGCAATATGCATTGTACCAATTATGTGTCCTGTATTAGCACTGTTCTTGTCTTCTCTATTTGAAAGTTCTTGTGCGCAGTTAGAGGTTTATGGTGCAAAGAACAGCTCAACCTCGTTCCCAGGGTCCTCTCCTTCCCGTCCCCTGGAGCGCGAAGTCTAAAAATAAAATGCAAATAGGCCATTTTACAGGTCTGTGAAATGTAACCAGGCCTTTGTATGAAAGCGAGGTTTGGGGTGACCTTGTCGTGATAAAAACCAGAAACTAGTTAGCATAAGAACATAAGGATTCACATATCAAAAGCAAGAGGGTTTGCATCAAAACAAGGTCATCACGACCTTCAGCCTCACTTCCACTCAAAGGCTGTAAAATGGCCTATAGGACCCCAGTGAGACTCGGAAAAAATTAGCGTGCTCTGAGAGAAATAAAAGGAATGCAGACGAAGTATTCGTTTCAGAATTTAAGTTTTTTTGGGACACTGACTTTCGTCCACCATTCCGGTTTTATTTGTTGGCCTGAGTCTTGTCTGATCCATGAGACAAGAGACAAGTTACGCATGCTCCTGGCATCACAAACTGCACAATTGTAACCTCCAAATGAATCATCACGTGATCTGAACTGGGTACGTAAGGGGCTGACTATTTAACTTTTGACGGGGGACAGGGGGGGGGGGGGGTGATTTCTGGTCAGCAACAAGTCTACCGGCTACCGTGAATATGGTCTATTGATCAATGTCTCGCTTCTCTTTGCGACTTCACTGTTGCGTGGTAAGGAACCAACCTTTATATTGTTATTAACAATGATTTTCTTGTCCTTCAGGTGAAAACTTCTGGAATTATGAGCAAAATAGATTTCAGCCATTCTGGATCCCCAAAGGAGAAAATTTATGATGTGGTTAATTATCAGTTAGATGAAGGATGGGTCAAGGTATGATCGTTGTTCGCCCAAAAGTGTTATCTCCTCAGGGATTAGATAATTGCTTCTTTATATCCCACCGATTAATTTCCGAGCGCTAATTGGATGAAACACACCACGCGGTACAAATTGCTTGACCAATTCTGCGACTGTCCAGCTTGATAGTTAGTCGGTTAGCTGCCGTTTGGTTGGCTGGTTAGGAAGCAGCGGACACAAGTGGTGACTTGCATACATGTGACAATAATAATAATAATAATAATAATAATAATAATAATAATAATAATAATAATAATAATAATAATAATAATAATAATAATAATAATGATAACGATGGTGATAATGATAATGCATAAACTACAAATCAATTTACAAATAAGTAAACAGCCATTACAGTAATCCTTGGTAATCGTAAGCCGAGCTTCTCGACCAATCAGAAAATGTCCCATTCTTGTATTTCATGGGTGACAAATTACTCCTTAATTTTGGCGCGAAATTTCAGCATTAATTTGTAATTTCACACGTGAAATTATAAAATCACCATGGCGACGTTTGGCACGAAATTTCTCGATGCAATAAAAAAGTAAAAAAAAAACATGATTCTGGGCGTAATTTGTCAACCATGATATTTTAAAATCAAATCGTATACTGGGGAAATTAGCCAGGAAATAATTTTACTTGCGTTTTGCCAAAATTCTAATAATTTCCCTCTGGCAAAACGCGCATGAAATTATTATCTAATTTCGCTCGTCACCATTTGATTACCCATACATATTTTTACTCTAAAACTGCTAGGTGGGAGAATATAACGATAAAAATGAGCCACCTTTTACTATGGACAGAAAAAGACCAGTTGTATGGCTTGATGGCGAGCTAGAAGTACCTAAACTGGCAAGCGTCGAGCTCAAGTACAGGAAAATCAAAGTTCTCATTGCTCTGGTATGATCACTGCTTTCTAGAAAGGCTGAAAAGGGGGCACTGTTAAGCCACGAAGCACTAAACAACATGAAAATAACTCAGGAATTTCTCATTGAGTGTTGAGCATGTTGAAGGATGTCGGAGATTCACACGAGGTTATGTTTTACCTCGGTGGGTTTCGAACCCACGACCTCCGGATTAGGTCACCGTTCCTTTACAGACTGAGTTACGAGGCCAAGCGTGGGAATATCGTGGGTTATTAGAGAGATTTAAGCATAATGTTTGTTTATCCAACGAACGGCAAAAATTCAACTCCTGCGGCTTCCTGTTAGCCGTTTGTACCCGGTTTGTGTTTGTTGTGAACGAGTGTTTTTTTCGCTATTATTCTGAGATTTTTTAAGAATTAGATAAAATGGTAATGCACCTATCAATGTTAAGCCCGAGGGAGGGGCGGGGGGGGGGGGGGGGGTAGGGCTACCCAGGGACTTTGACTGTGAGGTATGTCCCCAGGGTGGGGATTTTGATTGGAAATTTTGACATGGCCGCCATTTTTAATAGTGGAGAAGAGGACGATTTTGATAATTTTTACCAATTATGCTGTCCAGGGGGTGGGGAATTTGACTTATCTTTTCAGAAAATGTCAAAATCCCCAACCCATGCCCGACTCCCCCATCCCTCGGGCTTAACATTGATAGGTGCATAACAAAATCAACCGCAAGCTCACATTTGCCATATAACGTCATGCTTAGTTAATCTCTCTTACTGTTAACGTGGTAATTTGTGGTAATTAAGGAAGATAGGCTAAGGGTGCGTTCAATGGGGGGAATAGGTTGGAAATTGGAATAATCCGAATGATCGTTCAATCGAGACGTTATTCGTAATCCGGAATATACGGAATGTATTCCAAGTATTACGCAGGATAACCGAAATAATGAAACCGAAATCATTGGGTCTTTTTATTCCCCCGTTTTTTGAAACAACAGACAAAAATGACGGTTGGGCATGGCTAAGATAATGAACTTTTACTCAAAAAGGATAAAACAGCTTTTTGTCGCTTTGATATCAGGTCACGCAGATAAAAACAAGGACAGAAAATCTTGGACTAAATCTTCTTCGTGTTTTTCGGGTTCTTCTTAGATAATTCCCTAAAGTATTAGCAACAGCAGCTTTGAAAATTAGCGTAGCCGTCACGTTGCTGTTGCCATATATTTCTATTTTCATATAGCAAACCACTGCATTGATGTTATATCGTGGGCATTACTCTGTAAACGGAATAATCGTTTCTTTGACATAAGAACGGAATAGCTATTCTGGAATAATCCGGAATATATTAATTTCTTATTACGGAAGGTGGTGGACAAAACACTGACCCCCAGTCCATGGACTGCCCCGATGGACTACCCAAATGGACTACCCTACCCCTAAAATCTCTATTAGGGTAGTCAATTTGAAAATGGACTATGAAATTTTTTAAGAGTTTTTAGGGAAGGGTAGTCCATTTGGGTACTCCATCGGGGTAGTCCATGGCCTTGGGGTCAGTGTTTTCTCCACCACGGAATGAGGTCAATCGAACGTACCCGCCCAAAGGACGATTCAGTTGCAATGCATTTTCGACCCACGTAGGCCAAGTATTGGACAAGCGAAGTAGACATCGTGTAGAGAATTTACTGATTGTTTTGTTCGTTGAATTTTAGAGCCCTCCGTTTGTCATGAAGAAAGACAACTCTACAAGTACGGATTCTAGTCTGGGTTACGAGGGATTCTGCATTGACCTGCTTAATGAGCTGCGAAAGAAACTGCAGTTTGAATATGAACTGGAACTGAAGGAGAGCGTTGGAGAAAGGCAAACCGATGGGACATGGAATGGAATCATTGGTGAACTAACTAGGAAGGTGAATGTGATAAGAGCGGCTTTCAATAGCGAAACGCGCGACTGACGTCACGACTCAGACAAGACTCCGACAAACAAACCGAAATTGCGGACGATTTCGATGATTTCTTCAAGCAAGAAAGCCTGCATGGCCAGTGTTCCTAAAACATTTTTGAAACGAAAACTTTGCCTACATTCCCTCTATTTGTCTCAAAACGCTCTAATATTTTCCGAGTCTCACTAAAGTCCAATTATTTGCATTTTTAGACTTCGCTATTGAATGTCGAAAGTAATTCTGCGTTTGCTTTGGTTTTGTATTACTACGCTCAGTGATTGGTTTAAAAATCTCGCGCCACTTTTTCAACCAATCAGGAGTAAAACCAAATCCAATCGTAACCCGCGTGCGCACGTTTTCACAGGCTTTGTGTCGGTTACGTGTAGTTACTTCAAGTTTTGGTTGGTTCACTGGATTGTCTCCGTTCTTTGTAATTGGCCAATGTAATTAATTTGGTTGTGGTTTTACGACACGCAATTGAAACTGGCCCTCTTCTAGACGGGACCGAGCCCGTGGTGTTTGTCTCCGACGTTGCTTAGCAACGTGACGTATCTCCTCGCACGATTACTTTCTGCCTACACGAGAGTGGTCGCGCGAGTGTTTGATTGGATGAAATAAGTCGGAAATTCTTTAGGTGCGGATTTACCAAAGCTGATACTTGTTCTCTCTACTGTAATAGCTTGTAGCTATCTGTGAAAGGGGTTGTACTAGAGGTCAGTTTACCTCGAATTTTTTGGTCAGCCAAATGTTAATGTTATATTTAACTGCAGTAGTTTATTAATGTAAGTTTTCTCATGGGTGATTCGACCGTGAATGGTTATGGAACTGCGGAAACCGCTTTTATCATAACTGAATGACGAACGATTTAATGAACTTTTCTTAGCTAGGCCAAAAAGTGTTTACGATAACGTTTCATTAGGTTTTGATGTTCAGGCTGTTTAGGAAATAAGTATAATCTTCTTACTAATTTGCCCATGCAGTCATCATAACAACAAACGATTTTTTTAATTAACACATCAAAACTGGGAGAGATTGTTCTTACCAGGCATTCCGTTCCTCTCATTTCCACAAAAGTCCTGGAAACGGAAGATCTACCAAATGGCAATGAAATTTCCGACGTTCCGTTACGAACAGAAAAAGAGTTTCTCAGAAGATAATCCATAATTTCCGAAACGGATTTTCCGTAAAATTATCTTTCGATTTTACTTCAAACCAAAGTTACCGGATAGTTTGTCCAATGGTAAGCACCCTTCGTATTTTGTCTTACTTTGGCAAAACACTTATTAATTAACCAATCAGAGCGCATATTGCGGACCCGCCTATGAACATAACCCCCAATTCTTGTCTAAGACCTGGTTCACACTAGTGATCCCTCAAATGGAAAAATAAAGATCTCACACTGATGTTTTATGTCACCAGTGTGAACGTGTCCACATAGTAAAAGTAATAACATAACCACATAGTAGGAACACAATGCATAATGGTACATAACATACATTTTCTTTTTGTCTCAAGTGAATTAACGAAAGGGTCTCCCTTAATTTTGGAGGGGGTGGTGTAATTAAAAGTATTCTTAAGCTATCGCTTATAAACTTGCATAAGGTGAGGTATTTGTACAAAATATTTCATTTTTTGGTTTAAAGAATTTTGCGGCTTGGTCACGTGACATTCCACAGCCCATCAACAAATTTACGACATTTTGCAAATGTTATGTTTGACTAATTTTTATTGCTACGAATGGCTACATCCACCAAGTTTGGAGAACCAAACGGGGATTTTCAAATTTATTTCTGTTCTTTCAGTTATAACGTCTTTCCTTTGGAGAGGGACTGGGACTAGGCAAATAGAGAATAACGACAAAACAATAAACATTTTTAAGAATCCCCGTTTAAAACGACGCATGGAAAGTAAGCGTTGGCTACGGCTAGGTAAAGGTAGAAACCTCATGCAACAAACATCAGTTGACTGGTATGAAGAAGTCTACACTTTTCTGCTAATCTTCCTCCAAAGTTCCTAAATTCGTTTGGTAACAAATGTATGGAAACGTAGCCTGTGTACAGGCTAATGGAAAAGAAGCCAGATGCAACAAACATCGTTATGGCGAAAATATTTCGCGAGGCCATTGCCTGCTAGTTAGGTCGCGATTCAGTTGTCGGAAAAAATTGATTATAGAGTCTAATATCTCGAGAGCGCACTGCATTCTGTGTTAAAGAAACTGCGTCACGGTTTGTGCATTTCGAAAAATTTGGCATAAGTTTTCCAAATTCGTCATTTGTAATCCGTCTCAATCCTCTCCATCTTTAACCATCCTTGTTCCTTTTTGGTTAAGTGACATCTCTTTAAGGTTTTTCTTCCTTAGTAAACTATTAGTTTTAGGTTTTCTACATTTTTAAGAGTAATTTGGTTCGTCGCAAAAAATGACCCAAAATATCGTGTCGTAGCTCCTTAAATTTCGTTGTTTCCAGGCTACTGTTAGTAAAATAAAAAGAGTTTATAGTCCATAGGCCAGGACCCCCAAAATTTACATGTCAGTACCACTCAGGGGGAGTAATGCTACCATACATCTTTGAAAAGTACAATTACTCTAATTTAATATTATGTATGATAGCAGTGCTAAATGAGTAGCTGAACAGGAAATATCACGTGACAAAGTGACGTCACTCAGTTTTGCAGAATTCATAGGGAACAAACGATAACTGCTTAAAACTATTCCTTCCAAGGCTACTAACCATGCGCCAAAGTGACTTGCTATGGAAAAATGATGGCAATCTCAATAACATCAGTTTTACAGCACTGAACTTAAACTTTATTTAGTTTTAATACCTTTTTCCAAGAAAAAGTGACAAAAAAATATTGAATTTAAACAAAAAATTGAAGCATTTTTTTTTCTAACATGTCAATCTCACAGAATCTTCATAAATTGGATACAATAGATAAAAAGGTTTTTCACTGCTGATTATTTTGATAGATGGCATTGCTACCAAGATAGTCTTTCTTACTTAATGCCCGTCTGCCATCTTGGATCCGCCATCTTGGATCCGCCATCTTGGATCTTAAGACACGACTACTCCAATACAAAATGCAACGTCAGGATTAAGAAATATTTTGATTAAAGCACCTCTTACGTTTCTATCACATTACTTGAAAAGCTCTTTCATGTTCAAAAACACAAATTAAAAAATATGTTTGATAAACGGAGTCAATAAAGGCCTCTTGCCTTAAAAAGGAGGCTTATTTACATCTACGACTTATAATATGACGATTTTCTCAACTATATCTATTTGAAGTGTCTTAATCTTCCTCATACTCCTCAAGCTCGTCATCAGAAGATCCGTCGTAAGGTATCTCCTCCTCTTCAGCACGGTTGTTGCAGTCGCGAAGCCTGCACATGTCTGTGCACTTCAGGCCATTAGTAAGGCACGTACAGGTGGGCAGCTTGCATGATCTTGCACAAGAACAGGAGAGAAACTCAAGAAGTGCTGCAGGGGCTGGTTCTACACTCATCCATTTGATCGATAACTGTCCGTCCTCTTGAACCCATCCTTGATCAACAGGTGAAGGGACTTCAGGACAACTCTGCAGACTTCTTCTCCAAACAGCTGCTTGATAGTTTGCTCTCATTGAGTGCATCCTTAAACAATCTGCACAGGGTGGCAGATGGTTGGAGTCAACTTTTCCTTGTTTCGCACAGAATAACCTATAACAAAGACTAATGGTGTAACAGACGATAATAAAATAGCATAGGACTAGTTAACAGTTTAAAACAAACGACATAAAAACACCATTTCCTTCATACCAATAACGAAGTTCATTGACGTCTTGGGTCTTTGTGGTGGAACTGTACATCTTGCAGGTAAACTCTTGGAGCTTTGCAAATCGGTCATCTGTAAGGTCCCACTCCATACCAATTTCTTGAAACAGGGTTTGAAATGATTTGCTTTGTTTAACAAGCTTCAAAGCTGTTACCTTGCCCTTTCCTGAAAAAGCACTGACGCTGTCACAGCCAGTGAAGGCATGGAGACCAGGTAGAGATCTGCATAGTTCCGATCCCAACATCCGAGCAGCTTGTGACACATCAATGTATTTCGTTCGCGTTTGCTGGCCGCATTTGACGAACATAGGGCAAGGGATAAAGCCTTTGAAAGCCAAAGAGAGAATAAAGACATCGGTGTCTTCTGACGTGATCACAACGGCTCTGTATCCTTCTGCTGCTGCATGTGCCGCATGGAGTAACACTCTGGTATCTGCTTCTTCTTGTGTCGACGTTAGTTCTTCCCTTCTTGTTGCACTGGTTGAAGATATTTCAAAGCAGTGATCCTCGGTTGTTACAATAATTTTCTTTCCACCGATCCTACCTCTGTACTTTTCCTTTTGCCACTCTTCTGTGAAGAATTTGATAAGAAGCGATTTGTTTTTAGAATGGGTTAGAAATTTTCGCCATTGATGCACTTTGTGATCGGCCTTGATGTTTCTGAACTCGTGGCCAATTTCTAAGCTTCTCTTCTCTCTCTCAGCATTCTTGATCGAACAATCTCGGTAAACGTCGAAGACCACGTCGATGCGCTGGCTGTCTGTTCCCTCATGCAAAACCATTGACATCATACAGTCGGCCACTTCAGCAAATGTTTTTTGGTCGCCTCTCAACTTTTGAACCATTGCCATTCCATCAATAATCCGCGCGCTAGGCTGTGGTATCATATCGGCTGCTGTCATATTCTTCTGGAGCTCCTTGGCCAACGATGCTTTATTCGTTTTTCTTAAAGATCCATCCGGCGAAGCTAAGGCCCAAGGAAGAGGTCCAAGAGGGTGGCACAGTACATCTTGCATCTTCAAGTTCCTGTTCTCGGCAATAATAATCATCTGCGCGAACAGCGCACGATCTGCTTTAATGATTACTTCCTTGCTTTTTCCACTTTGTACTTTCATCTTCTTTGAAAGATCGCCAAATGTTTTAAGTTGAAGTTTCGTCATTTTGTCATTAAATTTCACTTTTGGTGGGTCAGATTCAAGTCTATCCTTACTGAAAGTCTTGTAAGCCTTCTCTCCCAGAGCCTGTGCTTGAAGCAGATCTTTTTCTATCTCAGGAGTAGCGAGCTTGCCAGTAGATAGACAAACCAGGTCTTGCTGTTCGCCCTTGAAAGGATTGATCCAGCTTTCATCAAGCATCGACATCAACAACTTGACGTCTTCTTCGTCTCTTGTCATTCGACTTGCTTGGAGATCAGTGTGCTTGCATGTCGTTAGGGTGTCCAGGTCAAGCATTTCCTTAAACTGTCGCATGAAAATATTTCGGTACTCTGCTATAAGATAGTATTTGCTTACAGCTGCAGGCTTTAGGCTGAAGCCCTTCGTACCTCCAGGTGTTTTTGTGTCTTTATTCACAGTTTCTTCGCAAGTCTGATCAATCGGTATTCTACCGAACGGGTTAACATCTCCAATCTGTGCTGAGAAGCCACCAGACTGCAAATACTCTAAAACATCTGGATGCGTTTCTCCGAGGTGCGACATTTCTGATAGATAGGAAGGTAAATATCTTGCATAGTTCAAATTATCGTATGCAAAGCACCACGGGATCATGTTCCTTATTGATGAAACATGAAGTTCCCAGTTGCCTTCCCTCGATGCCCTTAAAATTCCCAGCAGAATCTCTACCATATCAAGGTAAGATAGCCAGAACTCAGATAACTTGCCGTTGTTGTACCGGAGAAACTCCATGTACTTGTCAAAAAGTGTGACGAAAGCTACACTAGAAGCGCTGGTCATGTGCTTCTGGAACTCTCCTTCGCTGATGTCATCATACAGCTCTCCAGTCTCACTAAAGAAGCTATCAACGATAGCTGTAGATCCCTCATGATTTTTCTCTATCCAGGGCCTGAATCCTTGCCATGCCAGTCTCATTAAGGCTTCAAATACAAGTTTGTGGAGTCTAACGGCGCGATTATACCTGCGCCCTTCTAGAACTCCTGCAACAGAACCTTCTGCTATCACACCAGATTCGATGCACAGGTCCCTCAAGCCAGCATCCTGGAAGCGCTTGCCAATAATGGTCAGCATGGTACAGGCTGTATGAAATGCTCCCATTCTCAGGACGATATCTTTAAATCTCTCACTTTGTTTCCACTGAACCTCGGTTGCCTTTGCGTATAAAGCTTGATCAAAGACGAGAACGATACTTTTCAACTTGAGAGTATTCTTTATTTTGACTGACTGTACAAGAACCTCGTGAACAGTAGCCATGTCAGTAGCAGGTGCGTCAATAGTGGGCAGGTATCCAATGATATCCTGCGAGACTTGAATCTCGTTACGAACAGAGATATTGAATCCTGTCCAGCCACTGGCTTTTTGCTTCTCTTTTGCATGCATTCGTACTAAAATCCAAAGCAAATTCTTCTTTCTTGCTTCTGCCAAGATCTCTTCAGCTGTTACCTCCACAAACGCTCTCGCGCGAGGACCGCAGCGTTCACCAGCGTTGTACGGAGGGACAACCAAGCTTACTGAGGGATCAATGCTTCTTTTCCTTGTTTTGGCTTGCTCGATTCCAGGTGGCGGAGGAAGATTTGGACCAAAATGCCTGGCTTGCACAGCAATTCCGTTCACTCGATGGGAGGTTCCGGCCCCAGAAAGGGTCTCTTCTAGTCTATCAATATTATCCCATGCAAGTGTTGTGTTGATGTATGGTTGGATATTTTCTGGCAAAGCAATTTCAAAATTAGGTGTCATGGCCATTTTTTGAAGGCAAATGGCAGTGTTCATTTCCTCAATTTGTGAATAAGCAATTCCGTGCCCACATCGGTTTAACATCTGAATTAGTTGAACATTATTTGTCAACGATTTAACCGCATACGGTAACAGTATTTGCTTGGGGGGTTTCTGCCTTCCTCCAGTGACTCCATAAATAATGTCTTGCCCAAATGAGTTGATAAGGCGCCGGACACGATGGGGATATTCCTTTGGTAATTCTGTTTTCCCAGTTAAGAGAGTGTATAGAAACGCATCCAGTTCAGCTGGAAGATTGATTGCACTCTCGGTGAGTTCGGAAGGTTTTGGCGGCCACGACATGTCAGTTTTATTCGAAAAAACTGCATCACGGATGCAGAGGCCAGCTTGTTGTATTTTCTTGATTTCTGTATTTCCTTGATTTTTCCTGTCTTCTAATTCCTGGGATAAATTTACCACCTCTCTGACCAGCTGAACCTTTGAAAGATTTTTAGGAAGAACATAAAGCTTATTTTTGTCCAGAAGATCTTCAAATTGCAATAAGTCGCCGAATTCTTTTTCCAGCTTTCTTCGGAAATGCTTTTTTGTTGATTCGGATATTTCAGTGGCGCCCATTGATCGCATGTAGGATATAAGTAACTCTCTAAGTTCAACCATCGTAACGTGCCTGGGATTCTCTAACAAATCTGATCGAATAAACTCAAACAGCTTGTCATAAGCTTGAGACTCTATACTACAATAGTTTATTCCATCCAAGTCAGAGTTGCTGTCCAAGTCTGAGTTCTTGCTGGCTTTATCTGGTCGGGTATAATCTCGATAGCACTGGCCGTGGTACCACGCCTCAGCCGCTACCAGATCACGAGAGGCAAGGCCAATAATTCTGCTATCACCCGTAGCAATAGCAGCCTTTCTAATCGAGGCATCAGCACGCAAGTCAACACATTGAGTCAAAGGATCTCGAGATCTTGTACCTTTCTTATATCGAGTTTTCTTCTCACAAAAAATACATATTTGCGCGTAAGTTCTGCTAGTACTTGGCTCTTGCCGACGAGGTCTTTGCTCTTCACTTTCATCATTACTCTCGAGAATATCTTCCCCGGCGACCGTTTTTTTTTGGGACATTTGCTCCAGGTCTCGTTTCATTGTAAAGATACTACGGCATTTCCTGTGATAGCTGACGGGGGGGATTTCCCCTTCATTGATATGATCTGCTAAATCTAGCAATGGTCTATGATTTCTAACTGTGGCTGCCGTCAATAATGTTTTCCACGAATCGAGATCTTTAGGCTTTATTAGCAAACTGTCATCATCAGAACAATGAATGATACAGGATTCACAACGAGGTCGCTTAGTTTGGTCTGTTGGAATAAAACAATAATTGAAACTGTACGTAGCTTTCAAGTTTTGTCGTTAACTTTACAGTTATCGATCGACAACTCTCGAATATCTGCAAGTATCGTTTATTAAAAGCACGAAAAATGCAGAAAAATCCTAAAAAGGTTTGTGTTTGTACTTTTCTTTAACTAGCTGTGACTTTATTAAGGCCTACTTTCGTTATGTTAGTTGGCAAAAATCGTCAAAAACGGAAAAATAGGACAAGAACTGCGAAGGACTTACCATGCAGTGAGGCCGCCATCTGGGAAACTACCCATGATGCCTTTAGCGCTTGAGGTTTTGGCTTGTTTTAAGTTTTTTTCGAGCCAAATAAAAATGTTTTAGCTTTCAACCATAAACAATATTGAGAAATGTTGTTTTATGTAAAATTTGCTTACTCACTTGCTATAATAAACAAAGAAACCATTTAAATAATTGTTTTAATGTCAGCCTCGTTTCCATGTTTCAGTAATAAGTCTTTAATGCAAAGAATTACAGAACAAAAACTGAAAGCTACTATTTCAGCATTGCTATCAAGTGAATTTGACACGTCCTTCCTATAACCTTACACCAGATATCACTTAAATTTTCTCCCCCCGAGTGGTACCGAGAATTGCTCTGGCCCATGGACTATTTAGTGAGGAAAACTGTTTCTTCCACAGAAAGCTTCGTTAGCCGTCTCTACACTAACAATTAGCCCTGAACGAGAGAAAGCCGTGGATTTCACACAGCCTTACTTCAGTCTGGGCTTCAAGATCGTAATGAAGAAAACAAACATGGAGAATAAAGTCAACACTTGGGGATTCTTAGATCCTTTTGAAAAAACTTTATGGATCGCCATCATAAGTTCATCAGTTATCGTAGGAATCGTAGTATGGATCTACGACCGGTTGAGTCCGTATGGCTACTATGGAAGGGTCGTGCAGTCAGCGGAAGTCACGAGCGAGCAAGCGCACGCACAAAACACGTTGTCATTTTTTCATTCCTTCTGGGCAGCGGCTGCGTCCTATCTTGAGCAGGGTCCAGATGGCTTCCATCCAATTTCGCACTCCGGGAGAGCAACAACTTTGGCTTGGTAAGACACGTCATATACCATACTCGTTCTCGATTCGATATCAGTGACTGATTTGTTAAAATATTTACTGGAAAAACCTATTGACAGGGATAAGATAGGGATAAGCTAAAAATATCACAAAGATAGCTGTGTTTCGATTCTCATTTTAATAGTTTTTCTTTTGGCTCTCTAATCAGTGGTTATTCACTGATACCTTAGACCGCGATCGCACGCCCGTTGCTTTTGAAAAGCAATACTGTCCAGCGTTAATCGAAATCTCGCGCGCATAACATAGCCGAAAGACCAAGCCATCATTATCAGTTTCAGGCTTATCTGTGTACATTGGCAATAGCTCTCGACAAGTGAACGCGCGAGAATTCTACCGGGTATGGTCGCAAAAACTGGCTTAAGACTAATTTTTCTTCCTTTACAACGCATTCTACGCTACCAGGTGGTTTGCCATCTCCATATTTGGTGCCACATACACGGCTAACCTGGCTGCCTTTCTGACGATCAACAAATATGAGCATCCAATCAAAAGCATCGAGGACCTGGCCAATCAGGACAGAGTAAAATTCGGAACCGCTCCTGGACAACTGGCTGACATGCTCAAGTAAAACTATAATTGATAATAATACGATGAATAAATAAGTCCATTCCAATTTATACGGGACGACTAGAAAATGCAAATAGGGCATTAACATGACTTTTTGAGGGATTATTGTTTATTGGCGCCCGCGTAGTGTCATTTGCGGCCCGAGCGCGAAGCTTCTAGCCTGTCTTCAAGTTTAAATCCGCATTTTTTGTCTGTATTCTTCCAATTTATAACAAGTAGACTAATTTTTCTCTCTGAAAACTATGCGTTTTGTTTGAAACTGAACTTTAAAGCTTGCTGTTCGCTCGTACGCACCTCGATGGTTTTCCCGCTTCAAACGGTCTGAACGTAATCTGATTGGTTTAAGTTCATCGCGTGAACCAATCAGCTTCAAGGCTGTTGCGGCCCGCACAGCGTGTGTTTTGAAGACCAATTTGGCCAAGTATATGAATAATAATGGATTATTGATATACTACGATCCCTTATTTAACTCATTTTTTTTCTAATATTTGTTTCATGTTCTTGGGTAAGACACTTCTCTCACGGTACCTCTCTTTACCCAGGGGTATAAAAGGGTGCCGGCGAATTTAATTTAGGGGGTAACCCAGCGATGGACCAGCATCTCATCCAGGGGGGGGGGGGGATAGAAATACTCCTAGTCGTTTAATGCCACAGAAACTGAAAAATTAGCTCCTACCTGAGCGAAGACTCAGACATTTTATTAATATAATAGGCAAAGGTAAAGTCTGCACACGAGAGCTTAGTGAGCCATCAGGCCGGAGCTTATCCGGGCTTCCTTAGCATGAAGCGACAGAGAGTATTTCTACTCCCCCCTGGATGGGATGCTAGCCCGTCGCAGGGTTACCCCCCAGCAGTAAATTCACCGGCAGCCATTTATACACCTTGGTGAAGAGAGGCACTGTGAGAGTAAAGTGTCTTGCCCAAGAACACAACGCAATGCCCCGGCTAGAGACTCGAACCCGGACCGTCCGATCAAGAGTCCAGCGCACTAACCATTAGGACACCTCGCATCCCATAGGACGGGATACTTATCGCGCGCAGTACTCTGACAGGCTACTCTTAGACTAATATTAAGTTGCTTTCTTATTCTGATTCTTATAAGTATTCTTGTTCTTCGGCCATTTCAGTTTGAGAAAGAAAAGAAAACAATCAGCGGTGACAAACATTCTTGCAAATAGACTACGCATGGTCTAAAAATTAAAACTGATTTACTTGACGTATGTCGACGTACATCTTCAGAAGTAACGGTTGCAAAATTGATAATGAATTTAAAACATAAATTTTTTAGAGATTTCCTACCTCCGCGCGGCCATGAAATATCCTCTATTTATCGGTAAACAGGTCATTTACTACGATCGACGTAAGAATACTTTACCTTCTTTGCCTCAACGGATAATAAAAATAAAATAAATTTGAATCCATTGAGCGTTCTATATTGCCCTTAAAGAACAACAGAACAGAAACTCACGATGGAAAGTGGAAGCCAGTAATCAATTTATTTGATATTCAGCGTGTTGGACTCGGAAATTATTCAGAGATTGTATAAGGTTGTGAAATTACTATGTAATCCAATGCAATTTAATGCCGGTATTCTAATATTAAGTAAGGTAGTGTACTGTAAGTCATGTGGGGTGAATTAAAAAGAAACGCTTTTCTTTTCTTTTCCTTTTATGAAGATCGGCCTCACTCCCAGTCTACGAGAAGCTTTGGGATTTCATTGACCGCCACGACACACTGGAGCCGAACGCGACGTACGCGATTGAAAAAGTACGGAGAACGGAAAATTATGCATTTATTTGGGACTCCGCTGTACTGGAATATGAGGTACAGCGTGAGCCGTGCAACACGCTGACTCTTATTGAGAGGTATATATCTGAAGTACTCTTACAACGCAGAATATTAGTAAAAGCGTGAGGTTGTTCAAGATGACCTGTTCAATTACAAAAGAGAAAAATTGCTACCTCAGAATGTTATTTAAATACAAAGCAAAATAGTTTGCTTGTTCTTTTTGAAATTCTTGCGGGGTGTGATTTTTAAAGCGCTTTAATAGCTCGCTTCTCTGGCTAAAACCTTCCCCGTTTTAGTACTGTAAGAATCTGCTTCAAGGGTTAACTCTATTCTTCTCAACGTGTTCTCCCGGTTTAAATATACTATTCTTTTCCCAATAAAAAAAGCACACATTGATGAAGCTCATCTGATCCTAGCATACAGTATGCAGGAAGTTTGTTACTTTGTAAACTAGCTTTATAGTCTAGCTCCTACGAGTCTCCCGAGTCTCGCGTAAGGTGTTAGGTTCAACTCGTGTTCAAAGAACTCAGAATATTTCCCTTTTCGGCACTATCCGTGTACAGTTGTAAAAGTGATTAAACTGTAAAAAATTGAATGTAGCACTAAAGTGGTTATTTAACATGTCAATTATTCACCGAAGCTAATAAGTGGAGGTGTCTAGTTGGGGATATTTACCGAACCCCTACTAGCCGCCTCCACTTCGGTGAATAGTCTATAGTTAATTCGTTATTAACTAGCCACGTACCGACAGTGAAGTGAATAGTTCTTTTGAAACAGTGTGATAATGTAGCTCAAAAATGATAATTTGAAGTCATTTATTCAACTCAAGCATTTACGTGAAGGTCCGGGAGGCCCACGAGCTGCTCGGAGGTAAATGTCAAAGGATATCCCATGTTTGAATAATAAATCAGAGTGCACCAATAACGCTATCCACTGTTTCAATATTTACGAAAAAGTAACATATATAGACACAGGAAAGTGTTAATCGGGTATCCAAACACGACGCGCGGCGGAGTAGTTTTGACGAAATTTGAGATGTTGTGATAGCGGATGAAACACTGCCATGAGTGTTTGATATATCTTCTCGATCGAAACAAAAACTAAGGACTAAATAGATAAATAAAATCGTCAAAATCTATGCTAATTTAATAAGACCGGGTATCCAAACCTCCGTAGCAGTCATGGTTTTCTTTGTTTTAACTTGATGAATTATCAGCGAGTTTGAGAAGAAAGCTTCGGTATGCAATTGCAATAATAAGCTAAAAATGTAAAAGGTTAAAAGATTGTGTCAGTAGTCTGTGATTTTCTCTCCAACAGACCATTTGGAAGCATTAACTATGGATTCGCTCTCCCTCGCTACTCGCCTTATACTCACAACTTCAGCGTCGCCATGCTTGAACTTCAGCAGGAAGGTTTCCTGGAGCGCATGACGGAGAAATGGTTTAGAAGCCGCAGCGTGTGCGGCGCCGAGACACAAGCCGCCCAGGAGGCGGCTGAAGAAGGAGGCGACCAGTTGCACTTCAGTGACATGGCAGGCGTGTTCATTACCCTAGCTGTGGGCGTGGCTGGCGGCATGCTTGTTCTGTCCTTGGAATTGATTTACGCATCTTACAAGGATACAAGGTCAAAAGATGACGAGGTGGGTAGCTATATAGTTAGAGGGGGTAAGTTTCTACAGCAACTGTGGTGCCGCGTCGGTGGGAAGTATAACAATATAATTTGGTTTTATCAACTGGGTTGTGTCACAGTATGTGTGGGACTGGGCACGAGTGACTGGTCTTGGATGAGTCAGCCATCTTGATATTTGTACATGTGCGACTTCTCAGTAAATGTTGGTTCCTTATTGTTCTTTATTGTTGTTCCTCGTCAATACTTTAACATGGTGGCAGCGAGCGGACAGTAGAACACGCCCAGCGAGATTTCGATGTCTGAATTGTGTAGATGCACCCGATGAACGAAGATTCAGAAGTCAACGCTTCGTAGCGTGCAGCCGAGTATTTTTGCAATTCTACCGGCCGACACCTTACTTTGCAAACATGGGCGAGCTCTCCGGAATTCAGCCGCCTCAGATGGATTGGAATGGGTCTGACCTACCTACTGGATTCAAAAGTTTCAAGCAATATTGTCAGCTGATCTTTGACGGGCCTTTAAGCCAGAAAGACGAGAAAGTCAAGGCAACATACATCTTACTGTGGATTGGGGAGGAAGGCCGGAAGATTTTCAACTCTTTCGAGCTTAGCGAAGAAGAAAAGCAGAAAACTGACGTGATATTCGACAAATTCACAGCGTATTTAGAACCAAAGTCGAACTTTCGCATTGCCCGATACCAGTTACAAGGATTCAGACAGTCTGATGATGAATCTGTAGATTCGTTCATGGCCAGATGTAAAATACAAGCACAGAAGTGCCGGTTTGGCGAAGGCGAAATAGAGGATCGTCTTATTGAACAGCTAATTATTGGCACCAAGGAACGCAAGGTGCAGGAGGCCCTTTTAGGAAAAGATGAGAAACTGAAACTCGACAAGGCAATGGACATTGCTAGGAAAAGAGAGGCCACAGTTAATGACATGAAATCTCTCGAGCAACAAGGTACATCCACACGTGGTCGCGAAACCAACATTGATGCTGTTAGACAAAATGCCAATCCCCGGTGTGGAAAATGTGGACTTAACCATGATAAAAAATGCCCAGCCCAAGGCACAAGATGCAGGAAATGCAATCAGTGGAACCACTGGGAACAAGTCTGCAGAAATAAACAAGGTCATGACCGGAAATCCAAGCCACCCGAAGGCAGAAAGCCTCATGACAAATCAGGTCAGAGTAGGGTACATGTAGTCGAGGAGTCGAGTTCTAGTTTTGATGAGTTGTTGTTTGAGTCCATTCAGATTGACAGCTCCACTGTGAATTTAACACGAGATGAAGCCTTTGCAAAAGTTCATGTTGAACTACCAAACATTGACCACCCCAAATCTATGCTCAAAGTAAAAGTGGATACTGGTGCACAGGGAAATATTTTGCCCTTACGAATTTTTAGAAATATGTTTCCAGAACATGTGAACGAGCATGGCCTTCCAACAGACACAACACATACCCACACCAAATTGATTGCTTACAATGGCACACCAATACCACAGCACGGGGTATGTTCCATCAAATGTTCATATGGTGACAAAAAAACTAATGCAAGGTTTTATGTTGCTGATGTTGATGGCCCAGCTATATGTGGCCTTCCCACTTCCTGTGAGCTTCAGTTAGTGGAACTGCATTGTGGTATTTATACCACCAAGATGCCTTACCCAACAATTAAGGATAAGAGCGACCTTCACCTGCTGTATCCTGATCGGTTTAATGGTATTGGCAAATTCGAAGGAGAGTACCACATTATTACAGACCCAGACGTACCACCTGTAGTGCATGCCCCTCGAAAATGCCCAATTCACATCAAGGATGATATTAAGAAAGAACTTGACGAAATGGTCAGTCTAGGAGTGATTAAACCAGTGACTGAGCCCACTGACTGGGTTTCAAGTGTAGCTTACTCCCAAAAATCAAATGGGAGGTGGCGTATTTGCCTCGATCCAAAGGATCTTAACCGAGCTGTCAAGAGAAGCCATCATCACACGCCAACCTTAGAAGAGGTCACGCACAAATTCAAAGGTAGTACAATATTTTCAAAGTTAGATGCCCGCCATGGTTATTGGTCTGTAGTGCTGGATGATGAGTCTTCTTTCCTCACAACCTTCAACAGCCCCTTTGGAAGATTCAGGTTTACCCGCCTGCCTTTTGGATTATGTGTTAGTCAGGATATTTTCCAACAGAAGATGGACTTTATTCTTGAGAAATGTCCTGGAACAGTTGGTATTGCAGATGATATTGCAGTCCATGGCCCTACAGAGGAAGAGCATGATGCAAACTTGCACAATCTAATGTTGGTCGCGCGTCAGCATGGTCTCGTTTTCAACTTGGACAAATGCAGTATTAAGGAGACAAAGATCACTTTCTTTGGCATGCTGTTCGATGCAGACGGAGTACATCCTGACCCAGAGAAAGTGGAAGCCATCAGGGCCTTACAAGAGCCACAGGACACCCAAGAGCTCCAAACCTTCCTTGGCATAGCAACATACATGGCCCCTTTCATTCCAAACCTGTCGGCTATGTCAGAGCCTCTGAGAAACCTTCTTAAGAAAGGCACTGAATTCCAGTGGTCCCCTTCCCACAAGATGGCTTTTGAAAACATCAAGCAGTCAATCTGCCGCGAAGTATCATTAACATACTTTGACCCGGAGAAGGAAACAGTTATCCAGGTAGATGCATCCCTTCGAGGTCTTGGAAGTGCTCTGGTACAGGAAGGCAAAGTTGTAGCTTTTGCATCAAGGGCACTCACGGACACAGAGAAACGTTATGCAAATATCGAGCGTGAAATGCTTGCTGTTGTTGTGGCTTGTGAGAAATTTCACTCCTACTTGTTTGGAAAAAAATTCACAGTCGAGTCAGATCACAAGCCCCTTGAAATGATTCACATGAAGAATTTAACAGCTGCACCCCCAAGGCTTCAGCGAATGCTGCTCAGAATACAGGGATATGACATGACAATCAAGTATAAACCTGGAACTGAAATGCTTCTTGCTGACCCAATGTCAAGACTAAATCCCCTACCCGGTAAGGAATCCTTGGATCTACATCAAGTGTGCCTGGTGCAATTTTCTGATACAAGATTAGACACTCTCAGACAAGACACCTCGTCAGATCCTGAACTTACAGCTCTACGAGAAGTCATTTACCATGGATGGCCTGAAAAACAAAAGCAAGTCCCAATCCATTTGAGGAAGTATTGGGCTTACCGTGATGAGCTGTCAATTGAGAACGGTCTAATCCTTAAAGGTGAAAGAGTGATCATTCCGGAATCACAAAGAAATGACATTATAGAGAGACTACACCAGGCCCACCAGGGTGTCGAGAAATGCCAGCTTCGAGCAAAATCGTGTGTATTCTGGCCGGGCATTAATAAGGAAATTGAGGCCAGGGTGCAGAAATGTGAAGTTTGTCAAGAAAGTCAACACACACAAGCCAAAGAAACATTGGAGCCACATGAAATACCCACAAGACCATGGCAGGTCATTGGGACCGATTTGTTTTCGTGGAACGGGGAAGACTATCTACTCCTTTGTGACTATTACTCCAAGTTCCCCATCGTAAGGAAAATACCACGTGGACAGTCCACAGGCAACACAGTTGTCAGTCTTACAAAAAGTGTGTTCTCAGAACAAGGAGTACCAGAAATTTTAATCTCAGATAATGGCCCACAGTATGACTGCAAAAGCTACGAAGAATTCTCCAAAGCGTGGGGTTTCCAACATATTACGTCAAGCCCAAGATACCCAAGATCCAACGGATTCATTGAGAGACAAGTTCAGACTGTCAAACACACCTTGTCCAAGGCTAAGGAGTCTGGACAGGACCCCTACATGTCATTACTTTGCCTTAGGTCTACCCCAGTTGACTCACAGCTCCCTTCTCCAGCCGAGTTACTTTATCAGCGTAAACTCCAATCAAACCTACCCATCCGGGTGGGGAACCAAATACCTGACAAGGACAAGATCAACCAGCGTTTAACAGAGCGGCAGGAGCGAATGAAATACTATCACGACAAGTCTGCAACCGATCTTAGCCCCTTGACAGCTGGACAGCCTGTGCGTATACAATACCAAGCAACCAAGACATGGCTACCAGGAAGTATAAATTGCGTGCGACCAGAACCCCGTTCATATGAGGTGACGACTTAATCTGGGTCAGTCCTTCGCCGTAATAGACGCCATCTTCGCCCAGTAATGGCCATGATGGAGCCCAAGTATGAGCCAGGTGTTATAGAATCTGATGAGCCTTCAGATGAGGTGCCAGAGCTTGTTGAGGCACCTCCTACCTCTTCGCCAGATGTCAACGTCAGTTCAGGAACATCTAGCGGCAGTCAGAATTCGGGAACCTACCGAACCAGGAGTGGACGTGAAGTGAACAGACCCGCTCGTTTTACTGAATAATCTAGTTTGACTCTATTCTGATTTTCTAGGTTGATTTCAGTTCTTAACACGAGCTCGCGTTTTTCTAGTTTAGCTTATTTCAGGCACGTGCCAATTTTCAATCTTGGACAATGTTTTTAGTGTTATTATTTGCATATGGACAACTTTGTT
>OX393561.1:9926575-9976575 GCA_947652115.1 Blastomussa wellsi
GACAATTAAGTGAACCAACCATTCCTCGAAGTAATTACACGTAGCCGACACAAAGCGGGGGAAAACATGCGCGCGTGTGCCACGATTGGGCTTGGTTTTACTTCTGATTGGTTGAAAAAGTGGCGCGAGATATTTAAATCAATCACTGGGCGAAGTATAAATGCAACACTAAAGCAAACGCAGAATTACTTTCGACATTTTTCGATACTGAAGTGAAAACCGCTCTATCACTTGTTTTATAAGGTGTTGCTATTGCTGGTTGCTATGATACATGTACCTTATCAACATAGCATTGCCTACTTGAAGTTTGGGATTAGTTTATTAGGGCGCTGTTTAGCTGATGGATGTGCTATTTACGCGTTTTATTCTAAAGGCAAACGCGGTAATAGTTAAATAGGCCAACTGTAGTTGGAAATAAGTTTAAGGTAGTAAATGGCCTCTATAGCTAAAATGGACACGCCATAGACCAACTCCCGCTGCCTGCATTATTAGCGAGCCAAAGTGTTCGCTTTGATTAAACATGAAACACAGAATGGAGATCTGCTGAATTCCCTTCTTGAGAGGCGTGCCTGTTTTAGAGAGGTGTCTGTTTTGTAGAGGTTTGCTATTAGCTAGAGAGCTGTCCGTATTACGACAGGGGGCCGTTTTCAGTAGATGGTGTTTGCTTTTAGCTTGCTGAGAAGTGTCCATATCAGAGAGGGAACCGTTTTCTGAAAGAGGTTATTCGCCTTTAGTTAAAGGACTGTCCGTAATAGAGATGGGATCATTTTCAGTAGGGGTTGTTTGAGTTTAGGCAGAGTTAACAAATAAGACGTGAGCTTGTTGTGGTACGTGCTGTAATCGACCACGAAATTTCTTCATCACATTGTCAAATTTGGTGTTGGCTCAAAGCCAAAATGATTAAGCGAAGACTTACTTCCACAAAAAAGGGCGAGCGAAGCTGAATTGAAATTCTCAAAACGATTCGAAACGTACAGAATCACAAACTTCAAATTTTGAAAAGTAACGCAAAACCAAAATGTAGAAACAGAATTTTAACAACTAACCTTTATTCCATTCTGAAATTCTCGAAAACCAGATGAATTAATACAAAGTTCAGTCCACTCGTGGTGCCACGGCAGAACACGGCAAAAATAAACGATCTCTTCAACAAGTTTCACGTCAAATTTTGGAGATTTCCCTTTGCAGATTAATTCAATCCCGATCCATATTCATCTTGAAAACGAATTTGATGATCTAAAGGAGTCCCTTTGGATGCAATTTGTTGCTTATTTCTGAGAACTAACAGCACCGAAGACTGTAAACAGTTTGAGCGACTGAAGTTGTTTTTGAAAGTTTTCAACTGAAGCGCGCGTGATGGCGTCATACTACGTCATCTTGTTTCGATGAATATTTAGACCGCGAACATTAGCCAATGAGCGCGCGAGAATTTCTGCAGTTATGGTAAAAAGTTATCTGTATTGTATTGGTGATCGTATTAGAGAAGAAGTAGAAGTAGAAGTAATCGTTTGACAAAGGTTTGAATGAGGGGAGTTTGCTTTAAGGAGGTGCCCACTTTTCAAAGGTGTTTTTCTTAGAGTCATCGAAAGAAGAGTCTGGTTTAGACTTGTGTATGGGCATTAAAAGGGGTTATTGAGAACGTTACCGACTTAGGAGACCAGTGTATACTTGAGGGAGTTTTCTGATTTAGGGATATGTCTTATATGTCGACTTTAGATTGGTGTCTGTTGTAGATTTATTATTTAAGATGCCCGCTTCAAAGAAGTCCTTTTTTTAGGTTGGTGTCCATTTTACACCGGAGCCCGCTTTTGAGAGGCGTTTGTGGTGTTTGCTTTCGATAGGGCCTTGTTTTACGGGATTGCCTACTTTATGGAAGTGGCTATTTTTTTGGCTATGTCCTTTTGAGAAAGGCCACTAGGGTTTTCACTTCAGAGACGTCTTCTCTATAGGGAGGTGCCGGTTTGTGTGTTAAAAGGGTGTCTGTCTGTCTGACAGGGATTTTGTTTCTTAAAAGACGGCATTGGAAGGGATATAGCACATTATGCTGACTGTTTTATCCGTCATTTAGGAAACCCAGCTCATTAATGGTGTATATAGATTTGATGGGGGTCACCATAACAGCTAACATTAAATATTTAGTCCATTTAACAGCAACAGTTTAAATGTTGCTGTAAAAAGTCTGCATTCGGGCCTGATGACCCATCAGGCCGGAGCTTATCACAGTTTCTGTAGCATGAAGTTCTCTTCTGTAAATTTACATTTGAATTCTATTGTCTTATTTATTATTTAGGATGCACTGTAACAATTTCCTACATAACTGTTCTTATTGAAATTTTGAGCTTTATATTAATATATTAAAATGTTCAGCTTGAGAAAGTGCATTTTACGACAGATATTCAGTATTTTTTGAATTGTGCCGCTAGTTCTACAGTTTAAAGAAGACTTTCCATTTTCATCGACAACTTTCCAACTTATACAACAGCTAAATTGTCTGCCAACTGATTCGCACTGAAAAAAATAGCAGCAAAGCATTTAAATTGCAAAATGGCCGGGGGTGTCAGAAATAAGACCGACTAAGAGCAAATTATACACCCTGTATACCGGATAGTTAGGAAGCGATTTTGTTAATTCTTAGTTATTTAGATTTGTTTAGTACAAGCGATCATTGTAAGATATAATACTGGATAATGTGTAACTCATTTTAAGAATTACATTAATGTAGATGTTGTCCTTCTACTAACACAAATAAAGGGCTGGTGCTTTAAAAACAAACTGTTAGAACTGAATTTCATTGGTGTGAATATAGTTTTGTTTTGTTCCAGAGATTGTCAACGTTTTTTTGCAAAAGATGAAGGCAATGATAACTTCACAAGTACGCCACCGAAGATGATGCGGCGATGAATACTCATCTTGTAGCAAATTTTCAAAAACTGAATTTCGTTTGATTAGTATAGGTAATCACATGAGGCCAAGTACTATTAAGGATTAACTGCACGAGAGTTTTCAAAATTTTCCAAAATTGCCCGAGTCGCGAAGCGACGAGGGCAATTTGGAAAATTTTGAAAACTCAAGTGCAATTAATCCTTAATAGTACGAGGTCTCATGGGATTACTTGTTTGTCAATAAAGGGCAAAATTTATACGAAGGAAAATCACGCGCGCAGTCTGTTTTTATCTGGGAAGCCTGTTTAGCGCTACGGCAATTAACGGATTAGCCAATCATTAACAGGTAATCATGCCCGCTCTTGATTACTAAAAATGCCCTCGATTAAGAAAAAATGCCCTCTCTCTCAACCAATCAGCGCTCAGTAATTTTGCCCTTTATTGATAACGTGGGAAAAGACCGTTAAACAAGCGCGCGATGAACTAGCAAGACACACACCGCAACTAAACGTAGACAAAAATTGCAACTTCGAACTTCAGTCTAAAATTTTCGTGTTTTTTGTTGACTTCCGAGCACACAGTTTTTTCCAACGACAAAGGTAAAAGCAAACACGCGACTAAGAGGTAAAGACTCGGACATCACCTGTCCATACATACTCTGAATGGATATTCTTGACGATGGCTGTCAATTGATAAGGTGATGTTCATGTCCACTATGCTGAAACAAAAATCGACCAATGGCTGTTATTGCAGGTCTCAGTGGTTTGAAATACAAAGGCCAGTAAAGGATCATTATGCATTGTTATCCGTACACATGTCCTCTTTACAAAAGAATATATTATTGCAGGCTCAACTGCAATAACAGCTATTCCGGAGAATATGTTCCTCTTTACTGTATATTATATTATGGCTCCAATGTGATTTTAATTTTCGGCTTATGCTTTGTTCTGTATCTTCTAAAATTTGTTGATGCTGGTGGAAGCAGCGGATCAAAGGAGCGAAAATAGCTGCGATATTTTGTTTTGGTTCAATTTTATCCTTGATTCAAATTTTATTGTCCTTTGTTTCAAACTCATCATTATACATTACCATTTCCGAAAATGACGGAAAATAAAATTTGAATCAAGGAAATAATTGAATCACAACATTAAAAATGATAAAGGGACACATCGTTTTACAAAATGTTGAAAGAGCGTGACTTTCTTTTGGTTATGGCGTGACTTTTTGTCTGTAGCGTGACCTTCAATGTTGTCATTATTTATTTATAATTCGGGACTTTCTCGGAAGCTGGTGCTTATTAAATCGAAATAACTCGAGTCAGGTGATACCCAAGCTTTTCCACTGTAAACAGGTCTTCTTCAATCTTCAGAGAAATATGTGGCAGAAGAGAGTTTAAGCAAAGGTAGGTCGAATTCCCGTTCTTTAAATAACGTTTCGAGTGTATTCTACCAATACTATACTCTTCAATATTCCTCACAATGTGTGGTGTGCAGCTTCATAAGGCTTGAATGCAAATGATTTCAGTTTAACTGACGTGTTATCTGTTATGTTTTCTACATTTCGACTATACACTATCTATCCTGTTGCCAATAAACGTCCAAAATTAAAGCTGTTCAGCTGAAATAGCATATTCGCAAACTTACAAATGATTTCTTATGAAATTATATCCATGGCATTATCCAGCATTATCAGACTTATCAGTATACGGAAATAAACCTTTTCAACGGTTATATTTCGTAGTTTCGCTTGGTGGCTTTAAAGGACTTATTGAGGATTTAAAGAAGATATAGTTTCGTTAAACGATGAGAAAATTTTTGTGAACAGCTTTAAATTCTTCTTTGTTCCACTCTATGGCCGTGAAGCCGGAAGTGGAGCGGAACTTAATTAATCAAAACATAAAATAACTAGTATTGCGGCATTCCATCATGAATTCTGATAGAATACGCGGGCAGTGTAGCTCAGTCCTTATCATTTAAAAGCTTTTAAGCCAGACCACACTAAGGGCCTGATTACATGAGCCGGGCTGGCCCGGTTTGCCGGGTTGGGTTGCTTTGTCGGTTAACCGGGCTGGCCCGGTTGTCATGTAATCGCGAAGTTAATTTTTGTTGCGTTTAACAGACGTCCCGAGATCTCGGCAAACTGAAACAAGTCCGGCCAACCGGGCCAGCCGGCCCATGTAATCAGGCCCTAAAGATGCTTTATTAAGTGAAAATCAACACACTTACAGAGGCCGCGCTCCTTTGGGGTCAGGGCTGGTGTTGACCAAAAGGATCGCAGCCTCTAGGGACGAGAATGCACACTCAGTCAACTCTCCCTCTCCGAACAAGACATGTCATTGGTTCTAAAACCAATTGATAACAAGTCACGACAGAGGTGGAGCTAGGGAGACGATGCAGGTGGTGCGCCTGATTTCCCTTTCGTAAACAAGCGATGGAGCACCATTTTTAACGGCCGATGCCATAATTGGTAACCAAACTTTTCGGAAGGGACGATGCTATATCTGCTCTAGTTTAGGCCTGGACTAGGTAGAAACTGGTTATAATTTGGTGATAGACTAATAAACACTCTCAAATTGCTCAATTGCTCACTTTTTTTAACTCAGGCTGGTTTGCTTGCGGTTAACTTTTATTTGTTGGCTGGGGCAGTAGTAAAGTAAAGTAGATAAAGAAAGTCATTTTTTATAGTTAAATTTTGCGAGAATTTGGCGGATCAGCCTGGTAGTGTAGTGGTAGTGTAGTGGTGAGATAAGAATGTAGGCATGTCAGAGGTTTAGGGTTCGAATCTGGTCACTAAAGTACAATTTTTCTTTCTTTTCTGTGGGAAAAAATTGGATGATAGCCAAAATATTCCAAGTGTCGCTAAAATGGCATCGCTTGTTTTCGAAAGGGAAACGTGCGGGGGCGCGCACCCCCACCTAAGAAAAATCCTTTATCCGCCCCTGCACAACAATGCCCCATCGCACTTGAGATCAACAGAGGTAGTGCTTACAGCCGACCAATGAAAAGAGAGACCACTGAATGAAATCAACAAACTCCTTTTGAGGTTTACTTCAATTGTTCAATGGCTAACAGCATTTAGTAGAAAAAATCCGTGAATCTGATTGGTCCTCCCACTGTTTTCTATTCGCCGATAGAAAACAATCGCGCGCGCGTTGCTCTTTGAATGCAAGAATTTTCTTGATTTTTGGCTCAAAAAATACTTAAAAATTGTAGCTCTTGGAAGGTAACCCTTTAGAGTTTCTACTAAAACAATTAGACTACTCGCCCTCGTTTTCTATAATCGATAGTCAACTCGGCTGCGGCTCGTTGACAATTCGCTCAGAGAACTCGGGCTCGTAGTCTCACCCGCACCCTTTGATTACTCCAGGGTACAATAAGTGATCGTCGATATATCGATATATTATTCCCATTACTTTCCAATTGAGTAAACGCCATAAAGCATCAAGTTACAAACGGCGAATATTTTAATTAGCAACTGATTAATGGCCAAACGCAACTGACTGCGATAGTGGCTGGAGGTTTGGAGAAATACACAGTCCGTGGTAGGGAAGGGAATTTTTGGCTTGTAGTCTAGAATAGGGTTGCAAAATGCAGTTGCTCAATAATAGGCTATTTACGGCCTCTCCCTTTTCCGGCTTCATTTGATAGGTTCATTATTTTCCCAGGAATCCCCGAAGTCCGCAAAATAAGGTCAAGAAAAAACATGGCGGCTATTCCACTGTGTATACCTAACAACTGCAACTGGGACGAGACATCCGGGATGTTCCAACGTGACCAAAGCCAACCGCGTACGGGACTTCAGTTGGTGAACGCGGCACTACGGAAACTCAGGGCCATTCAGGGACCAGTCTGTGTGGTGTCAATCGCCGGCCCCTGCAGAAGGGGCAAATCGTACATCCTAAGCAGAGCGTTCGACCAAGGAGATGTCTTTCCTCTGGGCCATTCGTTTGAACCCGAGACCATGGGGATATGGATGTGGGTGGTTCCAGAGAAGTACATGGGTGATCATGGCCGAGAGTTCACTGTGGTGTTATTGGATTCCGAAGGAACTGACGCGGTGGGAGCTGAAGGCGTAAATGATGACGCCATATTTACTCTGAGCGTTCTTTTGAGTTCTGTGTTGATCTACAATTCTGTTGGTGTACCCACACGAACAGACTTGGAGGGGCTTGAGTATCCTATACGGCACTGATGAAAATAGCTGTCAATTAAGGCCGGTTCTCACAAGCACATAAGCATAAGCACAAGCGTAAGCATAACATAAGCATACGCAAGTGAGAATACCCGCGACATAAGCATAAGCATAAGAAAAACGAACATGTTTGTTTTTCTTATGTCGCCTTGTGCTTATGCTTATGTCGCAGTTTTCACAAGTGAGAACGGGGCCGACATAAGCATAAGCTCAAGCCTTTCAACCAATCACATGTCACTTTGACCCAGACTTCTGCGGAAAGTATCACAAGCAAAAATGGCGGACGCTATGACATCTGTATACGTCCGCCATCTTTTTTTTAAACATCGAGGAGACCTGGCATCGATTATTACGGCAAAAAATGTATTCTGCGCGTGCGTATGTCCTTATGTTTATTTCGCGGGTGTTCTCACTTGCTTATGGTAATATGCTTGCGCTTATGCTTGTGCGCTAGTGAGAACCATAAAATTTATGTAAGCTGACGTAAACCTTAACGTTTCATCAAAGGCTATTTCTTGCTAGACGCTTGTACGATCAAGTTACTACCAAATGGGTGCTCCGTTGGCGTGCTTTTGTGCGCTGGATCCCCGCTATCAAAGAGCTCTTTTATGGTTTGGAGAAAGCGTATCTATTCATTTCTTTACAATTGTGAATAGACTGGAAATATGCAATAGATATGATCAAGTTATATGTTGCATTCCTTCACTTGTTGTAGTAATATCATCAAGATTTCCCAGCGAATCCAAGTGATAGCAGGACAACCTTTAGACGACGAGCATTCACGAGAAGTGTTTCCTTCTTTCGTATGGCTGCTGAGAGATGTTGTGTTAAGTCTTCCCAAGGGCGTGGAAAATCTCAAGAAATATTTCCTTGAAAAGGTAACCATACGAGAGATGTAACATATGCAAGATGGAGACAGCGGACCGAGTGCTATGGACTCCGTACGTGTGGTGTTGAAATCCGAAGGTCCCAATTTCGAGCCCTCCATACTGTCACTTACTGAATTTGTTTCTCGGTCGTCCCGAGTTCAAATCGTCGGTCACACTTCGTATATGGCAACAGGTCTGCCTTCCACCAGTTGTGATGTTTTACAAGGTTATGCTCTTTTGAAATGTTTGCTCTGCTTCAGGGGCATGCCTAGGAACTGGGCGATGTAGCAGCTTTCCTAACATATAATGTGATTGGTTTGATACCCTAGCCCTAAAAAAAAGACTCAACAATTGAAACAATGACTTTGTCTTGAAAACAATAGAAGCTGCTTACAATAACAAACAAAAGTAGTTTTGGATAGCTGCTACACTATAGGAACTAGCTATATCAACGTTTTGGCTTCTCAAATGAATAGTGCTTCTCAAATTAATAGAGGAACTGCTGATTTTGGCTTTATTCCTCATTAAAACAGTCGAAAAGTTTGCGACTCTTACACGAGATTATTAATAATCTCTTGCTTTTATCAAGAGATTGTTATCTCTTGATGAAATAAAATAGAGTAAATTATATCCTCTTGCGTATCAAACAGGTTTTCAAAGCCCACGGGCGTCCAAGCGACAAATCTCAAAAGGTTGTCAACAACATCCTCAAGTTTTTTCCAGACTTTGATGCGTTTTCGCTCTCGCCGCCATCATCAGACGCAGAAGTCGTGCAAAACTTAACTGAGGTGGGGAGACAGGGGGAGATAAACTCCTCTTTCCTGAAAGGAGTCGAAGATTTTAAACAGATGATGCGTACCAAGCTGAGTCCTAAACGGAGTTTTGGTGGACAGGGACTGGTGACTGGAGAAGGTTGGTCAAAACATTCTTGCTCTGGCTCTAGAGGTATTGTCTCTTATTTGTTATCAAGGTAAGCCGCTAAGGTCAAAAGCAGAGACGACAGGAGAGCGTAAACCTTTTTAGCATAATTTTCGTTATTCGAGCTTGGCAATTCAACGACGCAAACTGAATTGAGCTCGTGTTGTAAGCACAAAGTCAAGTTACATTCAAGAGCGGATTTCGCACTTGGAAATGGCCATGCGTTAGAAAAGAATTTATCAAGCGATAAGTTCTTGAATACGGTAACGTATCTTTAATATTAAGTATTTTTATGGTTTCGAGTGACATAGAACCTACGCTAACAAAGCATTCTTTATTTTTAGCGCCTTATGGGATTGGCTTGTGAGGAGATCGATGGAGGGCTTGTTCAGATTGTGGTAGACCTTTTTAGGGCTTGAAGTATGAAAAGTCATTTGTCCCTGACGACCGGACGGACTGTTCTTGAGCTGAACTGCGTTTTTTGCAAATCGATTATTATTACCTTTTTTTGCTAAAAAGAGTCTCTGATTCTCATTAAATGCGGAGAATGGTTTCGATGTTTACTGAGCAACGTGTAAGGGATTTCAATTTCACTCAAAATGCCTGGAAAACATTCTTTACAAGTGCAATACTCGAGCGTCGCTCTTGTGCCTTATTGCATTGTCGGATTGAACACTCAATCTTTTTAAACGAACTGGCGCGCCTTCTTGTATTAATCGCTCATGCACAAGAAAATGATCGACTTGGAGTCGTTTGAGATTCTGCCGACAAACGTTTTTTGAACACGTGTTTAGTATTTTTATGATATTTGATTTATTCTCAGCTTTAGCAACTCTGGTGGAGGAGTACGTGAATGCTGCTAACTCCCCGGGAGCGGTTCCCGTTGTTCAGAGTGCATGGGACGTGTATACTACAACAAAATGCACTAAGACTATGAACGATGCTAAAGCTGTTTATGAGTAAGTAATTGTAATAATCACAGCGCTACACATACGCAATAGAGTCTAGATTTGCGGGTTACACGTTTTCTACATTTTTATAAACATCTGGTTATGAAATTGTACTTCCCCGCCTGACAGGGATACGCCCTTGGACTTGAGGGTGTACATGTAGCTTCTCCGTGTAAAAAAGAAATTGTTGAATGTATACCCCCACATCAAAGCATTTTTATCCCGATAGGTAGCGTTCTGAGGCCCCCCTCACTCTTTTATCATTTTTGAAGCATGCCAACAGAAAGGAATTAGAATCTCTTTTGAAAATATTTCATTTTAATGACTCCTTTAAAGTGATTACCAGTCCGTACTGCGCAGTCTCGGGACTTGTTTCATTCTTTTTTAATTCGTTGACACGTTGCCCTTCAGGAACATTGTACTTAATTTTTTTAGCCCGCCATTGCGGGTCGTTTCGTTCGGGAGTGCTCTATGAGTTGAAACGTTGGTTTGGAATACCGTCGAGATGCCTTCACTTTTTATCGTTGTTTTGGAGTGTTAATAATGATGAAGAAAAAGGTAACTTTTTTCCGTTATTTTCACTGTGGATAGTAAACATTCTTTTGAGTGAGGCCAAAAGAAACATTGGAGGAGGAAATTGTAAAGAAAGGACTGGACATCATTATTGCAATTCGTGTAGTCTCTACCATTTCATATCCCTCCAGCTTGTGAAAAGCACCCCTTTTGGGCGCAGTCTCTCCGTATTAGCCTACTTCAGTCGTCTACTGTTAAGCAACTGGATCATGCTTTAGCGTGCACCAAAAAATAAAATAAAATAAAATAAGTGAGATTTAGCTCTTATTAACCGAGCAGGAGGTCTGTATGGGAGGTCAAGATTCTCCCATACAGACCGACTAAGGTCGGTTAATTAGATGTTTATTATATGGCCAAACGGAAACTTAAATTTGCTTAACGACAACTGCTTCGTTCTCGCTGACGTTTTGTTTGCGAAAGACGATGAGCTGAACTTAAATTTGCATAAGTTTGGTCGTATATTTAATATTTATTCTTGTCAAGCTTTTTCAATTTTCCATTTAATAGTGTTTTTAGAGAAAAAGGGGACAATATGTTCCTGTTTTGTTTGTAACTTTCTGACCCCAAAGTGCAACCGATTTAGATGCCGGTCTAGATGGGAAAATCTAGACCGCGGTAAATATCGATTTTAGCCAATCAAATTCGTGAATTCGCTCGTTTCCAGTCCACGTCAGACACGGCCATATGATAAACTGCTATACTAAGCGCGCTCTCATTTGTTGGTAGGTGTGTTTAGATGAACGTCACAACCGTAAACACGGTTGTGACGTTTTAGCTTCGTGCGTATTCTTGAGAAATATTTTATAAAAGCAATAGAGGACATTTTCCGTGTTTAAATAGCCTCATCTAAGCACTCGGGGTTTGGGAGAATTCTCTAAAGTTATACAAACCCGAGACGCAATTCACCCAAACACCCGCGGGAAGTTTGAAGGACAGAAGTTTAGAGAGTGGAGATGATAGTACTGGAGAATGGAATATATCTTCAATATATTTTTCATAAAAAAGCAAAAAGTTTCCTTTCCCGTAATCATGAGAAATTAATCCGAGTTCTAGCTTTATCATGTATTTTGGCCTTCAGTGCAAGTGATGACGTCGTTAATTTTATTAACAAGAAAATACGTGTTTAAAAATTTCGTACTGTACTTAAAAATTTAAGACGGTTTTATTTTATGAAACTATATTTGTCCGATGCTAAAATTACAATAAATCGTCCAAATGGTTTGGCAAGGAATGTAAATCGCCAAACGCGAAGCAGTGCAGCTCAGCGCAATGAAATAAACAAACTCATTCGTAACTTTCGTAATACGTAGCTCGTCAGAAAATAAATTCCATAAGCATTTTTATTTCTTGTTTCTCTTTTCAGAGGAGGAATGGAGGAATTTAAGAAAAGGGTGCGCCTTCCATGCGATGATAAAAAAATTCGTCGTACCCATGAAAATCATTTACTCGAAGCCTTGACCTTTTTCGAAAGTGAAACGGAAGACACCTCAGTGGCAGCTCGATGGCGTTACATGGAGGAGTTAACGGTAACTTGTATAGTAGTCTAGTATATGTCAGCTCAAGCCTGCGTAAAATAATTGGATACGGAAACATATTCTTCAACGTTGATATCCTGCTCTTTAGGAAAATGCATAATGACCAGAATCGATCCCAATTTCTGGGACCCTCGATCCCTGTTTACTCACAGGGGCACCCGACGAACAGACTGTGCTAAGCTTTCTTTTATCAAGATGAATGAAAATATATGGTGTTAAAACATTAACAAGTGTTCTTGAGTGTTGCTGGGGAAAATTTATCTGTTGCTTTTTACCAGCACATGAACTTGCATTCTTTGCAATAAGTTATACATCGGTGAAACAGGGAGACGACTAGGCGACCGATTTCGAGAAAAACCTTCGGGACGTAGAGAAAGACGACAAAAATGCATCGAAACCGGTCGCGAGACACTTCAATCTCCCAAATCATTCTAAGCAACATATGGCAGTCTGCGGCCTTTCCCTTCACCAAGGAAGCACGGAAAGTCGCAAAACTCTAGAACAAAAATTTATTTTTCAAATCGGCACTCTTAATCCTCACGCTATCATTGAACGCTTTTCATTCAACTAATTTATTTCGTTGTTTTCACGTTGCCAGGCGCCAACCAAAAGCGAAGCTCCATTTTCCTGTATATAAACAACACACGACCCACAATTCCTTGATTCGCTCCGAAGAAGAGCTAACGCTCGAAACGTCAGCTCTTGAATCTCTTTACGGTGGCCAATTCACATTATCAACCCAGTCGATAAAGCCAAATTGTATTGTTATACTTCCCACCGACGCAGCAACACAGTCTCTTTAGGAACTTACCACCTCTATTCAAAATGAGGAACAGACTCGTTGGGTGCCCCTGTACTCGGTCCAACACTACAAGTCCCCAATTTGTGTTCTCCTTGGAGGCTGGAAAAATCACGATTGCACTGTATTTGACTTCAAAACTGCATCGAAACATAACAGTTCCGACTTGTTGGCTAGTTAGTGACTGACAGTGTTGGTTTTTTTGTACATGCTTGTTTTCAGAACTTCGCAGACGAGGCGGAGAGTGCGTTGCTAAGGGAGAATAACAATCTGACCGAGGCGCAGTGCAGTGATCTAATGAAAACTTTACGGGTGGTGTGGTTAGAGCCTGTACTCAAGGATGTCCAAGATCCTGATAACAACGAATTTTTAGTGTTGGAAGAGCGGCTTAGATCAGTTTATCACAAACTTGACAGTGATTTCAGACAACAGGCTTCTGGATCAAAGAGTTTGTGTTCCAATTTGGCATATATCTACGAACTGGTATGAACTGTACATCGGTTTATTTGTAAAAAAAGTAATAATATAACTAGTAACATTAACTTGAACAAGTTTTCAAAGGGTCTCACTACCCTAAAGGCTAGTTTTCACATATTTTTCAACTAATTATTTAAATTCAGATTACATTGTTCGTGGCTAGTACATAGGAACATTATAGAAGAAAATAAACAAAAAATAAACCGAACACAGCGTAAAGACGACGTTAGCTGTCTTTCCTAAATGCTTACAACATAACACAGAATAATTCTTACTTATCTCAGTGATAACATTTAATTTGTTTTCAATAAAACAACAGCGACACTTTGATGAGATGAAAGAACACCTGGCTCAACTCAAGGTAAGGAGGTCGTATTTTGAGAGAATTGCGTCCGAGAAAGCAGCGAGAGAAGCCGAGGCTGAAGAGACCGAAAAGATTCGAGTAAGTTTGAAAATTATCACTTTTTTGTTTAGAAGTGAAGTAAAATAACGGCCGTTATTTTACTTGTATTAAAGTACTGGCCCTGAAGACTAGCTCTGCTAATTGAAGTATTGGCCAATACATTTTGCCATTTGCCGTCGTACCAGCCTTGTACCAATCAAACGCAAGTATAAAATCTGAACAGATTTTGCTCTTCATCTATAGACAAACGATTCACCTTTAAACTAAGTTGATCGGCCAGCTGTATTACTGGTCCATACACAACAAAAATAAAACACTAAACGCAGTACCAATTGAAAGAGTCAATAGTTACAAATGCCTAGGCACTCAGGTGGATGAAACAGATCTCGTGGGAGGCTCATATCTTTGAAGTCGTCGGCAAAGTTGCTAAAGTTCTTGTTACCCTGAGGAGACTAAGACCGATATGTCCCCAAAGTACCCTAGTCACAATTTTTGTCTCTGATTCTTCCACATCTTGATTATCGCAGCGCTGTTTTGGGCTGTATCGGTAATGGACTCAGTCAAAAACTAGAGAAACTACAAAACAGAGCAGCAAGCATATCAGATCTGTTCAGATTCTTCGTGCCCTCAAATGGAACAGCCTTGGTGACAGACGTGCAAAACAACTGAAATCGTTAATGTTCAAAACAGTAGATGACCTTGCACCCGAATACCTGTCTGATAAATTCGCCAACGTAAATACCATCCACAGACATAATCTTAGGGGTGCCAACATAACCTGTTTATTTGCCGGCCGAACACTGAGGCCCTAAAGAAGAGTTTTCGTTATAGGGGTGCAGTCACATGGAACAGCCTATCAGCGGAGGCTAGGCAGGCCACTACTTTAAACAGTTTTTATTCCGCTATTGTATATTAGCAATTACTTAACTTAAGATTTTTCGTAATTTTTAAGTTTTTAATTTATAGGTAGTATATTTATTAGGGTTCAATGCGCACGTCTCTTTAGAAGACCACTTTTTAGAGAAGGATACCGTGGTTAAATAACGATTACATTACATTGCATTACCATTCGATCCGAATCTCTCAGTCAAAGCATTGTTGGTTCTTTTTCTAGCGTGAAAACGTACGTTTGGCGGAAAGCAGAGAGGATATCGAAGACAGGGTATGTATACTACTAAAGAAACTCACCAATTACCAACCTATTACACGATATGTTTGGAAAAAGACATCTAAAACATTTTCTTTTTATAGCAAATGTAATAGTTTTAATTTTATAAGTTCTAATTTCATATTTGTAATTTTATAATTTAAAAATTGAGCCGGACATGTTCTAAACAAAGGAGAGATCGTATGAATATTTTGTCATATTTGCAACTGATGTAAATCAGGGGCGGATCCAAACTTTTTCTCAGGAGGGGGTGCACCACTAAGGAATGACGTAATTGATGGTGACGTGGGCAGAATACTTGGTTATATTAGAAAGTCGCAGGTCATCTCAGGGGGGGGGGGGGGGGATGCGCATCTCCTGCAACCTTCCCCTAGATCCGCCCCTGTAAATGTCGTTTAAAAACAATTTTCAAGTTCCCAATTACGCTGTGCGAGGCGATATACCTTGCCTTAGGTTTACTCCATTACTTTTAGGGAGGACGTCAGTTGTTCTTTCCACCCTGCGTTGCGGCAAATAAATTAATTTGTCATAGAAAGTTGTTTAAGAGACAACCTGAGAAAATGCTGGGAGATGGAAGGGGGAGGGGGGGGGGGGTGGTTGTTTATCTGCAATTGACTACCATCCAGTCCAGAAGCGAGGAGAATAAGGGATTAGGAGCGCTCCTCTATGCTCCTTTATGCCATGAAGGTTAACTTCGCCGAATAGATTTGGTAATAGCTTTAAAAATATAATAATAATAACGATAATGATGACCACAATGAGACCAGGGCAATGTAAACAGTGTAAATAAACATAATTGGCTTAAGAATCCAGCTGGAAGGAGGCAGCGTCAACTACACCAGCTAGTGGTCAGAACGGGACTTAAACCCACGACCTGGATTTGAAGTCCATTCGGCCACGCTACCTTCTGATATCACGTATTTAGAGCTTTGTTGACAGCAAGAAATGGTGATCCATCAGAATTACTCTTGTGAAAAGAGACGAAAAAGCAATCTGTCCTATTCTCGGTTTTCACGTGGCGTCATAAAATTGTAAAAACAAAATTCGCTGGGCCTGCTTTATTGTTATAGTCACCGCGTGAAGGAAATCCTAAAAATATATCTATTCACAAGTTTCCAGATAGATAGTATCCTTTGTGTTTGAACTACAGCATGTTGACTTTTCGAGATTTCCGCCGTACGTGACTTCACGATGGCGTCGTGACAAAACTGTCGTGCTCTATTAAAAGAAAAGGTCTTTTCGCAAAATTTTTGCAGTTTAAACAGTTCAGGTATTAGAAAAGATGTTTATGTGTATATACACTAGATCGTGAGGAAAGAGCAGGGACGACGGCGGAGCGTATTTGAAAGTGGGGGGGGGGGGGGGGGGGGGCTTGAAAAGGAGCGCCGGTGGCGCGAGTTTCTAGGGGAGTCTGGGGTCATCCTCCCCCAGAAAATTTTGAAATCTAGAGGCTCGGAAATGGTATTTTCAACGTTCTCCATGAGATATTTCTTAAAAGACAACCTGGATAAGTGTAACGTACCATGACAGGTACTTTTTGTGTTACAGCAATATTTTGGACGTTTTGTAAATACGAACCTTGTACTAAAACAAAAAGTTGTCACCGTCGTAAAAAATAGGGAGGGTGAAACCCCCCAGCCCCCCCCCCCCCCCCCGGGTCCGCCGTCCCTGAAGAGTAGTCGCTTTCATGGCAAAAGTTGGTGCCAGATGTTTTCTTTGATTTCCGGTCGCCATGTTGGTGCCCATCAAGCTGGGCACCAACATGGCGTTTCCATACTGAGCTCTATAAATTTGCGAGAAATGCTTCCTCAAATAACTCAAGAATGGTGTACCGCACAGACCTGAAACTTGGAGGTTGTTTATCTATTAATATTTTATGACTTTTACTTTATCAGCTTTTTTCAGTGCATGGTTTCGAGTTTATTTTTTGATTGCTTGACAGTGAAAACCATATTTTTTGCTCAGATTGTCCAGTTAGAAGAGAAGCACATTGAAGAAGAGAGGAAGCTGAAACGGATGGTCGAACAACAAATGCAGGCGCAAAAAGAGGAGACAGAAGCCGCCATGGCGGCAGCGAGGCAGAGGTCGGCAGCAGAAAAGGAAAAATATTTACGACAACAAAGAGAACTGCAAGCACGGATAGAGACAGCCAGACGAAAACAACAAGATCAAGAAGCAACCATCGAAACTCTGCGAGAGAGGCTGAGGAGAATGTAATACTGAGATAAATTAAACTACATGAGTTTCAGTTCGGCTACCAAGAGATATGTATCTGTAAATATATTGCAACTACAATTGTTCTTGAAAAAGTTCCCTTAGGTTCTTGATCTTGATCTTGTAAGTCGAGCTCAGTGAGTTTCGTATTCGTCTATCGGTTGAACTCTCTGCGAGAAGGAAGCTCAGGAGAGACCGCTGTTGCACCTTGTAGTCCTCATAAGTTGCACAGATTTAAAACTAATAAAATGTAGAAAAAACACCACTTAATAGTTGTTACTTTTAACCCTCTCTTACCAAATGCTATATTCCAAGCTTGGGAATTCCAGATGTATCTGGATAATAATTTCAAGATATTTCACGAGTCACAGGTTTTGCAGAGTGAGGTGGCACGTTCCCGAGGTGGACCTAAATTAGGACATCGTCTAGAACAGCAGAGAACGACTTTTCGATTCCGTCGGCCGGAGCCGCTTGTCTCTCTTAGCCGGCTGGGCCTGTGCACGAGGAACAATTGGCTCTGGAGACACATGATTTGATTGGCCAGAATCTAACAAACGGAGACCAATCAAATCAACCAATAAAAATATCTCATGACAAAGGGATTTTATAACGGCTGATGTGATTGGACTCCCTTTGTTAGTTAGTAGCCTATCACATCATGTGTCCCTAGAGCCACTTGTTCACCGTGGAGAGGCCCAGCCGGAATGAGGGACAAGCGGCTGTGGGGAAGAGAATGGGAAATATTCAGCAAATACAATATGGATCAGGAAAGAAACCTCGCGTCGAAGAAGAAGCAGTAGAAGCCCAAGGGCTGTTTTTTATAACGTCAGTTTCTATCAAGAGGCGACATGTTTTCAGCTCAAAAACCTGTCCTTTACTTTTTATTATTTTAGATTCGTTTGCACTTTTAAAATAGACGAAAACTGAATCTCTTAAAAATTATGCAAATAATATAGCTTTTCGGGTACGAAGTGGCTTCGGAAGGTTTGAGAACTACACCCTTGGTCGGAAAGAGGCATTGTAAAGGTTTATAAAAGTATCTTGCCCATAACAATTGTCCCCCGAAGCATAGACTAGGAACGTGGGACGTAGGAAGACAAGCCATCAACTATTATTTAATTGCTTTTATAGCGTTTAATTAATTCTTTTAAGTTTACATCTACTTCAGAAATGTCACGGAACCAAAAGTGAGTAATCACAACAGGCAATCTCTTTAATTTTAAATTCGTTACACATCACTTGGTATATTAGAAGTGAGGTTCTTATCATGCTGCTAAAATAAACCGAATCGCTTTCAATTTGAAAGACGATCTAGTAGGGCTTACATGACGCTACACTTTGATATAGCACTAGCAACTCCTGTCAAAACTGGTACCATTTGCAGCGCTGTTTCAAAGAACCCTGGCTTCTTGACCTCAACCTGTCTATCCTGATTCTGATGCAGCTGTAGTTTCAAGTTCTCCACCATTTGTTGCATTCCTTCATTTGACTTCTGCATTTGCACAAGTCGTTCGTTTAATGCTTGGTTTTCTTGCAAAAAAGCTCGTCTGTCTTCTTCAGCCTGCTTCATGCTCGCTTTCATCATGTTATCCATTTGATATCGTTGAGCCCTTGCCTCCTCTTCCATCTGTTCACGGAGTCTCTTTGTTTCCTCTGCCTGTTTAGCTTGTAACAACTCCATCTGTTATGAGGGAACATCGTAGCTTATAATTAGAGCAAAACATGGTGCCGGTATTGTAGTTAGTGGTGAAAAACAATTAAACATCTTATGAGGTTTCGAATTGAAAGCTGTTGAGAAACTTAGTCTTTCCTCTGAAAGCACGTCATGATAAAATATGAACTCAATATATTGACCTCGCTCCCAACGTGCGGCTTCATAGCGCAGATGGTAGAGCATCACCCAGGTATTTCACGGAGGTCACGGGTTCGAATCCCGCTGAAGCCCTAATTTTTTCAGGCTTCTTCTCTCCAATTGTTTAAAATAGAAATTCACTGGGATGATTTTTCTTCACACAAAGTGAACAAATGTGAAATTTAATTACGTTATTTGACACAAAGCAGTCCGAACATCCTTTCGGAGCTCTTCCTTCCGCTAACAATTTCCTCACTTGACGTATGAATAATCGGTAAGCCATACACTGCCTTCTGTTTCAAACAAACTTCCACACAAGATGTGGTATGGAGAAGATTCTTCCAACCAGACTGGTAGGAGAGCAAGCACTTCACCTATACATTTCATTTTAGTAAAGAAAATTTCGATTTCAGTCGACGCTTTACTTAATATGATGAAGTTTTGCAATCTCATATCCTTGGTATTGATATTTGTTGTTGAAAGGTAAGGAAAAGTTATTAGCACGCTACCAGCGGGGATTAGTGAGGATTACGTCACTACTGCATGTCTTACTTCCATATGTCTTTCACGATTTTCTTGTTGCAAACAAGTGTATTCCTCCTGAGGAAAAGAAAAAAAGACATTTATTAAAGACTATTAAATTGTTTCTACTTACATCACCACCCTCGTACCCGCCAGCGTCGGTCGGGAAACGAGCGACCCTGGAAAGATCCGATTTGAAGTCCGAAAATATCGGACGTCCGGTTGAAATGCGCATGCCTACATTTCAAAAGCTTGACCTAACGAACTACATGGTATTTTTCTTCAGGCCATTTTTTATTGTCTTCAAAACCAATCAAAATCGATCCTGTAACGGAACTTTCGAGAGTCGCTCGTTTCGTCAAGCCTGCATAGTAAGAAACGAAGACTCGAGGTACGAGATTGCTTACATCACATGGCGGGCATGGGCGTTAAGACCGTTAACGCCATTTGTTCATAACATTCAAATACAATACGATTCTAGCAAACATTTTAAAAGGCAAATTAAACTGAAACACAAGTGACTTGATTCCTCACGATAAACACAACCTTAACAAAGTACTACTTGCATTTAGCAAAGTCAATGCACAAGTAATTATTTTACAAGCACTTTATCCTTCCCAAGCTAAGTCGAACTTGTGAGGTGGCTCATGATAGCTGTTCGTCTTTGGAATTCTATTACAGCTAGACTAATGATGCAGATGAAAAGCAATCAGTGCAATCTTGTAGAGTATTTATCAATAAACAGAGTAAGGTCAAAATGGAGACAAATTCTGTTGCCATGGCAACGTTAAAAGAAGTCAAAGATGCCATATATTTGGCCTTTGAAGGCTAACACAAAGATCACTGCAAGGCTGATACTACGTGAAAAAGTTGACGGCGAAACAACAACTCGAAAGACAGCTGTTTCGTTCTTATTGGAACTCGTCAGCACGGTGTAGCAGTTTTAAATGAAGCCAACAAGGAAGCTAGCTCAAATAAAAAGCAACAAAACCCGTGCTCTATCAGGTTCCGTACCTGCCCCCCTCCCCGCTCCACGAATCACGCGCTGCCATATCACGTGCTTCAGGAGAAAGCAGGCAAAGTGTCGCATTCTTGTCTCGCAAAGTCAAAATGTAGATGGCTAAAGCCAACTAAAACCCATCTGAACATTAAAACGCATGGACAAAACCATGCTTGAAAGACACAGCATATCGGATCTGTTAAGTCCTAGGGCTCCAAAAAATACTATAAAACCTGCAAAGGACCGCGAACGATAATGCTGCTAGTTGACGTAGGATCTGCAAGAGACCTAATGACTTTAACTCGATGAAAGATTTTCTGTTTTTCATATCAAAAATTTGCAGAAATGTTCCGTTCGATTTAACAAAAATATGCAAAAGCCAAAAACTCACCGAGTAGTTTTAAAGTTATTAGCCTGCAAAGGTCAAATATATAGCATCTTTGACCTCTTTTAGCGTTACCATGGCAACGCATTTTGACGTCACATGCGCATCAATATTTTGATTAGTAAAATCTAAACACATTCATCCCAAAAGTTAACCTTAAGCATTATTGATATTGCTGCAATAGAATCCAGAAGACAGGGATGTGCAAACCATTATGAGGGAACAAGCTGTCAGACTTCGTCATGGACACAGCTAGCGCTTATAGCATTGCATACTCAAGCGTGAATCAGATTGCTGAAGAGACTTTTTAGGTATCAGATTGGCTGTATCCTTTATTCTATTGCATGTAATAAAGTTCCATAACCTTACTTCAAGTTTGATCCTTTCTTGCTCTTGGAAGGCTTTGGCAGCAATTTCTCGAGTCAAATTTTCGTCGAAATCCTTCAACTGCCGGAGGACGCCCAAGTATTGCTGCATTTCTTTCATTAGCTCCTAAGACAATTGGTAAAAAAAAAAATAAAAGATTATCAATCAAAAACTGAAAAAGATTTTTTTGGCTTGTTCTGTTTTAATGAAGTCACAAAACGCTGGTGATATGTTTATTTAACTATTCAGTGATCTTTTAAATTGAACCGACAAAACCGATTCGTTTTCTTACACTTCATATATACAGCAAGGCTGATAGCAATTTTATTGATCCGTAAAGCCGCCAAAAAGGCCAACATTACGGACCTGCAAACCAATATTTACCGGATGAAACTCGAAGAAGACAGCAGCACAAACATCTTTTGCGCCACTGGCTCGAACTTTGTATTCCTGTTCAATTCTGTTGTATCCTTCTACGATGTCTTCGAACTTTACTTTGGCGCCTTCCCCTCCATGTAGCCGAGCAAGGACTGGACCTAAATGTTGCTGTTTGAGCTGTTTCAGCAGATAAGTACATGAATACCGTGTTACCCTTTCATTGTCTCTTTGCCACGCAGCCAACTTTTGGTCACACGCTTCCTAAAACAGACGAAGCAAAAAACTTCAAAAACGTGATTAAAAGAATCACCCAAAGAATATTGCTACCTTATGCATTCTTCTGCTGTATTATTTGTGGGTTTCTTGCACCTATCAATGTAAATCCTGCAGGGGGGTGGGCATAGGTGGGGGATTTGAACTGAGCTGAGATTTTCTGTTCAATTACCCGGCCCCAGGGCACTTGTAGATGGTCATAAGAGGAACTAAAAGTCAATAAAATGTTGCTAGAAGGATAATAAAACTGTCAAAAGTTCTCATCACGGGACGATAACTACTGTCAAATTCCCCACCTATGCCCGTATTTCCCATTGATAGGTGCATTATAACCACCGCTATAGATATGAACGGCCGTGTTTTGAGTGTTATAGCAGATTCGATGGACCAGCATCCTGGCGTCATACAGTCATAAGCAGGTTGAGTTTGTTGTTGGATCTTGTCCTCGCTTCGAGGGTCGTCCTCCCGACTCTACGGTCTTCCTCTCTCCATAAAACCAGCACTTTCAAATGCCAGTTCGGTCTGGAATACACAGCCCCACATTCAAGTAAATAGCTTTAGTAGCGTATTTATTTATTGACTTTAAAACCTTACCGTCAATCCTCTCAGATACTTCTCAGTCGTAACAATAGATATCCCGAATGTCTCAGCCTCCAGCTGAGCAATACCTTGCTCAAGGGCAGCCTCATGGCTCTTTCGAATTTCTTCATTATCACAAGGCAGCTGACCCGATAGCCTTGACGTCATGATGACGTCATAAGCCTTGCGTGCAGCGTTGGCAGCTTCCAAACACTTTGTCACTACAAATGTTTCCCAGGCTGACTGGACATTTGGAATCACGCCGGGAGTGTTGATGGCTGCCACGTAGAGTTCAACCAGTGCAGCCAGGCCTGTAAATTCGAATTTTACTGGTCAGGTGGTGATGGCTAAAAGGGATGACCGAGAGGGACGTTTCTAACCATGAATAGATTGAGTTGTCTTACACGAAGCGTGGAATCGTTGGAGCCTCGGCAGCCACTGAAAAGGGCTGAGGCTGAGACTTCGTGTAAGACAACTCAATCTGTTCATGGTTAGAAACGTCCCTCTCGGCCATCCCGTTTAGCCAACACCAGGTGTGGATGCTTCCAAATGTGTCAATCTAATTGGCTAAAGTCGACGATATACAATATACAAAAATTTCACCACAATGGAACGTTCAGTGATCTTAACATCCTTTAACAGAATCAAATTTGATGAACTGTAACCACTTGTATCCTTGTATTCCTGTAATTCAGCCACAAAGTTCCGGTTTTGTATTGCTCTGTAGAATCGTTTTTCTCCCATTAGTTTAATATTTTTGGTGATATTTGGGAATATACCTAATTTTGTTATTCCTAATTTGAAATTAGGAAAGAGGGCTTTCGATCATCAGTCGGGATACTGTCTCTTTACTCATACTCATCTTCTGTCAATTCGCAAAATAGCGGTCTCGCACGACAAAAAGTTTATTTTTCTATCAAGGTTGCCACGTGCCGCCTTATGGTCCTCATGTTATCTACCTTCTCCGGTGACTATTTCTCCATCGTTAAAGCTGTGTTTAGGAACCAGTATGCTTCTCAATAATCTCTTGAATTCCTCTATTCCTGAGAGGAAATCTGGGTTGATCTGGCTTCTGTTCCTGTTGATGTTTCTCAGCACGTCTTCGTTAACCGTGGGTGGAGGTAATTTAAAGGCTTGGAAACCAGGAAAGAAACGCAAAATGCTTTCAGCTACTTCCTGATTTTGGTCCCTGAGACGGGAAGAGCCTTGATCTTTGAACACCTGAAGTACCAAACACAAAATTATAAACATGGATCCGTTTCCTGTTACCAAACCTGACTAGCTTACATAGTTCAACACAATGGGGTCCAATATTCTTGTAAGTGGTGTAAACTTGTAATTGAAACCGTTTTAGTAATAGTATTGCATTGAAAGTAGCATGTAGTATTGTATGTCAGTAGTATGCCAGTGTTGTAATAATGGATGAAATGAAATAATAATAACAATAATAGCAATAATAATAATAATAATAATAATAATAATAATAATAATAGTAATAATAATAGTAATAGTAATAATAATAATAATAATAATAATAATAATAATAATAATAATAATAATAATAATAATATAAGCAGCTAAAGAGGCAAGCGTCAAAGAAGTTTTCAAGGACACGGCTGTCAATGTAACAATACAGGGACAAAAACACCTTGGTGCGGTGATAGACTCACGAGAATATTTAGAGGAATATGTCAGTGAGAAGGTGAACAACTGGGTCAGCAAGCATGTTACGCTGCTTACACCTTTGGCCTGAAACATCGTTGGATTTATTTTTTGAGAACTCTACCAGATATTCAAGATTTGTTGGAGCCGCTGGAGAACGCCATATCAAAGGTGCTTATCCCTGCGATTACGGAACACAGGTGCAGTCGTCTGGACAGGGACATTCTAGCACTGCCAGTCCGTCTACGGGGGCTGGGCTTGACAAACCCACGTCTTGAAGCAAATTTCGAGCAATCCTCCTCTGTTAAAGTTACCACCCCGCTGGTCCAACAGATCTTCGCTCAGTCACATCAGATGCCGGATGATTCTCTTATTAAGCCACTACAACAGGCAGTGAAGAGTGAGAAAGCAAAGGCGCTTCAAGACATGGCAGTGCATATTAGAGAGAGGTAGCTCCACAGAAAGTCCAGCGAGCACTTGACCTTGCTGCGGAAAAAGGGTCATCAGTTAGCTGACGGTACTCCCCCTTCGTGAAATGGGTTTCAACCTAAATAAGAGGGAATTCCGTGACGCAATCAAACTGCGATATGATTGGCCGGTTGATGATATCCCCTTCCATCTGTGTATTTGGCGATATTTTCACGGTAGACCACGCATGATGATGATTTGTTGATGCCAGCAACAAAGTGTTCTTAAATATCACATTATGGCTCCTTCTTGAATTTCAATGTCAATGTCAATGTTCTTAAAATCACAAAAGGCCTTTCTTCTAGCTCTCGATCCTCTGAGGCAGTAATAATAATAATAATAATAATAATAATAATAATAATAATAATAATAATAATAATAATAATAATAATAATAATAATAATAATAATAATAATAATAATAATAATAATAATAATAATAATGGAGTGGATGCTTCAAGCTGAAGCATAGTCGACCAAAGATCACTTTAATGCATAAGGATACACAGAAATGGACACTTATTGACATAGCTGTGCCAGCCGACCAGAACATCATCAGAACCGAGGAGGAGAAGGTGGAAAAGTACCAGGAACTAGTTATAATCCGTATGAATATATAAAGATATTCCAAAGAGTTTGTTTTCAAAGGCTTCTAAAAGGAAAAAACAGTAATATTATCTAAAATGTTTGTATTCATAAGGTAATGCAATAAAGTATTCGTAAATATTACATTATAGCTCTTTCAATAATAAAGTATCTATAGCAGTTGAGTGTAGGGAAGTCATGCTTGACCCTTCTCTATTTCTAGATCCCTGTCCTTAACATCTAAGTAATAATAATAATAATAATAATAATAATAATAATAATAATAATAATAATAATAATAATAATAATAATAATAATAAAAAGCAATGAATTGCAAATGCAAACCTACGAAGCTTATGTTAAATATGAGCTGAAAAAAGCTTCTGAAAACAAAAATATTTCGCTGAGCAATTAAGTCTTACCGATATTGGATTTTGGTCGAAATTTCTAATGCAAAAACAAGAGCTACTCATTTTGATAAATTAGGAATCAACATAAATATATTAATCTCGTATGACCCCCTTTTTCTAAAGTGACCTCAACCGAAACAACGTGAATATCAAACAACAATAACAACAACGAAGACAAGTTAACAGAAGTAAACAACAAGTAATAATAATGATAAGGATAAGGATAATGATAATGATATTGATAATGATAACGATATCAACAGCAAAACAATATCAACACCAAAAAGCAACATCTACGTCAACAACAAGAGCAGCAGCATCATCAACAACAACAACCATATTTTATATTATTGAAGTTTGGATTTACCCTTGTCAAGAAATACTCCTTGATGTCCCTGCAGTCAGGAGGAATGGATTGTGTTACATCTCTGAGAAGCCATATGAAAAATGGAAAGGTTTTATGGAAGAACTCTGTGTCTTCTTGTCGACCACGCATGTTCGCTGCTCCATTGCTCGAGCGAAGCTTGATACGCTGTGATAACTTCACAATAAAACTGTCGAAACGTTAAGAAACTAAATTTCTTATTTTCCCCTGTAACTCATTTAAAACTCCTTTAAAAATTGGTGGGAAATTCTCGAAGTGCACATACATAAGTGACGTGTTTGAGTATAACTGATAAGCGTACATACCTACAGGTTCTACAGGCACAAACAGTACTACAGGACCCTACAGGACGAGTAATACGGGTACAGACCTGCCAACTCCTGACAAAGGAAAATCTGGAGACCCGTGAAAAAAATCGGGAGATTGTACAAAAAGTAGTGAGATTCTATTTTTTTCCTTAAACAAACCCATTTTCCATCGAGGTAAAGTTCTAAGCATAAGCAAAAATCACAGTAGTTCGGCACAAAATAGTAAGAACAGTATTCTCCTTCATTAGTTTATACCTCTATGGCACTAGCATTCCACGTTAATTTTCCATATTTATTCAACAAGATAATTTATTTCATTTCAGAATGATTTTTCCCCAAAACACGTGAGATTGGGAGCCTTGTCGTGAGACCGTGAGAAATGACAAAAAAATCGTGAGACTCACGGCAGAACCGTGAGAGTTGGCAGGTCTGCGTGTACTACAGGTACTACAAGTACTTCAGCATAGGTACTACAGGTAAGACATGATGTAGTGTATAATTAACAATTATCCTGCGAAATCGCGCGAAATAACGCCTGATACTTAGCCAACGAGGCCGTAGGCCGAGTGGGCTATTCAGGCAATATTCCGCAAGACTGAACAGGATAATTGTTTTATTATTCGACAACGAAGCGCCTTTACCAGCAAGAAAAGTTGTCGTTATGCGGCGCTTTGCAAGACTTCGACCTAATTATCGTTACTTAAAGTATACCGCAGAATTTTTTTCAGCTGCAGTTGACGGATATTGAGAGCATAATGACCATATTTGGACAGAGTTGCAATTTGTTGAATAATATTAAAGGCGCTATATACTTTTGGCAAGGGCTCCCTAATGACAAAAATAGTCTCCAATGACAAAATAGTCTCGATACTTTGTTCAGAGGAATTCTCATTTTTTGAGTCTCCAGTACCCTTGTGATTAAAGAAAAAAAAAAAAACGATCGCAAGTTTAACTGAGCCTGGCAATAATAAAAGTCACAAAGTTATTCAGTTATTCATAGAAATAAAAGGATACTCCAAACCATCAAGGTCATGTCTAGTGGGAACTCCCGATGAGTTGTAAATTAGCACAGAGGCCAGCAAAACAGTGAGAGTGAAGATCTGATTGTCATCTAAACCTTCTCCTCTGACGGCATCAATCCCCTCGGAGTCCAGCAAAATCACAGTACACTCCTGGCCATTCGAGTCCTGTGTAGTGTATTTAAGTAATGGTTTACCAATCGCCCAAGCATGCCTAAGGGGGGGGGGGGGGGGGTAAAACAAGGAATAGCAGCGAGCGCATTTCCTCGAGGAGCGTTGCAATAGTGTGTTGCAAATGGTACAGCGATTTTCCGAGCATTCCGCTAGAAAACAGAAAAAAGGAATAAAATAGCATCCCATTTTTCTGAAAATTTTCCGGTGGGATGAACCGTTCGGTTTGAATTTTCTCTGGATTACTGGTTTCTTGGTATAAATGGAAGGCACTCCAGTTCTTGTTCCCAGAGCCGCTTGTCCCTTTTTAGCCGGCGAGGCTTGGTGCACATGCAAAAAGTGGCTTTTTGGACACATGATTTGATCAACAGGGGATGTTTATGGATCCACACACTTATCAGAAAGAGTAGAGCACGACGTTTCCAGTTTTGTTGTTTGGTCTTTCACTGTTGAACTGTCAGGTTGAGGGGGGAAATACCCAAAGATTTCAGCTGTGATACACCTGTACTCTACAAATGTGAGGTTGAATAAAGTATTTATATCATGAAGAGAGCGAAAAGAAGAAACATTGTTCTTCACGGAAAATGCTGTATGAAAATGTTTGAACAAGGGGCTCCAAAACGATCATGTCCATCTTACGATCTCTTGATCGCTCGGACGGGATACACCTTCTTGGTTCCGATCACTCGAGGAGCAGGTTGGGACCCGTAGAAGCATTTTTAGCGCTTTTATTTTATACAGCAGGGAACTTTTTAAAACCTCTCACCAGTATTTTTTGTGGTACCACCCACATCCAGATTCCCATGGTCTCCGGGTCGAAATGATGTCCGAGAGGGAAAACTTCCGGTTGTTCAAACACCTCGCTTAGGACGTAAGACTTTCCCTTTCTGTATGGGCCAGCGATTGACACTACACACACCGGACCTAGAAAAACAAGAGAACTAATACAATAAATTTAACAATTTTATTCTGAAGGGCTAAAAAAATAAACAAATATCAACTTTACAACCACCTGAATGTTCTTAATTCTATGTTAGTAACCCGCAATTTCACAGGCAGAATAAACGAGGAATTATCGCGCCTCAGAGTTTTCACGAAAAAGTTGGGCCCGTTCCAAACGCCGCTTCACTCATGTGCAGAACCTAACTTAATAAGGTTCGACTTTGGAGCGACACTGGATTCAGACGGCGTACCTGCGTCGAATTTAATTCTCAGAACCAGTTTTTTATAAAGAGATACCATTATTATAGAACATCATATGCGTCAACAGTACAAAGACTCGGCAAACTATAAACAATATTATCTATCTAGCAACATTTTGAAAGGCAATGGTTTTCTTTCGACAAACAGGCTTGAAAATATCAAACCTGGTGAATTGTGAGCTATTATCACTAAATAAAAACTGAAATTATGAATTACAGCTCTAGTAAATTTAAAGCTTTATTTCAAAGCCGAGCCAAGATGAGCTACGGGATACCACTTTATAAATCTCACAAATTGGAAAACAACAGCGAAAATGGTTTCTGCCAAAGCAATTCGCTCGAATATTTATGTTTCGTTTCTCACCGCTGAAACCGAAAAAGTGTTGGAATTTTTTGTTGAATTGCCAAGCTTCATGCATGACCGGTCACGCCACTCCACTTTGGGTCAATCACGAGCGCTGTTATATCGAAAATACATTACAGTAATTCATGCATTAGGTTCGGCACATGAGAAGAACGCCGTATGAATCAGCCGCCACTCCAGTGTCGCATAATTCGGCAGACATTGCCGTACCTAACGTTGTCTGCCGTACCTAACTAAAACTGCCGTACCCAACTGATTCAAACGCCGCTCTTCTGCCATACCTAACTCACCAGTTTTTTGAGTTAGGTTCGGCACATGAGTTGAGCGGCGTTTGGAACGGGCCTTGACGAGCCACCGACCGCCTGCCCCCAACCCATGTCTTATGCTAACTCTTAAAAATTGAAGTTGTTTAAACAAATGAAAAAGATTGTTTTCTTCTAGGCCACAAAAGAGGCCCTAGCATATTGAAGCGGTGTTTAGCTAGGGAAAGTGTTTCTGTAGCTCAAACAGCTGGGAAACAACTTTCGCATTCTTTATGAAAGTTACTAAATAAATAAAATGAAATGGCAATATAGATTCCTGCTCGACCACGTGCACCAATCTACAAAAGGACGAGGTTTACCTCTGACAGTACGAAGTTTTTGAAGTGCTTCATCAACCACACAAAGGGACGAACGCCTTTCCCCAGTTTTAATATATTCCCCTGTCGCTGCATTCCACTGGCAGTTGTTGGGTAGGCACAGCGGGATGGCCATGTTGTAAGCCATGTATCGATCTTGTACTATCAAAGTAAAGAATCAGTTAATTTGAAATCAATTGTTCCGTTTATAACAGCTTTTAAGTATGTGGCCTGCCTTCAGCCGGAAATGTTGTGAGCTATGTTGTTTTAATTAACGATGCTGCAGCACGTCAATAAATGGGTGGTGGACAAATCACTGACCCCCAGTCCATGAACTACCCCGATGGACTACCCAGATGGACTTCCCTAAAATGATAAATGTTTTTAAAGGTAGTCCATTTTCATAGTCCATTTCAAATAGACTACCCTAATATGGACTACCTTTAAAACATTTTTAAAGAGTTTTTAAGGGTGCTCCATTTTAGGTTAGTCCATCGACTGGGGGTCAGTGTTTTGTCCACCACCTCAATTAATGAATTTTACGCGGCATTCAGATTTTCAATTTCATTTTCGACGCTTTTTCAGCCTCCCACACAGACGCCATCTCGTCTTTACGGTGAGAAACTGGTGGAACATAGAATGCCTTGTTTTGTTTATTATAGAGGGCCTCTATGGATAGCAGTTTTTTACCTTGTATAAAAACTGAAGGAGTTACCCTATAGAAATAAAGGTTTCTTAGTCAACTTTAACTCTACTAATCTGAGTGTCAGGCCTTCTAAGGGGAGGAAGGCAGGTGCAGAAAATGTTGTGATGGAAACAGAAAATCCCGGAAGTCTTTATTCTTCTTCTAACCGAAACATTTTGTGGTACATTTATTCACCACAAAAATGTTCATGTTTTTTAGCTCTCTTTCCAATAAAGTTACGGTGGAAAGTGCTTACTAGTACACTTGGATGCATGTTTAAAATCATGTGAAACGACGACTCGACAGGACAGCAGCTGGTGGGTGAAAGCTCCTATTGGAAGACAGATTCTTATTTTATCAGATTCTTGGTATAAAGTTTTGTGTGTGATTCTCGGAAATGTGACCCAGCGACCCGTGACATGCAAATTACGAAGGATGTATTTCATTCTGAATACACAATTTTCACCTGTCTTTTCTACACGATTTAAATATATGAATTTTACTGAGTGATTCGCGTCCTCAATACAACAACGATGCCTGTTATGAGCGAAGTTTGGTGCTGAATTGGCAATCATTGTCAGACAGCTTGGATGTCCAGCATAACACCGGACCAACACTGAATGTAACAAACGGCGTACTAAGCTATATTTTAAAATATGAACGCTTCAAAGAGAATCAATGTTTACCCCACAAGTGACCCATTGAATCTGATCACTGTAATGAAAAAGTGAAGCTGTTAAGATGCTCACCTGAACGAACCGACGTTACGTTTCTCCTTCGTTGGAAATTTGCCCTCGGAATGCCGCAGTTTACCGTCGACGTCGAAACTGAAATATTTTTACCGGGACTCCCCACGTTTTTCTAAGAATTTTACGCATGTTCAGACGAGTTTGTTCGAGGTTTTTCCTTAGGGTGATGAAACTGGTTAAATGTTTTGAAGGCAAAATATTATGTCCAAATAATTGCAACGTGAGGTAGCTAAATATGACAGGCCAATGATATTTTGCAGACAAACAGTTTTATCCGTCCTCCGACACTCGTTCTGCTTGGAAATTTAAAATAATTATGTAGGATCAATTAAAGAGGAAATGGAAATTTTTTCGCCCACATGCATGACAATTTGCTGCGTCAACTGCGACAAATAAATGGGATTTTTTCCTCAAAGGCAGAAACTGAAAACATATTGATAAATAAATATCAGGGTTTGTGCCCCGTTACTTATGTCCTCAATGCTATCAGTTCGTTTGTGTTCAGTCTTCAATGAAAGGCGTCATGAGATTTCATTAGATTTTGAGCTCAGCTCTTAGCTGAAGCAACATTCCATTGCAAGGAAAATTCAATATTAGTATCACTTGCAGTAAGCGACACAACTTTGCCCTTCGTCATTCCAGAACACTCGGGCGGTCATTCTCGCCTCCAGAGGGCGCGATTTGTCTGATCAGCACCAAGGAATCGAGAGCGAATCTTGGGAAAAATGGAATTCGAACTCCCGATTTTGTTTTTCGTTTACCTACGCCATCGGAAAAGGAATTCGAGATTTCATTTTTGTTTTCCGTTTTCCTTTTACATTGACTTTGGACAACAGAATTCTAATGGTCATTTCCGTTTGTCGTCTTTTGTTTTCGTAAGGCATTTGATCTTCAATTTTCGTTTTTTCGTTTCCTTGTTTTTGTCACTTCCGTCTTTTACCTGAACCAGAAAAATAGATCTATCACTTGCACCCGCCATGTCTTCCTTGTAACATTTGAAGGCGCGGATACTAAACTTCAGTGTTTTGTGAAACCCTACCGGGGATACACATATCACTAGTGATATGAGAATGGGGATACACGTATCACTAGTAATATGAGTATGGGGATACACATATCACTAGTGATATGAGTATGGGGATACACATATCACTAGTGATATGAGTATGGGGATACACATATCACTAGTGATATGAGTATGGGGATACACATCACTGGGGATACACAGTCACTGTGACACTGACATTCTTCCGGTTCAGGCAAAATACGGCAATGACAACAACACGGAAACGAGAAACGAAAATCGAAGATCAAATTCCGTTTTTAAAATGCCTTCCGAAAACAGAAGATGAAAAACGAAAATGACAATTGGAATTATGTTGTACGAAATCCGGGAAAACGAAAAACGGAACTAGAAGTTGGAATGCCGTTTTCAATGTTGTAGGAAAACGGAAAACGAAAATAGAAGTTCAAATTTCCTTTTTCGATGGCGTAGGTAAACAGAAAACGAACCGTTTTCCCATGTCGTATGAAAACGGTTGGCACTTAGGTACGCATTCTAAGGGCCAATACGGCTCGAAGTTATAAAGCTTTTACAAGCGTGAGAGGCATTTCGCGGCGGAAAATCATCTTTTGAAAGGCTAGACTGCGAGCAGTCTCTATTTTGCTTCTAAATCAGTATTTGCCGCTCGCCCCTCGAAAATAGGACTCGCAAATTTTCGCTTTCGTTACGGATTTTGGAGCAAAATAGAGACTGCTCGCAGTCTATTGAAAGGTTAATTATTAAATAAAGTTTTTTATGAAACCAATTCAGAGAGAAAAAAATCTGTGCTGTCGGTTTATAAACATGACTCGATTATATTTTCGCCGTACAAAAATACCAGACCGAACCAAACAGTTGACTAAAAGAAGAAGCCTAAATTATTTTCGCTTTCTACTCAAATATAATTCGATTTACACGTGGATAAGTTTATGTCCATAGCTATTAAAGCGAAAATAACCAACTATTTGTTGTTCCAACTTCACCTCTCTCCAGTCAAACCTCGTATTGTTTAATTTTATAATTTTAAACCTATGAATTGCAAAATCTTGGCTAATTTAGAAAGTAAATAATTTTATTCGACGCGAAATGCCTCCCACGTTTATAAATTCTTTGGAGCTTCGAGTCGTGTTGGCCTTTGACCTCTCTTTGTTCTTTAATGCAACTTCTGGTAACAGATTGCTTAAGAAAATTGCTTAGTCAACTGTCACACTTTAACCAAACAATGCGCACCGAAAGTCAAAATTCAAAACCAAGATAAACAAGAAGCTCATAGAGCTTACAGCCGTGCGATGTAAATGAATGTATTAAAATGGGTATTCAAGTCATTCAACTTCTTTTTCGTCGCAAGAAGTTTGCCTGATTTCCCAGAAAGTTAATCGCAATGCAACGCGCATTCTAGACCCTGGATCTATCCCTGATCAGTGGTTATTCCTTGCCTGCCCGCCAAAAAGTAATTTTGCAGGGTATAGATATTAAGGAGGCGCTGACAGGGTATGTCTTCAAGCTTTAAGCATATCCAAAATCAGAAATGTTCATCATATTTATTTCGCTGGAAATCAGTCAGGCATAAGAGATGCTACATATTAATCTGTGTCAACTTTTCAGTTTAACAGTGTCCGTCGCTTGGAAACCAGCGCAGTTTGAACTTCAGAGTTATCGCGGTGCGTGACATAAAGTTACGATCATGTTTATCGAAAAAGGCATTCTTATCTCGCGAGATTTAGCCATTTGAGAAGTTTAAGTATTAGGAAAAGTGTTTATATAAATATTTGTTTGTTCAGTGCAGGTGATCAGTCACCTAGATAACCAAAGTAAATTCCAGATGTTTACAATATTTCCGGCCGCCATATTGGTGTTCCACGGGGTACACCAATATGGTGGCTCCATACTTGGCTCTGTAAATTTGTGCAGAATATTTCGACGAATATCTGAAGTTTGGTTTAAAGAACACACCTGAAATGTGGAAAAGCGTATTTTTTATTTATCTTCTATAATTTCGCAGTTTCTTGACTCTGTCCACTGAATAGATTTAATAAAGACCTCACCAGCTGGGCGTCAATGTATGTGCGAATGTTTTTAGAATCCGTGGTATTGGCAAAGGTGTGGCACTAACCGGGATCAGAACAGACGCGCTGTTCCGTGAAGAAGCTAATGTGAGGTCATTATGTTGGAAGAGCAGGCCCTCTTGTTCCTGTACAAAGTTCTGCGAGAAAGTGGCCACAGGGACAACATATGTGCAGCTAGAGAGCCTGTCGCCCACGTCCGCAGCCACCGCGTGTCACAGTCGAGGAGTATACTTCCAAATACAGCAATGGAAAAGTGTACCTCTTAAATCAGAAGTTGATAGATGGAAAATTATCTCTGATTGGTTCGTAGCCATGAACGGAAGTGGACATTCGATTCAGCAGACGTCCGTGAGGAAGGAAAGCGTGACGAAGCCCAAAGGACGTCTGTATGGGAGGCTACTATATACCTTATAAAAATTACTGATGTAAACACTAAGGATGGCTGCCCAGTTTCTCATTAGCCAATGGTGTTTTTTTCAGGCAGCCATATACTCATTTGATTTTATTCTTCCTAGTTTTGTTAATTTAATTTAATTCAGGGTACACATAAAGTTGTTGTTGTTGTTGTAATGGGCCCACGCCCCTTCTGACCCCTTCTGTTTGATCAAGACCATCTGAAACTCGTAGATTGAGAGGACGCAAGCAAATTAATGGCGGCCGTAAATTTTCGGAAATAAATGTTTAAAAATTATGACTTCGCATGTCCAGAATGGATTGAAATTTGGCAAGATGATTAAAAAAGTCGCATTGTACACTAAAATAAAAATTCCACCAATTTCGTCTCAGGAGCACTTTAAGGCTCATTACTTGGGCCTAGGTTGTTCTCGATCTATGTGGATGACTTCCCTGATTGCAACACACAAGGCGAGCTTCATCTATATGCAGATGAGACTACTGCCTTTGTCATTGGAAATAATCCGATGATGTCATACTTAAACTGAATTGTCTCTTGAAAGAAATCTGTATTTGGTGCAGACTCAATAAGCTCACTTTGCATTCTGGAAAGTCTAAAGTAAGGATTATGCAACGTGATCAGTTTGTGGGCCCACTGTTACATGTGAAGTGTGGGGATGTACAAATTGACTATACAACCAAAACAAAATTAGTGGGTGTGGTCATGTGGCCATGGAGAGATCAGCTGGAGAAGACACCTAAGGCGCGCCGGTTCAAACGTCGAACTTTTCATGTACCGAACTAATGTTGCTTTTAAATACATGAGAAGTTCAACGTTTCAATCAATTAGGATCGACAGATTTGTATTCGGGTCGACCTGCCGTTCTATTCGACAAGGCTTGTCGGATAGAACAGCAAAAGATCGACTTCATTTCATACGTCCATTTCTTACTTCATGCGCGCACGTGCTGCGCTGATCCATTGGTTGTTTATACTTGTAGTTGTTTCTGTTTTGAAGCCAAAGCGTATTAAAAGTAAGTTGTTGACATTAAAAGACATAGTTATACATATACTGTGGGAAAGCGGGTATCGATACTGAGGTTGAACTGATCCCGATCAACAGCTGTACCCGTCAGCTAGCAGCTCAGTGATCTGTGAGAACCCCTACATGTACGCTCTTTGAGAACTTCTATTGATCCTTGACTACCTGGAAGCAACTTTGAGAATTACTTTGAGCGAAACTGAGTAAACAGATCTCGATCAACAATCCTGTGAGCTCAGTGATCTTTGAGAACTTCTCAGAACTCCAAGTGATCTTTGAGAACGTACATGCGCATGAGTAAAGGCTACTTGGAGCCTCTTGGCATCATTGTGAAGCCATTGCCACGCCAGAGGTTTCTGTATGATCAATGATGGTACCTGGTTTGTTGGCCCACAATGATTACCCGAGTCAGTAGAACATCACTATACAATTTGCAGTGCCAAAATTAATTTCTGCAAGAGCCTTCGAGGGTATATTGCATCAATGAAATGCTATGTAGGTTTCCAATTAACTGTACAATTATAGTAATAATTTCAGACAGTGTATATATTACCACACCCTTGCAGAATTTTTATGGGCAGATGTTTACCATGAAAACACTGAGAGTGATTGGCTTAGTTATGAACAAAAGTCGTTGTTTTCCCCTATGTAACCAGCCTTAATTCCCAGTGACCTGAGTTACTTCACCTGGTCCTGAGGTGAAATAACAACAACCAGCGGATTAGCAGGGAATTCATTAACAATTATTCCTCTCGCCCTCATGACCCCATGAGGCCGAAGGCCGAATGGGCTATGACTCAGAGGCCATGAGGGCGAGACGAATAATTGTTTTAGTAAAATCCAACTAGAAAGTATATATTTATCTAATAGTGAGCTCAAATACTCGTCCGCCGAAACTTCAGCAAAACGCAATTCAGCCGCCATTGTTTTGGTTTTCAAAGCCGGCGCTTTCGCTACCAGTGGGCTATAACATATAGCCTGGTAGTAGCTCAACCAATCAGAACGCAGCATTGATAATAGACCACTAGTTGGATTTTACTAATAACCTTTAGCATTTAAGGATTTCAGTACTCGGTCCAGGCAACAGTTGAAAGGTTAAACTCTTTCCGTAGCCCGTCGGTAATTTCCCGAAAACATCTCTCCTCGCGAGAACTTTCTCAATAATACGTGTTTGTTCCGCTTTTAACTCAACCACAGGAAACAAAGACAAGCTTTCTTTTAGGGCTTGCTGGAATTTGCGCTTCACGCTAGAAAGTGCGTGCACTGCAACTGACCGATCATTTCCACTTTCGAATGACATAGTTGTGTTGCCCGTGCAACGGCGATTCCCAAACCGTGGAAAGTTTCAGTAGTCGTTCAACGATCGAGGAGAAATAATAAGCAAGGTGACGTTGTTTACTCGACCAGCTGTATAAAGTGGATGTCGTGTATCGCGTATTGGCTATAAAAATTTACCATGCCTTCGATATATCCGCCGTTAAAATATATCGACGAGTATTTGTTTTCTTACGCCTATGTTACAGTTTGAGATTTCCTAGGCTTCCTTGAATATTTTTCTGAAATTCTCCACGAGAACCTTCCCGTTGCACGGGCCAAGAAACTACGACGATCCGATGAGAAAAACTACTTCGTGTAAGAAGACATCTGGCTGATTGGCCAGAAAAATATTTTTCTGGCCAATCAATCGATTAGCTGCCCCTGGGTCTCCGAGGATGGTAAACGTTCGACGTTTGAATAAAGTGTAAGTCACTCTGTAGTCAGTGTTGTGTGTTGAAGAAAATGCGATAGTGATTCCACAGATAACATATTACATATCTGTATGGGGCAACTGTTCTTCTGCTAGACCATATGAAATTGAGACCTTACATATTGTAATAGGTGGATTAATCCACAAAGTTTCACAGAATGTTTCGGAAAGTGAGGTACTGTTCTATATCGAGTGGCAAGATCTAGGATATCTATAGAAACGGAGGTTAGCTATTGAATTTTTTAAGGTTAAACAGGGCCTTGACCAAAGATTATTGCCATTCTTTTCTTATAATGAATCCAAGCGTGGGGGTGTATTACCTGAGGTGAAACGGAAGAAATCAGAGCTTGGAAGAAATAGCTTCTCATATAGAGGGACTGTGGTATGGAATTCACTGGATAGCACGACAAGGAATTTGGATAAGCTGGATGCTTTGAAAGCAACACTGAAACGCAACAAAACTGGTGTCGGCATTGTTACTTTTAACAAAGGGACGACAGCATATCTTAATAAGGACATTAATTTTTTTGTGTTATTGAATGTTATTAACGAATACGTCATTTCCTTTATTGTAAATAGGTCATTTCATTTTATTGTAAACAGTATAGTCAATTGTTTTAATATTAGGATTTGTAATGTTTCTTAGGTAGGTCCACATCACTGTATAAGTTGCCACTACTAACATGCATAACGAAATACATTATGTTGCAGATCAACTAATACATACTGAAAGACTGGTTGTTGCCCGCTCAAACGCACGTGTCACGCGATTCAGTGCATCATCATCACCCAATCAGAATGCGATATTTGTTAATTAACCAACAGCCTTCGAGAATTTGAACACACCTCCAAGACCCAAAGCAAGCCCACTCCCAATACACTCAGCGATCCCATTTTGATCAAATCGATTTCGTATACGAAGAGTAACAATAATTTTATTTCTTTACACGTGCAGACTACAAGGGTGCCTCCTCGTGGTCGAGGGCAATAAATCTCACATCCATTCCGCTTCAGGTTTCGTATTTGACTATGCTGAAAATCTTTTCAGGGTAAACTCATGTACCGGTAACATCAGCTGGCAGGTCAAGTCTTCACACGAAAAGAATCTATCACAACTTTTAAAAACTTTGTTCAGATGTCCAATGCAAGTTTTTAGTCAACCCGTGGTGAGAAAGTAGTAGATGATGGCAACGTTTGAGATTTGGTGACGTCATACTGGGAAGCCAGGTTTAGAGAACTCGTTAGTACTGGCACAAGGTATTTAACTGGGTAATGACAATCGAAGAGTCTTCGGGTGTTTAATTTTGTACCCGAACTTTTTCGTGAAAATTTTCTTGTACATTTTTCGTGATTAGTGCATACAGTATTGACAATCTAACACTAAAATTTTTGTTTCAGTCGAAAATATATTCCATCAGATTTCACCGTCAAGCGCCTCACTAATCAGGTTATCAATCCTTACTACATTACACTGCAAAAAGTCTCTGCGACGCAACTCGCTACAGCAGTAAGTGGTGCAGCAACCGGTGCCACAGCAGAAACAACAGCACCAACCGCTGGCACAACAAGTTTTCCTACAAACTGAAGTGCTTTTGACCAAAATCCCGGTTTTTCTACCTCCCATCGGTCGTTACGAGTTTGTTGTATTTTGCCTTGCAAACTGTCAGCTTCTTTGGCTCGTTTTGTTATCAGAGTTTTCGTTCCAGACAACATTGTTTCACTTGGCGGGGCTTGTTTGGTGATTTCATCTAGCTTTGCATTCATTTCATCGCGCAGGGCCTTCATTTCTTTATCTTGCTTCTCATTTACCTTTCTTACGAAGGCTTCGTTGTCTTCGTCGGCCTGTGCCTTCATCCTTTGACGAAGCTCGTCTTCTTTCGGTTGTCTCTGAGCAGCCATCTCACACAATTTCTCTATCATTTTCATATTGTTTTCGTTGCGCTCTTGCATTGCCAGGAAACGATCTTTTGAATCTTGATTTTCCTTTATAAACGCTTTCCGTTCCTCTTGAGCTTGCCTCATGCTTGTTGCCATCATGTTTTCCAGTTGAGCTTGTTGTGCCTTTCTCTCGCTTTGCATTTGCTCACTGAATCTTTTCCGTTCATCGTCTAGATTTTTGAGCAACAATTCCATCTGGGAAATCAAAGCGAAAAAGAACGACATATTTACTTTACGGGTTTGGTGCATATAAAGCGAAATTGTTTTTCTGCATAATTGAAAAATTTACTATTTGAAATGCCTAATTCCAAAGTTTGAGAATTCTACGATGAAAATTGTCGATTTTACAAGCGCTGAAAGTTACACATTTTTGCCTTCAAAATCGCGCGGCCAAAATACCACGTGACATCAAGGTGTGACGTCAGTTTGTTTGCAAAATTTCGAGCAAGTGTGGCCGACAGTAAGAGAAGGAGACATGGCGTTGCTGGTGCTCCAGATGATTTAAGCAGCCAAAGCAAATCATTCACTGCGGAGTAATAATGCTCTAGTATCCATCTGAGCCATTTCTTTGGGGAAAATTCGTACAATTTGTTCGGAGATATCGCGTTGATTGCAACCTAACTTCGAACATGTGGCGGTACTCAGCACATTTCAAGGCCTCGTGCGAAAGGAAAGCTCCTCTGTGCTCATTAGTTTTGATTTAGCGGATGAAAAGGGGCTATTCCCGCCCGCTTTAGAGAGCACAGAAAAAGGCAAGTAAGCTAAGAATGACTGTTATAATTTGTTTTTATCAACTGGGTTGATAATGTCAATTGGCCATAAGAGATTCAAGAGCTGACGTTTCGAGCGTTAGCCCTTCGTCGGAGCGAATCCTCAGCAGTGTGGGTTGTGTGTTTTGGAATTCAAATAGACCTTTTTACCGATATGGCGGCCATTTGAATTCTAGTGTTTCAAGTAGCTATTATGGGATGCCCAGGGGGCAAATACATAAGATTATTAATTTACCCCCTGGGCATCCCATAATAGCTAAATGAAACAATAGAATGCAAAATGGCCGCCGTGTCGGTAAAACGGTCTATTTCTTTTCCTTTTTCGGGTCAAAGTGCCATGCCTATAATTTAGCAGTTTAACATTGAGTCAAATTTGGTATAATGTTTCAAGTGGTTGGCCATACTACAACACATTTCTTCACAACAACAGAGAGTAAGCAACCAGCCCAGGAGTGGACCACCATCAAATTATAATGTGTTACATGTCATTCAGTTCTCCAGGTAGGTTTTCTGGCCAATCGACTTATCTTTTTCCACTTTTCATGCTCATTTACCTGATAGGCAAGGTCATCGCAAGTAACAAATAAAGTTACAGTACTGTTCACGTTTGGCGGGAATCAATAATCCATTTCACCAATTTTTATCTTCTCAAAACAAATTATAAAGGTTTGAGTAAGACTGGCAAATCTCTCCATTTTATGACTCACCTGTTTTCATGTCATTTTGTTTTTGAACCAAACAAAATTAAACTAATCGTGTCAATTAAGTTCGGTTGGTTAAGTTGAGTTCGGTAATCAAACTAACTGAAAAGTTTCAGCTCGATTATGTTTGATTGCCTAACCACTAATAAAACAATCAAACAATGGGTTTGATTGATTTTTCATATGGATTTATTTGCTTGGTTACACCAGGAACACAAATGAATAACTGCAGATACAGTACGATGTGTGTTTATTTCAGTCAGAATGCTGTTGTATTTAACATTGGTATGCAGTCAAAACTAACAATCAATAATTTTTTTGATGACCTGTTGATTGTCTATGAAAAGGAGAAGTCTATGTATGATCCTGGTGGCCTATCAGTCCAAGAGTTTATCCTGGTTTCTTAGGATGAAGCCACATTGCAGGGTAGCCCCCACCATTAAATTAGCCAGTACCATTTAATATACACCTGGGCCCTGTTGTTCAAAGGCTGGATAACACTATCCAGTGGATAAATGTCCACAAAACAGAATAAGCTATCCAATGAATAGTAATTTATCCGGTGGATACATTATTCAGCCTTTGAATAACTGGGGCCTAACTGATGAGAGGCACTTTGAGAATTTAAAGTGTCTTTCCAAAAAACACAACACAGTACTCTGACTAGGGCACAAGCCCAGACCACTTGACCTGGAGCCCAGTGCACTCAGTAATCATGAGACTGGAATACCTCCTATAATTATTGATTGTATGTGTGGTTTGAATTGATATCCCACCCCACTGACCCTTGACAGCAGGTGGATTATCCAATGATAACATTCCAGATGACACTGCAAGAAAAAAGAAAATAACACTGAACCACAACATCAACATCTAAATGGCATCAACTCTATGATGAACATTATACCCAACTAAATGATGAGCCAGTGGTGGATTTGTAAGGAATATTGTTATGTGTGTATAATATGACATTTATAACATTTATATGGTCAAGGGTACTCGAGACAACCCTCCCCCCGAGTTACCCCAGGGAAGGTAACTTTTCACTAAATGCTGAAAAGTTGTGCCAACTGTTCATATGATCCTACCCAAGTTGTCTCGGGGGAAAGATAACTCAGGAAGGCGAGTTGCCCCGTCCCAGCAGGTAGGGTAACCCTGGCAAGCGGGACAACTTGTTCTCATATAAACACTTTTATAATAGCTCGCTGAATGTCACATACTCTCTGAATTTCAGGTTTTAAAGCAAAAAATTGCACCAATGAAATAGAATTTAACCCAGCAAGGCCAACAGTGATTGGATAAACGAAAGAAATTAAAAGGAACGAGGATAAAATACTTTATGAATAACAAACAGGATAGAAGTAGGCCTCTGAGCGAAAGTCTGCACAAGCCTTTAATCACACGACCGCTTTTTATTGAATTACCCTTTTCATTTTACTGACATAGCCTCAACGATGCATAAATTACACAAGAAAAATTGGTCTTCATGGAACAGTATTTGCAACATGGGAATGGGTTCAATATGTTTTCAAGGGTCAAAACCGCAATTATTGTAAAAATATATATGCTGTAGACCTGTCTTAGCAGGTGATAGAACTCAAAAAGCCTTCCAAATTTCGATACACTGAGTGCTGTAACAGCAGTACAAGGTTCGATATTGCGAGAATTCACATGAAGCCATAGCCATAAATGCTATCAAAATTATACAAACCAGGCGTTCACTGTAACTTCCCCCTCGTATCCGGCCCTGCTATGCTGCCGGAGGTTGTCCATTTTAATATATCCTGCGAGCAGTGGCTTCCTCCTCCTCCAAGCTTCGTGTTCAATTTCGATGTCGGCCAGTGGTTCGTCTTCGTATGGCATTATAATCATTATTTTGTTGCACAGAATCTTTCAGTATCGTTCTCTTCTTCCTTCAAAATATCTTCTTTAGACCTCTTCGGTAATTCCGAAAACTACTCGATTCACAATAACAAAATTTAAGCTCTCTCTCTTGAAAAGTCTCTAAATATCAGTGACAGGAGACGAACAGCTGCAAACAAACTGACGTCACAGGTTGGCTTTTCGCAATATATTCGGACCCAGTCCTTTGGACATTTTTGAAGGCAGTTTTAGCCAACTTTCAGAGCTTATAAAATCGACAATTTTTATCGTAGAATTCTTAAACTTTGGAATTGTGTATTTCAAAGGGGGAACTTTCAAATTATGCAGAAAAAAATTTCGCTTTATAGGCACTCTAAGGACGTTCGCGCTAATTGTTTGTGCGCATCATTACTGCGCAGGGAATCCGACATGGCACGTCATCCCTCGAGCGCGCGCGCTGAGGAAAAACAAAGGGCCAGAAGCCGTTTCGTATCTTTGCAGGTAGTTTACTCTCTCTCTCTCGGTGACCCCTACTTTTTATTCCATGAACTTAATTTATTTACAATTCTCAATGAGGGAAGTTTAAAATTTTGAAGTTTTCTGCCCACAGGATATCGAATCCTGCCATCTTGCGGCTGTTAGGCGAGTGGAAATGTGGTCGCTAAATTCAATTTTTTTCTTCAAGGAACCACACCAATTGAATAAATTTACTTTATGGGTCCATTTAAACAACATTTGACAGAGGTACATTCATTTCAAAGATTTATTTGCAAAATTTTTGTGCTTACAGACACTTTAGCCATATCCCCTAACGAACTGACATCAGTTACTCATTATCTTACAATGGTGAGAGTTTCAGAAACAAATGAATGGTAGAAAATTTTTGCGCGAACGTCCTTAAAACGGCCATTTTACAACTAAAGAAATGAGAGGGGGCCTGTGACTCTGGAAGCGAGAATGTGTCGTGTGCGTACTCCAAAAAGATTGGAGGTCTCCCTAAGGACGAGTCGGATGACCCTGTCAGACGTAATGATTCTTTCCTTGCGTAGGGCAGCGAATGCACAAATCACTGCTACTGAAAACTAACCAATCCAAGGGCCAAATTCAATATAATGCTGGCAAGAAAACAGAGCATCCGGCCTTCGACAAATTACCCCCCCCCCCCCCCCCCCGCCGTACGCATATCCTTACGAAACACGAAGTCCACCTAGTTAGTGATTAGAGTGGACTCTGCGGTCACACCAACACAGTTATCTACAATTAGATCGCATTAGCCTTTTGACCGCGAGGTTTCTTTTATTCCCCTTGCCCCGTTATTTTTCACGCGTAGCGTGGTTTCTGGTTTTTCATACTTGCTCATCTCGCACGTGTTTTAGGAAGCGACAAAGACAGCATTCTGATTGGTTTTAAGTTTGCAAACTGAGGTTTAACTCACGCATCCTCTTGGGTATGACTATATTTTACTTTGTTACACCCACTGAAACCCTACCCAGTGGATTATTTTCCCCTATCCAGCGGAAATTTAGTATCCCCAGTACCCAGTGAATATTTTGATTTTACCCAGTGAGTTCGCGGTGTGACCCAGCGTATCTTGTTTGCAACAAAAATAACACTTGTAGTAATCAAAGATTAGGAGTGCGTTCAACGATTTCGATTCACTTGGCTTCATTTCGATTTGGTTTCCAGAAATTCAAGCTTTCTTTAATACTGAAATCAACATTTTAAAAATCATTATGAAACTCTTAACATAACTGTGGTTGATGAACATGATGTTTCCGATTTATTCATACAAATTCAATATTTGGAGCCTTTTGCATTGCGTGACACCGCTATTCACAAATAATATAACAAAGTTGCAGTCAGTGTTTCGAAAACCGCAGACTGTGTATGACAAATATCATTTCTTTGTCGCCCAACAAATGTAAACAATTTAACGCAGCAAACGCACATGCAAGCTAAAATACAAACATAAAATTCACGATTACAAACATTGTCACGGCACCGATCGAAATCTGCAGTTATATATTCGCACCAGGAGTTGTACAATCTTCGCTACAAGGTTCTTCTTGGATAACGATAAGGCTGATTTGAACAGTAGAGCGAATCTCCAATGAAAAGCAGCCGAGTTTTATAGTGAGATCAGTGGGCTGCTTGGGCGAATTGCAGCATCTGTTTCCTAGAAAACACACCAGCAGTAGGCAGGCTTCTGATGTTCTGATAAGTAGCTTCAATCACCTTTGCCAGTGATAGCCCAAATACATGAATACAACTGCGAAAAAGTTAGACAAAATCGAAAAACACTCGAAGGGACTCGAAAACAACGTATACAACGCAACTTACCTGAGAACACTCCGAACAATATAAGAAGCACAGTCCAGAATTCGAGAACAATTCGCAAAAGCACAGTCAAGAACTCAACAATCTACCAAGACGCGAAACAAGAACGTGAAACTCCACTCCGCTAGAAACGAAGCACAGCTACGAAGCACATGGTCGACGGAAATGACGTCTGAATTTTTCGGGGTGGCCAAATTGGTGTGATACATGAATCGCCCAAAAGTCTCGATTTCGACAGCATTAGGAAGGCGTTCTGTCGAACGCAATTAATAAATGAAACAGAAAACGTGCGAACCCAGTGGGAAATCCGGTGACTTTTTTCCCGAAAATCCAGTAAGGATAACGATTCCACTGGGTCTGTTACGTAGGGGTGTTTTGTTCTGGATTGGCGAGGCGTAAATTTCCTAACTATAGTTAAAATCAACAGAGAAGCGGTCGCATTACTTAAATGTAGTTATTTCAGTCTTCCTATAGTTAGTAGCGTAGATGTGATCACAGGAATTCCTCTTTACTTTACCACGATGAACAACAATTCAAAACTTTAGCTATATATACCTGTTTCTTTTGTTGACGATTTTCTTCTTGCAGCCGTGATTGTTTTTCCTGTTATTAAGAGGCACATTATAAGCTTATTTTAAATTTAGGCCTTTTCAGTAATTAACAATCCATGAAAACTCATCACCGGAATTTGATTTCTTAGTTAAATTTTTTACGTAAATAGGGAGTAAAAGGTAATAAAATATTGATTCGATTTAACTATTGTCGAGCCTATATCACCGAGTAGGTTAAAAGAGCGTATGGATGTGTTCAGATTCTTCAGAGTACGACTGTACTTCTGTACTCCTTCATGGTATGACTATGGGGGAATCCTTGTTTACAATATTTGCCTCATTAGCATAAGCGATTCAGTTTCTGATGGCGCTACAAAAAAATCAGTCCTGAATATTGAAAGTTCATGGCACGATTAACTCTGCCCATGAATTTCAGCTCGATGTATTGAATTCTTTTTGTCTGACGCGGGTTTAAAAACTCAAAATTTTACAAAGAATGTATGAACTCATTAGCGCTTTTGCCACCCAGAAATTTTGGAGTTTTGGAAGGACAATTTCTCCTTGAATGTTACACGCAAAGAGCTAAAAATGTCACCGTATACTAAATTTCACTAGCACTTTAACTGTTTGGAGTTCATTCATATCTAACGTGTTGCCTTCTGTACCCCAAGCCGCATGCTAATGAGAAAAAGGTAAACAATGACGTCAGCATGAATCCCCCTATTGCATGATTGATTGATTTCAGTGTCATAAAGGTTTTTAGTTTTCTCACACTTACTTCCAACCTTTTTCTCTCTTGCTCTTGATACGCCTGAGCGGCCAAAACTTGGCTTCGCTCTCCGTCGAAGTCTTTCAATTGTTTGAGTAGCCGCAAGTATTGCTCCTTTTCCTTCATTAATTCCTGAAACGGATAACGTTTGTCGTGTTTTCAGTAACAGTTTTTGCACCTACCACAGCAAAAGTGGATCTAAGATGCTTCAAAAAAAAAGAAACATTTCAATTTGTGAAAGCTTTTTACGACAAGTGAATGGAACGAAGTGGGTGACCCGGAGGGGGGCTCTCCCTTATATGGGCTATACGGGAACGTGTCGCTGGATAGGGTATAGTTTTTTGACCCCTTGGTACTTAAACAGGGTATATATACAATTCAAGCGCGTCTGTCCTAAACAGGGTATGGATATTAAGAAAGTCGCCCTGTACAGGGAATGGCTTCAAGACTTTCGTCGAGTTTTAAGCATATCAGAAATCAGAAACGTTGATTAGCATTCCGGCATTTAGCCGGTCATCAGTTAACACTGGATCAGTTTTAGGACTAGATATTAGCGCTATAGTATAAAAAACGTTTGCCTTGGTCCTAAAATGGGTATACGTTTGAGGTTATTTTGGTCGTAAACAGGGTCAGGGTTTCGGACCTCCAGTGGCACTCCTATACCCAAACATGGGTCAATACACCCCCGGGTGGGTGAAGATCGGTTTTTAAATTCGTGGAATAATGCGCGCATCTGGACATAAACTCAAAAGCATTTTTATGGCAAAATACCGAGTAGTATAAAAGACTTTTACAAGTTAAAATTTTTAAAACGTCTTATGGCCAATGAACGATAAAACTCAGGTCCATGCGATTTTGTATTTTAGAATTTTAATGACGTCACATGTAAACAGGGAATTTGTATATGTAATAGGACTGCATGCTGTACAATTTGAAAATAATTGGATGACAAAAAATTCCGAGGACTGCGAAATTGGACGAGGCCATAGGCCGAGTCCAATTTGGCAGTTCGACGAATTTTTTTAATATAGCATCCAAAAATATATGAACATGGCAAATGTTTCGCCCTCCAAACTAGTTTTTCTTGACAATTGATTGGTTTATGGAAGGTATCCAGGTTTTTCTTGAATTGGACAGTTTGAGCAAAAACTGTTGACAATGATGGATTTTGATGTAGCTAGAAAATTAAATAACAATAATAACGAATATTTATACAGGATAACCCTTCAGTACAAGAGTACTGTTATATTAACTACTCTGCAAAAAACTAATCTCATCGGAAGAACGACAGTGGTTCCACTGCACCTAGTGTTAAAATTGTGGCTTAAAAGATTAAAATAGTTCTTAAAAGGAGTACAAATATTGTCTTGTAGACAGTCAAAAACTTTAGGATTTTTTCGATCATGTTTTATTGACAGGCACGGTAAAGCTAATGAGAGAAATCGAAAATGTGGGGAAACTGTTGTCCTTACCGGATGAAACTCAAAGAACACTGCGGCAATGACATCTTTTGCGCCTTTGGCAGAATTGTGATAATCATCTTTGATTCGGGTATACCCGCTAATGACATCGTCAAAAGACACTTCAATGAATACTTCTTTTCCTTGTAGTTTCTCTAGGATTGGGTCCAAATGTTTGCTCTTAAGCTGAGCAAGGAGATCCTTACAGAACTGTCTTGTTTGTGTTTCATTTTCAGTCAGCCAAGAGTTTAACTTGTTTGTCACTGATTCCTGCTTAATTTAAGAAAGAAAACAACGTTGAACAAAACATGATTGTAACAAGCTTTGCAGAAGAAGAAGCCAAATTTTTTATTTGGTTTCAAAAAGTGCTATCTCCTGTCGTATTTGGAGAAAAAATGTTTTAAGCGTTCCAAGTAAAACAAAACGTTCAATCGATATCTCACATTTAACAATGTCTTTTCATGGCTAACGCCAAAGCTAAAGATGCAATATTGAATACCATATGGTTTATCGATAATTCAATAGTGCACGTTATGGGATTTACCATTTGTAAAGCATATACATCAGGTTCTATCGTTTTGACTTCAGGTGAAGTCATTATCCTTTTGTTAAGAGGGTAGCTTGTTTAAGACTTTTTTCAAGATATGAAAGGCCGATTGAGAAAACAACCACTTGCTGACAAAGCCCACGATGCAAGAAGTGTTTGTTCAAAATATACACATGGGGATTACAGGGATCACACCTTAAGTGCGCCCACGACCCTTTCGACATTATTGGTAGACATTCCGGCCATTTCCGCCACAAGCTGATCTTCGCAGACACCAAAAGCAGCGCTATGGCTCATGCGTATCACGTCATTGCCACAAGGCAGTTCGCCAGTTAGCTGTGACCTCAGTAGCGCATCATACGTCGTCAGAGCGGCTTGTTTGGCTTCGGAACATTTTGTTGCAACGAATAAGTCCCAGGCACTTTGCACATTAGGAATAGCACCAGGCGAGTTTATCGCCTCAACAAAGAGATGGACTAATGCCGCCAAACCTAAGAAAAAGAAGTAGCTTTCTTTGTGCGTGAAGTTTACAACACTAAAATTAATTGACATAGTATATTCGAAGGAGAGGGGCACATCTAGATAAACTAATGTTGTGCGTGTCAAGGGATTGTCGTAACCGGGGTGAAGGATGGGGGTACTCCCCTATATGGGCTATACGGGGACGTGCCGCTGCATATGGGTATGGTATTTGACCCTTCAGTCCTGAATATGGTATATAAATGCAAGCGAGTCTGTCCTTATCAGGGTCTGGAGCCGTCATAGACAGGGTATGGCTTCAGGACATTCGTCGAGTTTCAAGCAATCCGACATCAGAACGTTAAGCAGTATTTATTTAGCCAGTCATCATTCAACAGTAGATCATTTTCGAGACTAGATAATAGCGCAAAAGTATAAAAAACGTTTTCTTTTTTGCTAAACAGGGTAGATGAATAACATTATTTTTGTCCTAAACAGGATAAGGGTTCAAACCCCCAGCATCCCCCTATATCCGAACTGAGGTCAGGTATCCCCCAACCCCGGACTTGCCTGAGCTGTATTTGCATCACATAAAGTCAGCTCTAATAAAAGAACTTCCAGGGTACTTGGTGCGGTTACAAATTAAAATTTAATAAAGAAATTGAGTAAGTTACACCGAGTCTTCCAGGAACCATGGAGGCAACTGAGGCAGCCAAGAACCTAACCGCGACTTAAAAAGCTATAATGACACCTGGGCCGATAAATGAAATGAAGTTACTGTTTTTAAATTAGAAAACTAAGGTTTGGATTGTCTTTATCGCCATTTAATATTCCATGCAAGACTTGGAAATGAAAAATAATTAAAAATAACAGAAAAGGCGCTATAAATAGAGGCAAACGATTTTGTATAGTAACTTGGCGTTTGAAGCAGAAGGAATGAAATAGCTTTTCAGCTGATTAAAGGAAACAAAAAAATCATTTAAAAAAAATCATTTAACGAAGGAGACACCAAGGAGTTAATCGATTTTACCTTCACCAGTGACATATTCTCCATCATTGGAGCTGCGTTTAGGAGATAGGATGGTCCTTATTAAGCTTTTGAATTCCTCTAAACCACTCAAAAACAAAGGATTGACCTCATCTTTTTTCTTGTTGATACTTTTCATCGTTTTAGGATCAATTGTTGGTAAAGGTAAAGTGAACGCGTCAAAACCAGGAAAGAAGCGTAAGATGCTTTCGGCCACTTGTTTGCTTTTATCATCAGTGGCTGAAGAACCTTGTTCTTTAAACACCTAAACAAACAAAATAAATTGAATAGATTATGCAAAATTTCAGCTCAAATGCGTTCAATTCAA
>OX393561.1:9981575-10031575 GCA_947652115.1 Blastomussa wellsi
TCAAACCTTCATAAGCCAGCTGTGAAGGCTGAGGATTGACCATCACCCCTGTACTGTTAGGCGTTTTCAGAGATAGCGCCATAGCAATCGATAATTCTTCATCTTCAGCCATATGGCATTCCTGTTTAAGATACATAAAAATAGTTTGCTTGTGTAGTTCACGAAGTGAAGAGATAGTTTAGTAGATATTGAATCCCCTTCTTGTTTACTGCCTTGTAGTGGCCTTATTAAGAAAAGGCATTTATTCATGCCGGCATCGAGCGTTTTCAAAAAAAAAAAATGAGACCGCGCTGTATGATATAATCAAGTAATTCATTTTAATGAATTTTCTTGCATTTACAAACCAGAATAATGTTTAAACAGTATTATATCATTAAATATATTACCAAACTCCTATGGGATGACCGTCTTGTGTCATCGTGTTGCGAGGCTATTCGCCCATTGGAAATCTCTTGTTGAGAAATATGTAACGCCTTGGCTAAAGCTTCATCATCATCATCTTCAGATTGGAAACGTCTATAGTCACGTTCCTAAACAGTGATCATTCAAGTCATCATTCAAACTCAAGTTTATAAAAACCAGCAGTGATCGTTGTATGATACATGGGACTTTACATCTGTTCAAAACTAAATAGCAAACTGAGAGATGCACCAAGTATTGAACTCCTTTAACAGGAAAATAAGAATGAAAGACATTGTAGGTTTGATGGCCAACAATAACGAGTGTTGCAATTTGTGCACGTCTTAATGTATTAACATATGATTATTTCTATTGTAAATATCTATATCTCTTATTTACTACGAATTAAAGATAAAACTGTTGGTTGACAGTTACTCGAGTTTCACACACGAAGCGATCATCAGACTGTGCCGTTAGCGGCAGCCAAAATTAAACTGACTCATGGAGGGTGGGCGGAATTCTCCTGCTTCTGATTGGCAGCATATAATTTGTTTTCGTGCCTGCTCTTGGTAACCAGCTCAGATCTCTCAGCCCAGAGCTTCTCTGTCAGACACAAATTGCAGCGTGATGTGTTCCCCCGTACGAACTTGCTCGCGTGACAACAGACCACTTGATCGAAAAATTAGTGTTTTTGTCTTTTAGTTCCCAGATGTGTTTGATAGGACTGTGTCATTTGAATGCTTGCGATGTTTGAAAGAAAGCTTGTGATTTTTGTGCCTAGTTTTGAAACTATGCTCCGTCATGCCAATGTAAACCTTCGTTTCGTCGGGTGCACATGCCGTAGTGAAAGTGGCTTTGTACACGATGTTGTTGACAAGACAATCACCGTGAAGAGGGCAAAGGTGTTTGTTCCTGCAGTTGCACGATGTTTCGGACACGATGCCAGCGAGAGCCAGCAAACCTTCCTGCATTCTCGTCCCCAGAGCCGCTTGTCCCTCTTAGCCGGCTGGGCCTGTGCACGAGGAACAAGTGGCTCTGGGGACACACGATTTGATTCGCTGAAATCAACAAAAAGAGTCCAATCACATCAGCCGTTTTAAACGTGCTAACGATAAAGGATTTTAAAACGGCTGATGTGATTGGATTCCCTTTGTTTGATTTCATCAAATCAAATCGTGTGTCCCCAGAGCCACTTGTTCCTCGTGCACATGGCCAACCGGCTAAGAGGGGCAAGCGGGTTTTGAGGGTTTTAAAAGAAAAGATTGCAGCTTCTTGGCGGCTTAGTTAAAAAGCAAAGGACTAAGGCTTTAGGCGCCCTTTCCATGTCTGAGTGCTCGAGATATTATCGCGTTCTCGGAGCTAAAACGGTACAACAGATGTTTGATATCCACTTCAGGAGCATAATAGAAGCTACTTAAAAGTTGAAACGGTAATCTGGTCACCTAAAAATTTTCCCGGGGTTGGGGGCATTTGAACGACATTTTGACCCGGGGAGGGGGGAATTTGAACACAAATTTTTCAAAAATTCAAATGCCCGGGGGGTTGCTGGGGGGGATGTTGAAGCTTCGATTTGACTGGTGCATGAGTACTCAACTAGATAAGGCCAAACAGATTTTGGCTAAAACTTCCTCCCACACCCGATTCCCTTATTACGAATAATAAAACTCACATCCATTTCACTTTTCTCTAAATTGGCACTGCTGAAAGAATCACTGCAAGGTTTATAAAGAAATTGATGGAACCTGCAATCCTTCTGATTTCTCCTATCTCAATCTGTGCTGTATTTAAGAAGAAGAAAAAAAGAACGGCCAAGGTGAAGGAAACATGATTCAATTTACTTTTATTACAATACTGAAGTAAAATTAATTGTGTAAATAGTGTACAATAAAAGTTGACTTGACTTATGACTTTTTAGAGTTACACAATTTAATAATGTTTTAAGTTCTTTTGTTCAATGCAGGCAACTTAAAGAAGCAAAATTGGACTTGTTTCTTCAATATACCATTAAATAAGATCAGTAAGGTCGAAACAAGTTCAAAACAAAAATTTAAAAAAAACTTATGCTCCAGATTTTAAGTTTAGCCTGCAATTTTTGTATTGATGTGTAATAGCTGTAAAATAGCTGGTGAGCTGCCTCAGCCCTTGACTCTTTAACTCTGGCATGTGCCATGTCGTCACTACACTGTCACAGTATGTCCAGCGTGACAACCATATATGGGCATGCTTGCCCCAGGCATTTTGTAATAGCTCGCTCGGCTGAACACATGGCATTAAAAACTTAGACTTCGAGCAAATCTCAACTGGTATTCGCCTTCCATTTCGTGTCATGGTGTCAGAAGTGGGATATTTCGACCATTACTAAGTACGTCAATTCAAGCACATCAATTACTTCGAACATATCAGATACTTCGATCAATTCAAACACATCAATTACTTCGAACATTCAAAACAAACAACATGGCCGACAGATTCAAGCCACCGTCTATGGACTGGACTACTTCAGGAGATGTTCACAAACGTTTCAAGCTATTTCAACGGAAATGCGAACTTATCTTCGCGGGGCCACTCGACAAACTCGAAGAGGCGAAAAAAGTTAGACTGCTGCTCCTCTGGATAGGCGACAAAGGCCTAGAAATTTACAATACATCCACGTGGGCCAGCGAAGGCGACAACCTCAAGATCGACCCAGTAATGGCGGCACTAGAGGCGTACACAAAGCCCAAAAGTAACCAGATTCTCGCCAGGTATCAACTTCGATGCCTAAAACAAGGAGATAAACCACTCGAAGAGTTCGTAACCGAAGCTCGACTACTCATCGAAGATGGTGGATACGAACCCGCCGCTAAAGAAAATACCCTCAGGGATACCCTGGTATTTGGCGTGGCGTCAGATAAAGTACGCAAAGATGCGATAGCACTTGGAAACCAGCTGACCTTCAAACAAGTCTATGACCTGGCGAAAATCGAGGAAAGCACTAAAGCACACATGAAGATAATTTCCAAAGGTGAAGAGAAATCTGATCTTCACACAGTTCAAAAACATTCGAGCAGAAAAACCCCGGCCACCAAGTCAAGGCTACACACACCAAACATCCTACGGTGACCAAAACCAAAGAGATCACACTGCAAGAAAACCTCGCCATCTTCAGTTTAAGTCAAAGGGCCGTTTCAGATGCGGAAACACCCATGACAAATCAGCTCACTGCCCAGCTAAGAATTCAAAATGCAAGCACTGCGGCAAGACCGGCCATTATGCAAGGGTGTGCATGCAACAACGTCTTCAAAAGGTCCACCAGATCGTGAGCAGCCCAGAGTACCAGGGCCAAGATATCCACCTAGTGGATGAGTACCCCTTTGAAGATGATTATGCATACACCTATGAAGAAGAATCAGATGAGGAAACAAGTGATACAGAACCCATCACTGTATTTCTTGGAACTCTCACTTCAACAAAGGGCCAGCAAACCCAAGAAATGTCGCTAAACGCTCTTGACAGTCACCCAAACAAGATTTACGCCAAGGTCAAGATTAATGAAGCCCATGACATGAGCCTAAAAGTAGATACAGGAGCAGATGCCAGCGAAATCACCACCACAGACCTTCAGCACTTCCCATTCCCGATTACTATCCTTCCATGCAGCAATGTTCTTAGAGGATATGGAGGCTCCACAATCGAAAACCTTGGTGTTGCCACCTTACAGGTCTCTTATAAAGACAAGACAGCCACTATCACATTCAACATCGTGGAAGCCCCAGGAAGCCCATCCATGCTGGGGTGCCGACAGTGCCAAGACCTGGGAATAATATCAGCCAATCTGGATGAAGTTAACACCATTCCACCAACCAAGACAGACGCCGAGGCAAAACGTGGTCAGCTATCCAAGCCCACTGTTATGGAAGAGTACCAAGACTGCTTCGACAAGTTAGGCTGTTTCCCAGGAGAGAAGTATCACATCCAGTTAATTGATCATCCTGTTCCAGTCATCCACCCGCCACGCACTGTTCCAGTACACATACTCCCCCTATACAAGGAGGAGCTTGACAAAATGATCGCGGATGATGTCATCACAGCCGTGACTGAGCCAACCGACTGGGTAAACTCAATTGTTTGCAACATCAGAGAAACCCCTGAAGGCAAAAAGAAGATCAGACTCTGCCTTGACCCTAAGGACCTGAACAAGAGTATACGTCGAGAGCACTATTACACACGTACCATTGATGAGCTCCTGCCGCAGCTACACGGAAAGAAATTCTTCTCCGTTGTGGACACAAAGAAAGGCTATTCGCATGTAGCCTTGGACCATGAGTCAAGCCTGCTGTGCACGTTTAACACCCCTTTCGGACGGTATCGTTTTAAACGATTACCCTTCGGGGTCAAACTCTCCCAAGACATCTTCCAACGCAAGCTCGATGAGGTTTATAGGGGAATCCCCAACGTAATGGGGATCGCTGACGACATCGTGGTGTGCGGTTCAACCGAAACAGAGCACGATCAAGCCTTCTGTAAAATGCTCCAGGCCACACGCAAGCACAATGTCAGCCTCAATTCTGAAAAGTTGCAGTTCAAGCAGACGCAAGTCAACTTTTATGGGCACGTCCTGACTGAGAATGGAATCCAACCCGCAAACGAGAAACTTGAAGCAATTCGCAATTTGAAGAGTCCATCGAACATGGGGGAGCTTCAGACCATCTTGGGCATGGTAACCTACCTGAACCGCTTTTCGATAAAGCTAGCTGACCTAACATCGCCACTAAGAGAGCTAACCAAGAAGCACGTCCACTTCAGCTGGGAGCCCCACCATCAACAGGCACTCGATGAGATTAAGCAAGAACTCTGCACATCCAGGCTAATCTCCTACTACGACCCAGACCCGAGCACACCAACAATCCTTCAATGTGATGCAAGCAAAACAGGCATTGGGGCCTGGCTGAGACAGTTAGACTCCCAAGGCAATGAACACATTGTTTCCATGGCATCCCGGTCACTCACCGAAACCGAGTCCAGATATTCAAACCTTGAGCGCGAGTGCCTGGCAGTCACGTACGGGTTAGAGAAGTTTAAGTACTACCTGCTCGGTCGGCACGTGACAGTTGAAACCGACCACTCCCCTCTGGAGCAAATTTTCAAGAAAAACATAAATGACGCTCCGAGCCGGTTGCAGAGGCTACTCCTTAGATGTCTTCAATTTGATGTCAACGTCCAGTACAAGCAAGGGAGATCCATCCCTGTTGCTGATGCCCTGTCTCGAGTGTGCCACAAGAAAGAAACACACAGCGCTGAAAATATGACAAAAAATCCTACATCACAGCGTAACATCCACTTCATATCCACTCCCATCAACCTGGCAGCAGTGCAGTCCTCGACAGCACAAGATCCTACTATGAATCTACTGAAGAATACAATCTTCAATGGCTGGCCGCCTTACAGAAAGCAGTGCCCGCAAGAACTATGGGAGTTTTGGAACTTCCGATGTGACCTTACTTTAGAAGATGGCCTAGTACTAAAAGGCAGCAGGATCGTCATACCAGCCTCCATGAGAAACCAAGTCCTCCAAGCAATCCATCTGGGACATGGTGAAAAATTGTGACTCTTGTAACAAGCACCAGCCAGCTCAACCCAAACTACCCATCCTGCAGCCGGACCTCCCAACCCGGCCATGGGAAAAACTTGGCACAGACATCTTTGAATTTAACAAGGAGAAGTACCTAATGGTCGTCGACTACTACTCGAGATTCCCTGTGATAAGACTCCTCAATAACATGACCAGCCACACCGTATGCAATCACTTCACAAGCATCCTGGCAGAGTACGGCCTACCAACCTCTATCGTCGCCGACTTCGGGTCTCAGTTCATCAGTGAAAGGTTCAGAACAAAATGCGAGCAAAGTGGCATCACACTCCAATGCAGTTCCCCATACCACCATCAAGCCAACAGCCTGGAAGAGAGAACAATTGGAACTTGCAAGGCACTGCTGAGGAAAGCACTCGAGGAGAAAGAATGTCCTTACACAGCCTTATGGATGTATCGCACGACTCCCCTTGACGACCAGCTGCCATCACCCCACGAGTTGTTGTTTGGACGTAAACCCCAAACTACACTACCAAGCAGCAGAAGCACACTGAAGTCCAAACACCCAGACGACGACCTCCATCAAGAAGCTAACCAGAGACGCCAAGAAAAGCAAGCAGTATTCTACGACAGAAAGGCTAGTAGTGACAAGAGACCCCTTAACAACCGAGAACCGGTGTTTGTCTGGAACACCCTGAAGAATACCTGGCAGTCAGGGACCGTGCTAAATAGGCCACAGCCAACAGAGCGCCCCCGAACCTACACAGTGGACATCCAAGGGAAGATCTACCAGAGAACTAGGGAGCACCTGAGACCAAGGAACCATAGTGAATTACCCTCCTCAGCCAGCAGTAACCCTCCACCTTCTGGTACAGTTACTCTAGTGCAAAACCCCAAAGACGCCCAGGAGACCCTTTCCAGACCCACCCCGTTGGCAGTAGCCAGCCCTACAGACGGTAGCAGCGAGAAGCAAGTTGATCCACCTTGTAGCGAGAAGCAAATCGACCTCGAGCCAGTAGGCGCTGCCGTGATCAGTGGAAGATCATGCTACCAACCAAAAAGCCAGGTCACAAGAACCGGGCGTATCACCCAAGTCCCAACCAAGTTCAAGGATTAAATAGGGACAAACAAAGGAGACATTTTCTGTATTTACATTGGGTTCTTACTTACACCCATGAAACTGTTTTTATTTTAGTTCCTGTTGCTGTTTGATGGACACTTGATTGACTAAATTAGTGTTAATTACAAGGTCCCTTTTATTGTTCTATCTGCATGTAACTAGGGTTTGTTTTAACAACAAAAAGGGGGTAATGTCACAGTATGTCCAGCGTGACAACCATATATGGGCATGCTTGCCCCAGGCATTTTGTAATAGCTCGCTCGGCTGAACACATGGCATTAAAAACTTAGACTTCGAGCAAATCTCAACTGGTATTCGCCTTCCATTTCGTGTCATACACAATGACAAGAATTTATTCATTTCAAATTTAACTGATTAACTTTTGCACACCCTCAGCTGAGAATTTCAACTTAAAGCTGCCTAAGTGGTGTACGGGATACAGCAAGTCTATATTTTTGTCGGATCCTAAAGTTTCATCAATATTTGTCTCCTGATACCGAACAAACTGGTTCTGGTTTCTGAAAAGTCCAAATAGCGCAATGAATAAATCACGCTCAAACCAAGCGTAAACCATTTCTGCAGTATCTAAAGCAACACGGAAGTATACCACTGAACATTGACTAAGAAACGTCCCCCCCCATTTCCCTCTCACAAAGGATCATGCTATTAAATTATTTTGCTCTTTTTAGTATTAATATCTCTCCAGTAAGATATATAGAATCTCGATATAAAATAGATCAAACGAGTAAAAGACTTTACTCTTCGATAGAGTTTACTCTCACATGTCCGTCTAATCCTGCAAACATTAGTTGAAGTTTCTTTCACCTTTATCAAACGCTGTCTGTTTCTCAAGGAGTCAACAATCTTAAGGAAGTTAGATATTTCGACATTGATTAAGCTATTAAAACGCGAACGCTTTGCATTGACAAACGATCATCAAGCTTGAGTTCGTGTATAACCAGCTGAACATATAATGTACGCCCGAATGATGAGACTGAATTGTAAGCTTTTCAGCGAGGTTCCGAGTTAAATCTCGATAACTCACTTACCTTGTTCCAGCTATATATTGCAAGACGTTAGCGCTGTTACCTTAAGGATAAGCCTGCGTCAAGTAGAAAACAAAAACTTTAAACTGTTTAGCCCGTCACTACTAAGAAACCAATGCTCTGCTTCGCCGAAAGAAGTTGGATTGTTTGTTGACTGGTTGCGTTTGATTTACCCCGCACAAAGGTGTCACGCTTGAGCGGTCTGTGCTGTCACGTTTTCTTCATGGGCCTTAATCACACGGCGGCCATGTTGAGTCCCGAGGGATTGAAAACTTTTGTTTTGCTACGCGGGAACTCGTTCCCAAACATTTGAACTCGAGGCTCGGGGTACAAAATCTATTGTCTATGGCCAATATGGCCGCTTAAGGCCCATTGCGGACAGATGGGGCGAAAAGAAAGAAGATCGAAGGAAAAAACACTCGTCATATGTGCAGCCATATTATAGTACTCAAAATCGTTATAAAACTGTAAAAACGAACGATAAAATCCGACGTTTCGGAGTAATCATGACTCATTATCAAGGAAAATATAAATGAGATCATGCAAATTACAGCATTTAAAGCGATTTTGGCGCGAAGAATTAACATGAGAGGGTGCGAAGATTATAAAAATACTTTCGCACGGATGGAGTCTGTCAAATTTGTTTCTGCATTTCTTAAGCACTTCGAAACGCTCTAGCAGGCCCTGAGGCATTGTCCCGTGCATGTTTTTGTAGTGTTTGGCAATGGCGGAGGATTGTAGGGCAAAGTCGCTTAGACAATCAGCTCGGTAAAATGAAGATTTAGTTTATTCTCTTCTTTGGTGACTTCTTCACAAACTATATTTCGAGCTCAACGTAGAACCTAGAAAATAAAAGCGTTGCATATTCTTCTTTATCGTACCGGCCGTATTCCACGAACGTTTCTCGGCGTTCATCACGGTTTCAAGTTTTCCCGCAGAAAACCAAGCCGACAGCACGCTCCATTTTTTCATATGAATGAAGAAACAAATAAATCACTCGGATTCAACATAGAGATATATTAAAAAGATGCAGACGACATAGACATCGAGGAATTTGAGAAACAGTGGCCGAAAACCCAGGAACGGTCGATAAAACAACTTCGGATTGCAAGAAATTTGCCACGTTCTGTGCTGAATACACACTCGCCTAAGGGCTCGTTTCACGGGAAAACCGCAAGAAAACTTTGCATATACCACCATATGTTTTTAATTAGCATAATTAATAATAATCACGACTCTGAAGGCTGGTTTTCACTAAGCATAACGACATAAGCACGAGCATACGAAGAACAAACACACTTGTTTTTCTCATGTTGTTTTAGCTCACTATGAATCACTGCGACATAAGCTTAAGCATAAGCACAAGAAGAACGGACAGTGTCCAGTCTCATTGCGCTTACGTTTATGCTTATGCGCTAGTCAAAACCAGCCTTTAGGAAGACCATATTTTTATTTGATAGGACTTTCGTGTAAAAAAAACAGGGGCACCCAACGAAACATTTTCACAAAATGCAACATACAACCCATAACAATGATAAGCAAACGCTTTTAAGGCCTTCCTAGTATTTTTTTCTGTTGCTGGGAAAAAATATCTGTTCCGCACTCCCAGCAGGATGGTAAGAAAAGTTCCACTGCCCAGCTACGTTGGTAGGGAAATTCCCAGCCAGCTGACTGTCTGCTGATTTTTTCCCAGCCAGCAATTGAAAAAGACATTAATTATTCAAAAACGCATGCTTGTCCCGTATTCCTTTAGTTTTGGCCTTCTTTTGCTTCCGCACATGAGGAAATACCCTAACAATTCTAATAATAATATTTCAAAACTTCTCCCAACAAATGGTGGGAGTCATGGTGTTGCTTGGCTGTTATGCAAAAAGGTTATGGACTATAAGTTATTTTATGAGTAAAACAATTAGACAATAACATTTCACTGCCAAACATTTATTAGCTAGTTCGTGTAATTCTGACATAGAGTGAACAGTGAGTGAGCAGAAAACAGGTACAATGATCTCGTGTCATAAAGATTACATACAATTTTTACTTCACTCTACCATCTCCAAATTTGCTCCAAAATTTTATCATTGTGTTTTCGCAAATTCACTTTTCTAGTCAAACTGTCAATTTTCCAAACCATTTCCATATGTTTGACTAAATCCTTGCCACAAACTTGTATAAACCATAGCAGTTAATAAAAAAAAACTAGACTGTTGTTTTTTCAGTCCTTTGCAAGAAAGCTATTGAAGCAATACCAAAAATATTTCAAACTGCCTTTTTGTGTTCCAAGTATTTTCAAGCACTTATATGTTGATGGCCAGGTCATTGTTACCATTACCACTGTTCATAAGTTGTTACAATTATGGTATGAAACTAATGCCCAATCACTGACATGAAAACACTGCGGTCATTTCCTTGACATAATGTGTACTTACACTGTACTTAGAACTAAAACATGATCTCTGAAAAACTTTGCGCAAAAGTTGTATCTTTAGTTGTATCTTATTATGCTGTTAATTTTTGAGTTACGAGCACTTAAAGCCAAAGTTGAGGATCTCTTTTACAGGTAACAATGTTGCTATGGTAACCATTATGTCAAGAAAATGACCAATATGTTCACCAATGATTAGTCATTCGTTTGATATTGTTGTTGTAACATTGACTGCGGTAGTAACGGCCAATCAAGGTAAAAGTACTCAAAAGCACAGGAAAGGTTTGCCAGATAGATACAGTTACAAAAAAGAAAAAAGTAGCAGGCGTAGTGAACTCTGCAGACGAAGATATAGCAAAGGCAGACTGCTATGTAGGCTTCACCATTCCTGTCATAATATCACAGCTGCAACACTAACCTAAAAAAAATAAGGAAATATGTTTTGTTAGTACAAAATTAAGTTTCATAAGGTTCTCTCCTTGAGCAATAAAGGGGCATTGTCACAAGAAATGAGCTGTTTTGTTGTACATGAACTCCATCCATGCAACTTTAAAGTAGAAACTAAGTTTTCCTCTACCTGGTTATGATAAGAAAACATTTAACTACATTGACCCGTGTAAGTAATACCTTTGGTCCGAAAAAAAAAACAATGAAACACTTAGAAGCAATATTAATAATGAACAGAATAGCTGCCCAGATTTTATAATTAAAGAATCGTACCGTCACTGCATCTCACTAATAACATCAAGCATAAACCGCTTTCTGTAGTGGGGGGCTTCTTCAAATGTCCATTCAAACTCCTTGACGCCATTGAAGAAGTCTCTTGCTGCAAGGAGAACACCGATGCCACATAAAACCAAATTATATCGTTATACTTCCCACCGACGCAGCACCACAGTTTCTTTAGAAACTTACCCCCTCTCTTCATAAGACAAATACATTTGTTGGCCCTCAAAGACAGCTCCTCCAATTTATTATTCAAGGGTAGAATTAAGAAAATTGACAAACGTAAAACGTGTAAAATGAACTTCTATATGTGCATTTCTACAAAAACAACGTAAACGTAAACGTTTAGTCTCATTCACTTCGTTACTGAACGCAAGGTCAGGCACCCGCCTCAAAGAAGGACCATATAAGACCATAGGCGTACGAAATTTTTCGGGCAAAAAGCTCAGGATTCGGGCAACAGTAGTTACAATTTTTTGGGCGGTCGTATATCGATCGGTTTGATGCTAACATATTCGGAATTTTTTTTTAATTGTGTAATTTTTTCGGGCAGGGAGGTTATAGCCCCCCAGCCTCCACGTCCGAAGGTGGCCGTACGCCTGTGCATAAGACAGACTTCAAATAAAGGTCCATCCCTGTAATGAGTACAACTCTTTTTTGATATGTTCTCACCTTCCATGACCCTCAGCCCAAAGTTAGGTTGAAGATTTTTCAAAGAATATATCCATATTATGAAATAACGGACTCTTAACGGTTTCGTCTGCAAGAAGCTGCAAACAAAAATACAGTGTGTTGCCCTATTTCTCGGACACCCCTATTTCCGAACACTTCGACTTAACAATTCCGTATTGCGTTGAAACAATAAAACAAATCCGATCGATATTTTCCGAAGACTTATCGATTAGTCAGCTTTCGTTTGATACTTCGGTGGCTAAGCCACACTTCGTTTAAGCGAGAACAGTCAAGTTTTCAGTCGAGGTAGGTTAACTTTGTTTCTTTTAAAGCGATTTTTAGCGCGCGTCGAATTATCTGTTTACAGTTAAGCGGTCTGTTCTCGCTAAATGCAATACAGATTAAACTTATTTTTGGACATAAGTAAAGCTTAAAGGACTAGGTTTGTCAGCATCTAAGAATTTTCTGTTTTCAGTTTCGTATCTTTGAACTTGACCACAAAAGAGTTTATTTGCATTTTTGGTGAGGTGTGCCTATTTCCGGAAAGCTAATGATAGCAAACTAGTTTCTGTTTTAAATGCAATTTTATCGAAGAGTTCTTGAAAGACAAGCGTTTTTAAAACTCCCTTTCGTAACTTCATCTCACCTGAAATAATTATTTGTGGAAAAAAATACTTGCGTGTTGTTTTCCAAGTCCAGTCCAGTATCTAATAAATCAGTCGCAAGTCTGCCTCGTCTTGCCGTGATATAAATCAAATTATGTCGGCTTGAGTGGTTTCAAAACACAGATGACTTCTTCGCTAAATAATCGAAAGAAAAAGCTTTCTATTTCGGACAAAAAGTAATCTTTGTTCCCAAGAAAAGCGGAGTATTTATCTCGTAATGATCGTCCGGAAATAGGGCAACCTGTCCGGAAATAGGACATCCAACTCGACGAACTCTTTCCAAAAGTACAAAGAATCGAAAAAGATTCAGGAGATGAAACTTTACGACCTACTTTCCAGAAATAGAAGCTAACTTGTGGCTGAATTTCAGCCTGTTTGCGTTGTTTTGAGGTAAGATATTACGGTTTATGCAAAAAGTGTCTTCCGGAAATAGGGCAACATACTGTACGAACTTTTATTACGTAAAGTATTAAGTAACATGCTTGCAAACGGTCCACTGGAAATAGTCCTATGACTTTACTCAAAAAGAAATTCTATTTTATTTTTGATTTTGTTACATTAAAGAACATTTTTTGACTTTGTCAACAACAGCACCTCCAAATTCCTTTACTTTTATAAAAGCCCTTTTCATAAAACCCGGTTTCTTAACTTCCTCTAACTCCTTCTCAACGTCCCGCAACCTCTCCTCCATATCTTGCATCGCACCCATTCTGGACCGTGCAGCCCTTTGGTATTCCTCGGATAAAGCTTCGCGCTGAGCTTCCATCTTGGTCTCCATCTCGCGACGCAGCTTCTCCTTTTGTTCTCTATGTCTTGCTTCCATCCTCTCCAGCAATTCTTGCCAGCCTTTTTCAGCTTTAGCCTTCTCCATCTGCTCATTAAGAAGTCGTTTCTCTTCCTCTTGCTTTGCAACCAATGCGGACAACTTTTCAATCATCTTTATGTTTTCTTCGTTGGCTTCTTGCATTGCCAAAAATTGATTTTGAAGAACTTGGTTGTCTTGGATAAATTGCTGTCTTTCTTGTTGTGCCTGCTCCATATTTGCCTGCAACATGTTGTTCATCTGCTCTCTTTGCGCCTGTAGCTCTCTGTCCATCTGCCCACGGAATTGATTTCTCTCTTCAGTTTGTTTTTCGCTTAACATTTCCATCTATATTTAAGAAAAAAGAGTGACATGAAGTAATGAAATATACTTTTCACGACCTGCGAGTGTAAAATTATTTAGCAAAGCTTCGTAGCAGCACGAGGAAGGATAATGCATGTTCTCACAAACGAAACGTTTAAAAGTATAACATAAATTGATATAGTCAAGTCCGTGTGCTCCACGTGTCACCAATGATCGAGTGTGTTTTTTAAAATTTAGGTATGTAATATTTTGGTTTTGACAGTTTGTGTGCGGTTTTCGGTTTTGATTGAAATTCATTTCGGCTGTTCGGTTTTGGGCGAGTTTTTGAGTCCCAATGCCCCTCTCTTTTAATTTTTACTGCAGATGTTTTCTGTCTAGGTTCCAGACCCCCATTGTTACAGTATAAATAGTTTGCCCAATTGTAACGGTTATACTTTTGAAAATGTATGTTGACTAGCATACGAAAAGTCAAGTTCATAAATTCTGTCTCCCCGAACGGAAATTTTCTCGGGAAAACAGGATTACTTGAAAGGTAGTCCAAAACTCCCAAACGGAATTTCCGAACGGAAAATGTGCTTACCATTTGCCATTCGCCACAAGTTCCAGGCCCTACGCCAATATGTCAAACTCGCCCTTGGCTTTCTCGGTAAGATGGGTCTGTTTTGTAAATGGAACACGCCATTCCCCAAGGGAAATTTCCATTGGGGACTTTTGCTTTCCATTTGCGCAAACCGTCGAACATGCAACAACCCTAAAACCAGTGGACAGTCGGAGGCAAGCGAATCCGATTGGCTCCGACGAAGGGCTAACGCTCGAAACGGCAGCTCTCGAATCTCTTTACGGTGGCCAATTCACATTATCAACCGAGTTGATAAAATCAAATTATATTGTTGTACTTCCCACCGACGCAGCACCACAGTTTCTTTAGAAACTTACCTCCTCTATTCATTTACTTACATGACAATTTTGAAAAGAATTTAAATTTATTAATTTATACCAACTAAATAATTCACATTTCGTGCGTATATTTGGGACCTGTTCCACAAAAGAACTTACCCGTCTTACCAAAACTATTTTACAGTGGTGCGAGTCAAACCGTTGTCATTTATTTTTCTTTAAATTATACATCTTTTTCGAAAACTTGATAACGTTTGTTTGATTTCAACAGAGTGACAGAACTATGAGAGGCAGGAAATTCAGATCCATTATATTAGCTGCATTTCAGTTTGGCTGCGAAATTGTAAAGAACCTTATTTCTTGTAATTACCTCTCTTTTCACTGCAAGATTCTCTTGACGCAATCGCTCTTGTTGCTCCTGTTTCAACATTTACTTACGTTAGTTATATTTTCACTATCCTATGTGATGAGGATTATCAGCAAGGGAAAAACATAACTTTTTGAGGGAATAAACAATATTTCCGATAAAAGTCATTTTATTGTCATTATTATCAATATACAGTACCAAATAACATTCTGATAACTAACAAACAATACAATTCATTAAAGTTTTCAAGAGTACAAGTAGGAAGTTACTTCGCGCTGAAAATGTCATAACTTCAAAAGCCGGACCGGTAGGTTTTGAACAGGTGTAGAACTTAGCGGATATAGCTACCATGTCTCTGGTTAATATTTAACTTGATCGTCGGGGTAAAATTCCCGCAGTACTTCAGCCGAGCTAATTTTGCTCGACCGTAGGAATCAAGTGAACGATGTTTGACTGTGCTTTTGCTTCTAGCCTGTCTTCAAGTCTAAATCCGGGTCTTTTGTCTGCATTGTTCCCATTTAGACCGATTTTTCTCTCTGAAAACTCTTCGTTTTGTGTGAACTTCAAAGCTTGCTGTTCGCTCGTACGCACCTCGATGGTTTTCCCGCGTCAAACGGTCTGAACGTAATATAATTGGTTTAAAGTCATCGCTTGAACCAATTTGCTTCAGCGCCGTGTGTTTTGACGAAGTCGGATTTCAATTTGGCCGCGTATATTGATAATAATTATCATTAAAACTATGAGGGTAAACGATCAAGCAAAGACCTACAGATGCACACAACAGTAAAAAATAACATAATATGACAAATCTCCATTAAATACAAGAGGCGGATCCAGGATTTTCATAGGAGTGGGTGCACCACTAAGGAATGATGTAATTCATGGGTGACGTAAGCAGAATACTAGTTATAACAGAAAGTCGCTGGTCATCTACGGGAGGGGGGGGGGGTGCGATCCCCCTGCACCCTCCCCCTAGATCCGCCCCCTGAAATAAGTAGATTATTAACGGTACCTTAAATTGAATTGTTAAACAAGAATTCAGCCTAAAGAAATGTAACAGCGATTGAAAGGTAGTCTATAACATCAAGCATTATATTCTCTTTCTCATTTCCAAACAGTGACTTTAGGTCAGTTTTGATGTCAAATATCAGACACGAGAGATAGTGTTTCATCACATTTCTAAACACCGAGAAGGGAGTTGAAAATACGACGCGAAGCGGAGTATTTCTTACGAAATTCGAGGCGTTTGGAAATGCGATGAAACATTCTCTTGAGTGTTTGATATACCTTCTCAGTCGAAACTAAAACTACGAAGAAAACGAAGAAATAAAATCGTAAAGATTTATGCTAATTAATTTCCAAACCACGGTCACGGTTGCTATTCCCTTTCTTTTATCTTGACGAATTATTAATGAGTTTGACAATTTAAAGATTTTTTACTGGCAAGTTTTAAATTACATTAAAGTGATGGAAGCGGTAAATCATTTTTTTTTTTTTTCTTTTTTTAATGCTTTATTAACACACAAGATAGTTACAGAGTTACAAAGTTACAAAGGTTTCTCCCAAAAAAAAAAAAAAATAAAAAAAATAAACAAAAACAAACACCTATACAAATACAAATACAAGTAGTAATGCGATGTAGGATAGCACACTATAAGGTTATGGTACAAAAGTGTGTGACAATTACATGGTTTATATGTGTTGGATTTACAATGTATCAATAGAGGACGAGAAAAAAAAAAAAAAAAAAGCAAATTTAACAAAAGAGTGAAAAAAAGGGAAACAAATAACTAAATAAAAAAAGAGAAGAAAGCAGCTTAGATAAAATTCTTCCACTTCATATTAAACTCTTCTAGCTGTTTGTTTCTGACAGCAATTTGCCTAAGGGTATCAATCTTATTTCTTAAGAAGGGGGGGAAGCTGTCGAAATTTACGGGGCTATTGGCTATTGTATGGTAACTCATAAACGATGCCAAGCATGTACCTCAAGTTTCTGCCTCTCCTGCTCTTGATAAGCCTTAGCTGCTAATTCTTGTGTCAACATCTCATCATAATCTTTCAATTGCCTTAGCATTCCCAGGTGTTGTTCTTGCTCTTTCATCAGTGTCTGAAAAAAATGCAAAAGCTTGATGGTAATCCACCTTTACTCTTCACAACTGGGCTTCCTCATTCCACATTCTTTAAGTTCTAAGTGAACGGTGCTTATAAACGTATCTTTAATTTCTACTTCATCGTGGTTTGATTTTGAAGCTTCTGTAGCAGTGTATATGTGTGCCACTGACATAAAGATGATCAAGAAGGTCGACAAGTGCAAGACGCTTCGAACATGCTCTTGGATTTCTTTTAGTCGTTTGTACGTTCACGATATTTTTCATCTCTTCGTTAAGTGGCCATGCGGGTTTGCATGAAGCCATCGTGTAATTTTCAAGTAGTCCAGCTACACCTGATTGAAACGTCAGTCATTGAAAGTGTGAAATTAAAATTTAATAACTGCAGGCGGAACTGACTATCTCCAGTCCTTTCATAGTCAAGTACGAATTGTATGTACTCGCTAAAACCTACATGGATTGCTTTTTTACTTACTGGGTGAAACTCGAAAAACACTGCAGCAACGACGTCTTTGGCGCCGATGGCCGTTTTGTGGTACTCGTCTTTTATCTGATTGTACCTTCCAATGATGTGCTCAAAGGACAGTTTGGCTCCTTCTTTCCTTTGAAGTTGTTGAAGGACTGGGTCTAGATGCGTTTGTTTTAGCTGTATGAGGAGGTCGTTACAGAATTCTCCCGTTAACTTGGCATTTTTGATCTGCCACGAGTTAAACTTCTCACCCAATAATTCCTAAACAAAAATAAACATGTTAGTGTTAAGGCCACTAGATGTGTTGTTTCATGGGCAACTTTAGTTAATTCGTACTTTTAACTTATCATTATCATTCCTTGTTTCTCTTATAAGCTCTTTGACCGACTTCTTGATTGGCACTTTCAGACTCGAGTTTCAGCTAATCGAGTGATTATCTGCATCCTGTTTTGTTATACCTATTGTTTTTCTCTTAAGTAGAGCGAGGAACGAAAAATGTACATATAAAACTTCCTTCCACAAATTTCCACACGTCTGACCAAAATATTTGCTAAGGAGTGGGAGCGAAGTAACAGAGAAGATATTCAAATATTATTCTGGGGTTTACACTGTGACAGGAAACTTGCATAGTTTCAATTTATATCTAACCTTCAACTTTTTAAGATAGTTCTCGATAGTGTTTGTGGAAATCCCTGCTGTTTCAGCCATAAAATGACCTTCACTGCTCTGAAGTGCCCTTCCGTGACTGCTACGCAGCTGATCGTTGTCACAAGGCAGTTCATTTTTCAGTTGTGACGTCATCGTGTCTTCATAAGCATGCAGCGCGTCTTGTACAGCAGCAGAACACTTCGACTCAACGAAAGTATCCCAGGCGTTCTGAACATTTGGGATGACACCAGGGGTATTGATAGCTTGAACGTACAGTTGAACAAGTGCTGCGAGACCTACACGAGGACAATAATTAACGTGTTTTCTAAGTTCAAGAAGCTTCAGTTATCATGTCGTTGGAAAGTGAACTGACCAAAAAAATGTACACACTTTCTGGGGGGAAAATACTCAATCAGTAAACTGATATATTAAATATTTAATAACTAAAAACCTGATCAGTGGATTATGTAATTCAAGGGTTTTCACCGGTTCAGTTCAGTTCCATTCTTTATTTTTCTAATAAGTACTGTTATAAAGTTTGACATGCCCACAGGTAGCTGATGCTAATCTAGGTGAGTCATGTCTTAACTAAAGAAGTAGGTAGACAAGTTTACAGGAATCAGGAAGATATTAGTACCATGTTTGGAGAAAGCGCTATTAGATATCTTTTATTTACAAACGAACACTCATGATCAGTAGATCTAAATCAGCAAAAACACAATCAAGACTATACTTATTATTCTGAAAATAAAATAAAATTTTAGGAAAACTGCAAATATGGCAAGCGAACGTGTCAGCACAAAATGAAAAGAAAGCTTAAATTTTTAAGATTTATCTATCTTTTGAGAAAAAGAAACAACTATTCCGCTCGCGCTAGTTGGACATGAGATGATTATAGCAACTCGGGGCTAAGCGCCTCATCGCCTATACATCGTCTCACATCCAACGTGCGACCGTGGAGTAATTGCTAAATATTTCATCTTAATATTAAATTTGTTAAATATTACACAGGTACATCAGCATTGATATTCTTGTTCTTCCGCCATTTCAATTCAGAAGCAAAAGAAAACAAACAGTGGTGATAAACATTACAGACAGACTACGCACGGTCTAGAAATTAAAACTGATTTACTTGACGTATGCCGACGTACATCCTCAGAAGTGACGGTTACAAAAGTAAAAAAGAGAAAATAATTTATCAACCCAAATTTGATTGATAACGGAGCAGATTTAGATTTTTATTGATTTGCGCTATATAAATAACATTAAAAAATCAATATATAATTATTACATAATATAAATAAGAACAACCAATTAATTGAAGTATATAATTTGACTAAAATACAAGAAATCCTAATTATGCAACGGTTTTCTGCGAGTTACATAAAACGCTTTAAATTTATTAGCATTCGGTGTAATAACCGTTACATAAACGGTATCAGTGTTTAAATTTTCCTTTTACCTTCTCCAGTAACAAGCTCTCCATCATTAAAGCTGTTTTTAGGAACCAAAATGTTCCACAGTACACTTTTAAACTCCTTAAAACCACTGAAGAATAAAGGGTTAATGTCACTTTTATTGTCGTTGATACTTTTTAGCTGCTCAGGATCAACTGTGGGGGAAGGTAAACTGAACGCTTGAAAACCAGGAAAGAAACTTAGGATGCTTTCAGCCACTTTCTGACCTTCGTGAGCGATAGCTGATGAATCGTGGACTTTAAAAACCTGTAGAGGTAACATGGTATTATCACAGTAATGGACAGTCCCTCAATTCAAACACAAAATACTTACGCAGGGTGAAATATTCCTCGAACATAGATCAGTAGAACAACCACCAAGTAATTTTGTTTAACATACATGTAGGGTGAAAATAGCAAATACCTGCTGTGCTCAGTGGAATTCAAGGGAAAGCTTTATTTTTGCTTACGTACGTGATATTTTGTGTTTTGTGATGTTGTAACTTATATATGGGCTAATAACGGTATTTTAAAAATCACCCATAATCCTCTTTGGGCAGCTATTTTCTTTGAAACAAATGACATTTCAGTGTTGTCGAAGTCATTAGGAGTATTTAATTTGTTTGGATACCAAGGTGAGTGAGAAATGTCCAACCTTTGATAATTTACTCAGCATTTATGCATTTATGCATGGTACAACAGCGTACCGAGCTAACTATTCCCTGGTACTCCGCTGTTTTGTAATATTTTTAAATGGATTTTCCCTAACGAGATTTTTTATGTTGCTTGATCGTTGGCTTTACTAAGTCCAAGAACATTCTGATCGCCTGCTCTACATCATTAACTTTTAGCGTTGCATCATTATGGTAAAGAAGTTGTATTGATGTGTTGTTGTATTGACGTTAAAATAAAAATGGTTCTAATATTTGCTGTTGTCATCTAGACCTAGTTGTGTTGTGTTTATATTTTGAGCTATTTTTCCACAAACATGCTTTAGCTTTGTAAAATTTTAGTTTTAGCATTTTCATGTGCACATTTTGGTTACGCGTTACATGCATAATTTACCTGTTTTGTTATCTTTTCCATCCCAATTCGTGAATGGAAAATATATTTCAATCTCTTATATACCAGCCATAAAATCTTTAAGGATAATTCTAACTGTATACCAAGTTTTGTTTTTATTGAATAACAGCACGCTCGTAAACCAGAACAGAATTACCCTCAATAGTCAAATGTCATGGTGACGTTGCTACAGGTCTTAATTAACAAAAGAAGTACGATTATGGCTTTGAGGTGCTTCACATCGTAATAATAATAATAATAATAATAATAATAATAATAATAATAATAATAATAATAATAATAATAATAATAATAATAATAATAATAATAATAATAATAATAATAATAATAATAATAATAACAACTTTATTTAAGTGTCAATATATTTAGCACCACTGTGCTAATTGGGGACACTGTAAATACGTAAACAAATATTGTAAATTAAACAGAAAGTTCTTAAAAATCGCAACTGACAGGAGGCAGGCCAGTTGGCTATTTACAAAGCGTGGAGGAGTTGAATTCGGGGCCACCGAAGACAAATCCGTTTTTTAGTGGCAGGGAGGAGGACTCGAACCCGTGACCACCTGATTACAAGTCCAGCGCCCTGACCACTAGGCCACTATCGGCTGAATATCATCTGAATATCGGCTGAATATCATCTAACAAATCGATGACATTTTTCCATGGACTTCGATCTTATCAGACCATAGTGGAATGAAGGGCCGTTATTAAATTAACAAGAAAAGTTTGCCAGCGAATAAGATGGAAAATCAGCGCCAAATTGCGCAAGCTCGTGACATCTCGTAAGATCGCATTTTTGATCATAAAGCCGCCGAAAATGTGAAGAAAATTTCGTTCTAAACGTTTCAGCTTCTTTTCACATCTCACCCGATTCTGTTTCATAGAAAAGTGGGGCTTATTACATGCTCCTGTCAAGGAACTATCGGCTGATAGTTGCCTCGCGGAAATTTTTTCTTAAACCGAATGTTTTCCCGAGCTTCGAGGGCAAATATGCTAGTTTTAAGAACACCAAATGTCCAAGGGGCATGCAACTATCACACCGATTTGTTATTCGTAAATGAGGAAATTTACCTTTTTTAAAAAGTATTCCGTAATTGTGCTGCAATCTGTTGGAATAGCTTGTGCGACGTCTCTTAGCAACCATATAAAGTAAGGAAAGGTTCTGTGGAAATATTCTGTGTCACGATGCGCTTTCATAGCCAGATGTGTCGTTGTTGATCGCATCTCAATACGATGGGTCAGTTTTACAATAAAACTGCATTTGTTAAAGAAATAAAAAGATGGTTCTACAAAAGAATGGAACTTAATGAACAAAAGTGTATGATGAGAACTTCTTTCTTCGTGAAAAAGAGAAATTCGGAAATATTTTTGTATTTTTGTATTATTTAAAAAGAAATCAAAGAAGTTAAAGATACTAAAAGTTAGAAGCGCAAAAGACACTGAAATTAAATTGAAAATAAATAAATAAAAGCAGACAAACAGAATCTGTCAACAATAATGCGTTTCAAGCAGAGTTGGGAACATTCTCGTCCCCAGAGGCCGCGATCCTTTTGGCCAGCAGCAAGGAATCGAGACCTCTGGCCGCACCCAGAGAACTTGTTCTGTAGTTTTCAGCCAATCAGATTTGTCAGATTCGACAATGAGTCCGTGAATCGCGGACTTCCGCTTCTGGAGGCGGCCATAGGTCGTGATTCTTGGTGCTGACCAATAGGATCGCGGCCTCTGGGGACGAGAATGAGCTGGGAACAGGAAACAGGAACGTTTTTAAAGGGACTAGTTCATGGTTTTGCGCATGCACGAGCTATGGCGTTAGCCCATTAGAAACTGCTAACGAAACAATCGCAAGCATGCAAATAACTTTTGTGGGAAAATTGCCTTTGAAAATTTCGCAGCCATTTGCGAAAACGTTACAATAAAGTTGTTACTCTATATTTGAATTTATTTTGTACTATATCGGTTATAGAAATATCGCATGTTAACACCAGTGGATCGGTCTAAAACGTCCAGAATGCAGCTTATGCTTAGACATAGAAATGTATTCACAAATCCTCAGGGGAAAAAATAATTAGTAATAATCGTTTTGTCTTCAGAGATTTATTTAAGTGCAATTAAAGGATACTCCAAACCCTCGAGATCTCGCCTTGTTGGGACACCTTGTGAATTATAAATCAAAACTGACGCCAGTAAAACTGTTAACGTGAATATCTGGTTATCATCAAGGCCTTCACCGGTAGCAGCGTCAATTCCTTCAGAATCCAGTAACGCCACTGTAAATTCTTCTCCCTTAGCATCCTTGTAAAAAACAAATTCCACGTCGGTTTCAGACTATTCAAAACCAGTCCTGTAATTTTACCCTGGAAAAAATCTTGTTTTTTAACCTTAAACTTTTTCGGTACTATCCATAACCAGATTCCCATGGTCTCAGGGTCCATGTGATGTCCAAGAGGAAAAACTTGTGGCTGATCAAAGGCTTCGCTTAGCGCATACGACTTTCCCTTTCTGTACGGTCCAGCAATTGAAACCACGCATACAGGACCTACAGGATCCGAAAAATATAAATAGACTCAATAATACACGATCAGTACATACAGTGGCTTAAACACTTGGATATATGCGTTTGAAATGATCATCTGTTTCTTCAATGGTGAAATAAAGCATTTATTTATTATGCCTGCATTAACCCTTTCCTGCCCAAGCGTGACTTATAGATTTTACTCTGTCTAACGCCAGACGATTTTACTCGTCAAAGGGAGACCCCTTGGGCAGTAAAGGGTTAAAAAACTATCTCCCTTAACCCTTTCCTGCCCAAGCGTGACTTATAGATTTTACTCTGTCTAACGCCAGACGATTTTACTCGTCAAAGGGAGACCCCTTGGGCAGTAAAGGGTTAAGGGCCACTTGTTCAATATCGCCAATTCCCATCCGTTTCAATCTTTCCCATCCTCAGCTATCCTTGCTCTTTTTTGGCTTATTATCACTCCCTTGTGTTTTTATCTCTTAGCGAAATTATTTTTTCGGTTTCTTTCATTTTAAGAGTAATTTAGATTGTAGCAAAGACGTAGCCCCTTTAAGTTTTCTCTAGCTTATTCGCTGACATTTAATGTTGTTTACTATTCCATCACCAGGGAAAAATATATTCAATTTATTGGTTATTTACCATTAATACCTTTAATCGTCCTGAGTTTATTAAGTGCTTCCTCCACCACATACAGTGAGCATCGCTTCTCCCCCGTTTTCACGTATTGGCCCGCTCTAGAATCCCATTTACAGTTGTTTGGGAGGCATAACGGTGTCGCCATTTTGTCTCCAGTTTGTGAAGTCTCTCTCCCTTACAAAACGAAATGATTTGTAGTCATGCACAAATAAATCTTTAATTCTAAGCAAAGCAACAGCAGTTGTGAATTTGTACATTACAGTGATGCTGTACGGATCAGTGGATAGTTAAGAAGTTATGACAAAGTATCCATTAAAGTGCCTATATGGCCCACAGGGTTTTTATGCTTTTGGCATTTTTGTATTTCATAAGCAAGTATTCCAATTTTATTTTTTGGATTCCGCAACTTTTTTGCCACAAAAAAGAGCTTTAAAGTTCCCGCGTCGACCACGCCCAATGAAGACGACCGCGAGTTGCTACTAAAAAAGAGTCCTGGCTCTAGAATGGGCCGTGACGTAAGCCAGGAATCGTCAAATCTTCCTGTCAGTTCCTTTCACTGTTAATTCAGAAACAAAATTTAATTGTAACGGATTTCATCCAAATAATATATCTGATTGATGTGTTGTTGTGAGGTATTCAAATTCTGCTGGCTCAAAGAAAGGAATTGCCTGAGGTGACGTCATTCATGACCAATCTTCAATCACGCGGTCAACTTCATTGGGCGTGGCCAATGCGAGAAATTTAAAGCTTGATTTCGGGGTGAAAAGTGGCGGAATCGAAAAAAAAAATTCAGAATAGTTTTCTACGCATTCTAGAGATACCAAATCCAAAACAATCGCTTTTGACCGTATAGACACTTTAAAGGAAAATCCAACAAGGTTGCTTATTCGAGGCTTTGGTATTTTGATATACATTTTGATGCGACCTGCTGACTATTTCTATATTCCATACTTTCCGACATAACTTTAAATTGGGGATATAAACGAACGCTTTCAAGAGCACAAACTTTTGATTAAAATACTGATCCTAGATTTGTTATAATTGACTTAAAAACAGGCTCTGGAGTAATATTGATAAAACGAGCCAATGTACCAAAATATTCCTTAAGGCACGCCCAACAATAACAACCCATTAATTGCTTTATACCTGCAGATCATGTTTCCTGTGCGATACTTAGAATTAATAAATAAGTATTTGGTTTTTGGCCTCGTCCTGAAAACATGTATAGTTCCATTTCATAATATAGAATGTAGGAATTTATTTAACCTACCTATAAAAGCTGAATGGGTGCTAGAGGCTTGGCCTTTTAAACCGACTGCTGCTCGTTGTGGTTGAAATAACGGCTTTGGTACAGGTTCACCGCCTTGATAACTTGGAACATTCTGCATTCTTAAATCGTGCTTTAAAACAAAAGAACATTGATCATAAATTTAACGACTGCAGTTTTATCTGAAGTTTTTCTTTATCAACAATTGACTATTTTGGTCTTGCAGCTCTCATGACGTGCGCGGTTTTTAGTTTTAGAAATTGGAGAAAGGTAAAGAAGGAATTCTATCAAAAAGGTCAAAAAACAATTAAGTTAGCTGAAATTTAGACACTGAAGCTCTTTCTTTCCTCAGTTAGTGACATTAAAAGACCTTCGTCATTGTCTGTGTACTTTTCAAATTCGTCATTTGTCTTCCGTCTGAGTGTTCTCTATCCTTAACATCCTTGTGTTCCCTTTTGGTTTAGTATCACTTCTTTGATGTTTTCCTTCCTTAGCAAACTACTATTCTCAGGTTTCCTACATTTTAAGGCAAATTTTGTCAGTCACAAAAAGGTAATGACTCAAAATATCGTGCCGTAGCTCATTTAAGTACTGTGAAGGCCTTCTTTATCATATACATAACAACTGTTACCAATTCGCCATGAGCAGGCCGTTTTGAGAGGAAAGGTTCATCTTTGAGATCGTGTGTACTTGCTGTCTGTTCTAGACGTGAAAGCTCCAGTGCCTTGGCTAAAGCCACATCTTCATCTTCATTCTGATATTGTTGTCTCCATGATTGCTAATTAAAACACCAGATTACAGAATGGGGTTAAAAACGTTACAAAAATACAAGAACAAAAAAGGATGGGTGGGTGGTTTGGAGGATATATAACTGAGGAAAACGTGCTGCCTTTGTAACTAAATCTGCAAATCACTAGATGTTCCAGTCTAAGGACGGATAAGGATAAGGACGATAAACCGTAGGTCCCGTCTCCTGCATCTTCAATGTTACGGGTCATCATGGGACGTTAAAAAACCCACAAACTTATCGTAAGGAGTAGGGCATGGAGTTCCCAGTGTTGTGTTCTGATCTGTTGCGTTTGGACTCATGGTTGGGTGGGTGGGATGAGATCAAAAATGGACTGATACGTCCGATCTCACCCATGACTAGAAATGTAAAAAGTGCATTTGATATATAGTAATTACGCTATCCAAATGTCATTACCATTACCATTTGATGAATGGGTGTTACATTTACAGTTAAGGATGGTCGATGGATGAATATTATGGAATGTATTTGTGATCTAAAAAGCTGACTTAACCTTGCTCCGAGACAGCAGTCAGCAGAACTTTGACAATAATAGATGGAAACAAACTCACATCCATTGTTCCAATTGAATGTCTGAAAATGATCTCTTCAGTTCAAAGCATTGAATCTTCTTGACCTGACCTGCTGCAACACACTAGAAATCTAAAGAATAAAGGACAAAACACAGCACAGCAATGACACAGCATTCGATTCTTGGTTTTTTTCTTCCTCAAAGCGGCGTTAACATACAGATACGCACATTCTGTCCATCTTTTTACTCTTGTTCGCAACAAAAATGCACAAAATTAATATACCGAAAATTTTAACGAATTGTCTTCTTATAAAACGCACTTTCGAATTATATTGAGCAACTGCAGTGATGAAGTACGGATTATAGCTTGAGCGAGTGTGTCACTCACAGGAGGTTCTGAATGAGGGGGATGGGGGGTTCCACATGTCGGTTGTGAGTTAAAATAACATTACTTTGTCGATTGTCGGTCAAAATTTTCGACGGTAAATCGGTAAATCTCAATTCATAATTAAAAATGCAAGTTAATTATTCGCATCTGTTATGTAATTTGCTCAGTTTTAAGACTTTAAACCTCGTTTATTCTGTTTTTTAGCAACCTGACCGTCTAGTCCAACCAAGTATACCGATAATTTGATTTGTTAATTTGTACTTGATTGACCACTCCCAAATGGGGTTTTTCAGGGCCAATTTACATATCTAATCAGGGTGAGATCGGACGTCAGCATGTAAAGGCGCCTATAGCAGCCGCTATCAGTCCATTCATTTTGTTAGCTACGGAAGTATTTTTGCATCAATAAACGCGGTCTTAAATATGTTGAGCAACAGCGTTGTTAAACCAATAAAACAGAAATTTTCGCATTCCTGAAAAATAGCGGTGTATACAAACATTCCGTTCAACAAAACAGCAAATAAAACGTGGAACCAAAGGTTAACCATATTAATTTTTGAGCTTAATACCTAACTACAAACGACAGTGATACAACAAATTCCGCTGCACACTGAAACTAAGAGTGTCTAATAGATGGTTCCACATGTACCGTTGAGCTCACTGCTCATAGGCATACGGAAGGCCCCCACATTTTGGCAAATTCAGATGTTTTGGGCAGCCAGAGAACTTTGGACAAGGCCACGTTGGGAGAATTTTTTGGGCAAATGGTCCATCCCCCCCCCCCCGGCAAAAATTTTCCTGTACGCTTATGCTGCTGCTTTCATCTGATACTAAATTTGGACGTTCAAGCTGCCACTACCCATCCGTCCCAATTGCAAAATTTCCCCATTTGCCCGCAAGCGTTTTCTCCAGGCAAAATAACTTTAACGAGAACCCGCTCCTTTAGTCCTAAAAACTCTGTAAGATGGTTTGTTATCTCAAATACTCCTTTGTGAGTTTCTTTGTCCACCGGACACCGGATTCGATTACGTTTGATAGCGACCCATTCACCTTTTCGGAAAAAATCTCACGATGACTTTAATTTAACAATCCCACTCATGGCCCAACCCCATGAACAAACAACGTAACGCTCAGTGAAAATATAACAGCAGGGCGTCTCGTCGGCTCGATTACGAGCCCCTGTTCTCGAAATGAGCCCCCACTGGTCCCCGAAAAGATGGATCCGCGGGCTTTTAACTAATTTGAAGACAGGCAATTCTATAATTGACTAAATTTGGAACTAACGTGGTTACGTCTGGTGAATTAGAGACCACTAAAGGATATGGGCACTTCCTAAGCAAGAAATAAATTCAAACACAAACATCTATAACTTCAGACCATATAGGTTGTCGGTTAGAATCTAGTCGGTAATTTTTTCCTCGTTTTGTCGGTAGTCAGTAATTTTTCTCCCTTTGTTGCTAGTCGCTTAACCCCATTCAGACTCTCCCACAGGAATTATATACGCATAATTTATTCCGTTTAAAAAAAAACTCAGAAAAAAGTGTGTTTAGCCAAAATCTCACTGTTTACAAGTAAATGATAGCGTGTGTCAGACCATGTGATGTTCGAGATCCCGAGGCATGTTACTTTGCCCATCTGGAAATTATTTATGTTAAGGGTAACATCACGTGGACTGAAATAGGAAAACAGACAAACGAAGCTAAAAAGTCTATCTAGGGAAAATAACAAAAATTAAACCTCGACCATGTGGAAATAAGGATTTATGGTACACAAAGCTTCAGTGATATTTCGCCACTCGAACCGCTTGAAACCCGCCACTTGGCGAGCCTCCTCCCAACTCTTAAATCCCAACTTCTCACTCCTTTCCTTTTCAGCCATTCAACGCCAAGTGGTTCTTGGTCTTCCAACACTTCTCCCTCCCACTGGAAGCCAGCTCAATGCTTTTCTTGGATCGTCACCGGACTGTATCCTCAAAACACGGCCAATCTATAACCATCGCGTCTTCTTTACTTCAGCCTTGCTGAGGGGACTCCAGGCCACTTATATAATGCTTCATTTGAGATGCGCCCTGGCCACCAAACTCTCAAGATCCGCCTCAGACGCCTGTTCTGAAATGAGCCCAGCATCATATTCTCCTTATTCATTTTCCAGTTTTCAGCTCCATATAGCAAAACAGGCTTTACTTCTGAACTAAACAGATTTATGTTGGTCCCAGTATTGAACGTTTAACACGTAGAAAGCTGCTCTTTCCTTAGTTGGCCTTGATGCAACATGTCTTTCCGTCCCTCCCTTCTCGTCCACTATTGATCCTAGATATGTAAAGTGATCTACCATTTCAATATCAGCAACCTGAAGCTTGATGGGAGTATTGGTGCGGTTGTTCATTTCAAGTGCCCCTTCCAACGTCCAGTTTCAGCCTCACTCGCCACAATAGAACCCTACGTCATCTGTCTTCCTTTGCAAGTGCTCCTGTGGAGTCACATTTCTTCGGAATCTTCTCTCAATTCTTGATACACTCTCAGTTTCCCAGATCTTTTCAGATAACCTGCCCAACTGCTCTGGCCGCAGTAGTTGTTATGTCCACTGTCAACATCTCGCACTAAACTTATCAATTCCTAGACGCTTCAAAACAATTAGTTTCTTTAAAGCATTCTTGATTTCTTGCACACGTGGTGGTTGAATATCTATAGCCAATACTTCTGAAGGTTCATCCACATCAACATGGCTGTCCGGTGGGGCACAAATAAGAACAGCTTTTAAGTATTGTCTTTCATTCCAAAATCCCACTTTCATCTGCTTCCTGGGATTTAGGAATAACCACATCCCACCGCCGGTTTCCACCTGGCTTTCACCGCCGGTAATCATTCTACAGTCCTCTTATTTTTATTATTATTATTTATTTTATTTTATTATTTGATTTGCCACACAAACAAAAACAGAATTAAGATTAAAAAGATTAAAAGAAGAATTAAAAAATTACAAAACGGTAATCATTCTACAGTCCTCTTATTTTTATTATTATTATTTATTTTATTTTATTATTTGATTTGCCACACAAACAAAAACAGAATTAAGATTAAAAAGATTAAAAGAATAATTAAAAATTACAAAACTTAATAAGTAGTATAGGAGGAACCCCATTAACCCTTTTTTGGGGAGGATTCAAAGTGGGTAGGATGCGGGCAGAGGACTCTCATTAGCGTGGGGAGGAATAAATTAAGTTAATCTAAAATTGCTTTGGAATATATTAGCGCACCGTGGTATCTCATTATGTATTATGACAAAGGATTACAATAGACCAATTTCGATATTGTAATATTCAGCCTAAAACAATAGACATCACTGCGAGGCTTCGGGAAATAAATCCCACAACCTCTATAATTTATACTCCGGAGCCTTGTGCTGAGGCCTATTATATTGTTTTTGGCTTAATTTCAAAATATCGAAATTGGTCTATTAATAACGGAGGATTAAATTAACATGTTCTGGCCGTTACTGCTGTGGTTTTGAGTTTGCTCTTTGTACACGTTGCTTACAAAAATTCTACAGTAGAAATAAACTTATTTTAGCTGCAATCATATACTTTCACTGCATTGCTTTACAAAAACCTATTTCCTGATAAAGTTTTTGCTTACAGAACCACTGAGGCGAGTTATTCACAACAATCGAAAATAAAACAATAGCACAATTTATCGCTAATTTATCATGCTGAAATGGCAAGAAGGGTAGAAAGGATACTTTGCTTAGCACTGTGTATTCCCAGAAAGTGCGCATGGGATGGCGCGTGGAAGTCTAGTGTATTGCCAGACAGAGATCAAGCCATGTTTTAAACAAGTAACCGTGGGTACAAACACAGGGCTAAAAAAGTGCCCTTTCTGCACTTTCAGCCTGATAAATTAGCGATAAATTGTGTGCTTCAAACAGTTTTGTTCAGTTGTTTTAATCCATCTTTAATACAAAGGTTTCATGTTCGAAAGTTCTCAATCTGGGCTTAAAAAGACAAGAATCCATCCTCTCATTCTTAATGAAACCTTTGATCATCAGAAAATAAATTGTAAAAGTTCATACACCAAAGTTCCAAAGTCGATTCGTGATACTTTCTGTGATGTAAAAAGTCATTCCCTTAAAATAAGTTTTCTCGATATTTATAATGTTTTGGAAAGAAAAAGTAAATAAACAGACACACTTACACCCTCCCCCAATTGTATTGTTGATCTCTCCTCCTCCTCAATCATACTGTTTTCCTTCTCGTCTTCCTCAATTCTATTGTTTCTCTCTCTGTACCCCTTCTGTACCCTGCCTGTACCCCCTCTCTACCCCTTTTGTACCCCTATGTACCCTTCTTGTACCCTCTCTGTACCCTTCCTGTACCCCCTCTGTACCCTTCTTGTACCCTCTCTGTACCCTTCCTGTACCCCCTCTGTACCCTTCCTGTACCCCGTACGCGTTTGTTCCCCATATCCACCCTTCATCGGTCCTACAAACATGGAGCACCCTATCTCCCAGAGGGATTGGCCTTCGCAAATGTATATGAGTACACGAAATAAGTTCGATCCTTACATTCCTCATGTTAGCATCCGAAAATTATTAGCCCGTTAAAATATATTTTTCTAATGGTAAAAGAAAGTAGATTTATTTGCACGAAGACGAAGCAAGGCTTAGAGCATTGCTTGAAGAAACAAGAGCCATCGAAAATATTATTTTCTTGGCCTTTTAAAAGACGAAAACACGACTGAAATAAAAGCTTTTTATTATAACACTGTGTTTTCATTGAATAATTATCTGGCTTATGCACTTTGATTTTAATTGTTTTCGAACTGAAAGGTAAGAAGGTCGTGCTAATTTATCATGCAAATTCCGTCAACCGGTAATTTGCTTCGATGCACAACTAGAAAGCCACTCTTCAGAAATAAGAAACAAATCCATCAACATTTTCCAGTCGCCGGCAGACACACTCGTTCAACGCAGCTTTAATAACCACACCGATTTTTTAAATGTATTTTGATTGTTTATTTAAAGAAATAAAAGCTTTTCAACTATATACCTGTGTGTTTTTTTATTGATTGTATGTTCACTCGTGCTATAGAAGATATTAGAGACGTCAACCATTGTTATTAATGTGCAAACCAGAAAACTATTGGCTGGTGAAACAAAGAGCTGTTTTGTTTAACTTGCTGGCAATTTAAATAACAAAAACAATGTTTGTAAACGAATATCGGTCTATTGTTTTATTTTTGGTTGTTCTGAATAATTCGCTTCAGTGGTTCTGTAAGCAAAAACTTTATCAGGAGATAGGTTTTTGTAAAGTAATGCAGTGAAAGTATATGATTCCCGCTGCAATAAGTTTTCTACTGTAGAACTTTGTAAACAACGTGTAGAATAAAAACCAAAGAGCAAACTCAAAACCACAGCAGTAACGGCCATAACATGTTATTCCCGGGAGGGGGTGGGTGTGTTTAGCCAAAATCTCACTGTTTACAAGTAAATTATAGCCTGTGTCAGACCATGTGATGTTCGAGATCCCGAGACACGTTACTTTGCCCATCTGGAAATTGGATAACATCACGTGGACTGAAATAGGAAAACAGACAAACGAAGCTAAAAAGTCTATTCAGGGAAAATAACAAAAATTAAACCTCGACCATGTGGAAATAAGGATTTATGGTACACAAAGCTTCAGTGATATTTCGCCACTCGAACCGCTTGAAACCCGCCACTTGGCGAGCCTCCTCCCAACTCTTCAATCCCAACTTCTCACTCCTTTCCTTTTGAGCCATTCAACCCCAAGTGGTTCTTGGTCTTCTCCCTCCCACTGGGAGCCAGCTCAATGCTTTTCTTGGATCGTCACCGGACTGTATCCTCAAAACACGGCCAATCTATAACCATCGCGTCTTCTTTACTTCAGCCTTGCTGAGGGGACTCCAGGCCACTTATGATAATGCTTCATTTGAGATGCGCCCTGGCCACCAAACTCTCAAGATCCGCCTCAGACGCCTGTTCTGAAATGAGCCCAGCATCATATTCTCCTTATTCATTTTCCAGTTTTCAGCTCCATATAGCAAAACAGGCTTTACTTCTGAACTGAACAGATTTATGTTGGTCCCAGTATTGAACGTTTAACACGTAGAAAGCTGCTCTTGCCTTAGTTGGCCTTGATGCAACATGTCTTTCCGTCCCTCCCTTCTCGTCCACTATTGATCCTAGATATGTAAAGTGATCTACCATTTCAATATCAGCAACCTGAAGCTTGATGGGAGTATTGGTGCGGTTGTTCATTTCAAGTGCCCCTTCCAACGTCCAGTTTCAGCCTCACTCGCCACAATAGAACCCTACGTCATCTGTCTTCCTTTGCAAGTGCTCCTGTGGAGTCACATTTCTTCGGAATCTTCTCTCAATTCTTGATACACTCTCAGTTTCCCAGATCTTTTCAGATAACCTGCCCAACTGCTCTGGCCGCAGTAGTTGTTATGTCCACTGTCAACATCTCGCACTAAACTTATCAATTCCTAGACGCTTCAAAACAATTAGTTTCTTTAAAGCATTCTTGATTTCTTGCACACGTGGTGGTTGAATATCTATAGCCAATACTTCTGAAGGTTCATCCACATCAACATGGCTGTCCGGTGGGGCACAAATAAGAAAAGCTTTTAAGTATTGTCTTTCATTCCAAAATCCCACTTTCATCTGCTTCCTGGGATTTAGGAATAACCACATCCCACCGCCGGCTTCCACCTGGCTTTCACCGCCGGTAATCATTCTACAGTCCTCTTATTTTTATTATTATTATTTATTTTATTTTATTATTTGATTTGCCACACAAACAAAAACAGAATTAAGATTAAAAAGATTACAAAAGAAAAATTAAAAATTAAAAAACTTAATAAGTAGTATAGGAGGAACCCCAATAACCCTTTTTTGGGGAGGATTCAAAGTGGGTAGGATGCGGGCAGAGGACTCTCATTAGCGTGGGGAGGAATAAATTAAGTTAATCTAAAATTGCTTTGGAATATATTAGCGCACCGTGGTATCTCATTATGTATTATGACAAAGGATTACAATAGACCAATTTCGATATTTTAATATTCAGCCTAAAACAATAGACATCACTGCGAGGCTTCGGGAAATAAATCCCACAACCTCTATAATTTATACTCCAGAGCCTTGTGCTGAGGCCTATTATATTGTTTTTGACTTAATTTCAAAATATCGAAATTGGTCTATTAATAACGGAGGATTAAATTAACATGTTCTGGCCGTTACTGTTGTGGTTTTGAGTTTGCTCTTTGGTTTTTATTCTACACGTTGTTTACAAAGATTCTACAGTAGAAATAAACTTATTTTAGCTGCAATCATATACTTTCACTGCATTGCTTTACAAAAACCTATCTCCTGATAAAGTTTTTGCTTACAGAACCACTGAGGCGAGTTACATCGCCAGAAATACGCGACATGGCCGCCATTTTGAATTCGAAATTAGAGGCTCAGGTTATTCTAGTGGCTTTGATGGAATATAGAGAATGTATGGGCTAAAAACGCAAATCTAAATATTTCTCGCGTTTTAAAAATCAAGGTACTTAGTTTCAAGCGGTACTAAAAAATTTAACCTTTCACTGACAAACTCCGGTAAATATTTGGATTGCTACGAATATTTTGGCCTTTACTTTTTTGAATTGAATTCGTACACCGACATAATCGCGTCAAGTCCATACAATTACTGTATTTTTTTGTACTCGAATTGGTTGGAAATAGTTTCTAACTCGCCAGAAGTCATTGAAATCGTACATACACAACTTAGTTTCAAGTGATCCCACGTTCGGGAAGGCTTATACATACCTCTAAAATCCATGAATTTCGCCCACAGAATAAATCGACCTTTACTTTTGAGATGAGAAATAACATTGGTGTATTTCTTCCATGAAATTCCGCCATATTGTTCGCTAAAGTACGAAAAATTCGTCATCTTTCCGCGGCCATAACTTGACTTAGAATTGGAGAACCAGCTCGAGGGAACTTCCATTGGAACGCCTTAAGGCCTTTTCTTTGAACTCCATATGAAAAATGTCCCTTTGATGCTCCCTTATCACCAAAAATGGTCCCGAAAGGGACCTGTTTTCGGCATCTTATACTGAGCCCTCGATGGCTCGTCGATTTGGCGGGAGGGTCAGCGGTTTATACCATTTTGGCACGAAAATTCAAAATAAAATACCAAGTTTCTTGATAAAAATAGAGCTGCAGTGCAGTGGAGGATTCGTAGCCGGCTGATACTTGACTATAATTTCAAAACATCGAGAAAGGGATAATTTTACGTACCCCTGCGACCACTCTGCGGGAAATGATCCTTTCCACGTTATAGCGCCGTGGTAGAACATTCACTTCTCCTCGCACTCGTCTGGCTTTTGGCAATTCTAAAGTCTCGAGATCCTTGTAGAATCCAACTGAACGACCCACTCGCTTCGAGGAGCGATGGTCCGCCATCTTGAATGAGACAACGTGCGCTCAAGGGTACAACCGCTGACCGATTTCCAAAATGGCGGATGTCGCGTATTTCTGGCGATGATTCACAACAATCGAAAATAAAACAATAGCACAATTTATCGCTAATTTATCATGCTGAAATGGCAAGAAGGGTAGAAAGGATACTTTGCTTAGCACTGTGTATTCCCAGAAAGTGCGCATGGGATGGCGCGTGGAAGTCTAGTGTATTGCCAGACAGAGATCAAGCCATGTTTTAAACAAGTAACCGTGGGTACAAACACAGGGCTAAAAAAGTGCCCTTTCTGCACTTTCAGCCTGATAAATTAGCGATAAATTGTGTGCTTCAAACAGTTTTGTTCAGTTGTTTTAATCCATCTTTAATACAAAGGTTTCATGTTCGAAAGTTCTCAATCTGGGCTTAAAAAGACAAGAATCCATCCTCTCATTCTTAATGAAACCTTTGATCATCAGAAAATAAATTGTAAAAGTTCATACACCAAAGTTCCAAAGTCGATTCGTGATACTTTCTGTGATGTAAAAAGTCATTCCCTTAAAATAAGTTTTCTCGATATTTATAATGTTTTGGAAAGAAAAAGTAAATAAACAGACACACTTACACCCTCCCCCAATTGTATTGTTGATCTCTCCTCCTCCTCAATCATACTGTTTTCCTTCTCGTCTTCCTCAATTCTATTGTTTCTCTCTCTGTACCCCTTCTGTACCCTGCCTGTACCCCCTCTCTACCCCTTTTGTACCCCTATGTACCCTTCTTGTACCCTCTCTGTACCCTTCCTGTACCCCCTCTGTACCCTTCTTGTACCCTCTCTGTACCCTTCCTGTACCCCCTCTGTACCCTTCCTGTACCCCGTACGCGTTTGTTCCCCATATCCACCCTTCATCGGTCCTACAAACATGGAGCACCCTATCTCCCAGAGGGATTGGCCTTCGCAAATGTATATGAGTACACGAAATAAGTTCGATCCTTACATTCCTCATGTTAGCATCCGAAAATTATTAGCCCGTTAAAATATATTTTTCTAATGGTAAAAGAAAGTAGATTTATTTGCACGAAGACGAAGCAAGGCTTAGAGCATTGCTTGAAGAAACAAGAGCCATCGAAAATATTATTTTCTTGGCCTTTTAAAAGACGAAAACACGACTGAAATAAAAGCTTTTTATTATAACACTGTGTTTTCATTGAATAATTATCTGGCTTATGCACTTTGATTTTAATTGTTTTCGAACTGAAAGGTAAGAAGGTCGTGCTAATTTATCATGCAAATTCCGTCAACCGGTAATTTGCTTCGATGCACAACTAGAAAGCCACTCTTCAGAAATAAGAAACAAATCCATCAACATTTTCCAGTCGCCGGCAGACACACTCGTTCAACGCAGCTTTAATAACCACACCGATTTTTTAAATGTATTTTGATTGTTTATTTAAAGAAATAAAAGCTTTTCAACTATATACCTGTGTGTTTTTTTATTGATTGTATGTTCACTCGTGCTATAGAAGATATTAGAGACGTCAACCATTGTTATTAATGTGCAAACCAGAAAACTATTGGCTGGTGAAACAAAGAGCTGTTTTGTTTAACTTGCTGGCAATTTAAATAACAAAAACAATGTTTGTAAACGAATATCGGTCTATTGTTTTATTTTTGGTTGTTCTGAATAATTCGCTTCAGTGGTTCTGTAAGCAAAAACTTTATCAGGAGATAGGTTTTTGTAAAGTAATGCAGTGAAAGTATATGATTCCCGCTGCAATAAGTTTTCTACTGTAGAACTTTGTAAACAACGTGTAGAATAAAAACCAAAGAGCAAACTCAAAACCACAGCAGTAACGGCCATAACATGTTATTCCCGGGAGGGGGTGGGTGGGGTATTCCTTGTAATTTATAGTGGGGATGTGCAGCCCGGATCGCCAAATCCAGACCCTATTTCAGAACAATGCATGCCATTTTCCACACCCATGGCCTCAAAAATCCATACCCGTTTTCAGACCTGACCTTGAAAATATACCCCCTTTTACACCCGCTAGGTAACATTTAGCTGGAATGATATATTTTATCTAATTCTCTTTCTCTCTCATCAGTTACTCGTCCCAGTTACTGAGAAGGAAAATATGTTTATAAGCATTCGTAAACGTTCCCCAAAAAACCATACCCAATTTCAGACCATAAAAGCCAAAATCTATACCCGCTTTCAGACCAAAACGGCTCATAAATATTAATCATCCGCAAAAAAATTGACATGTGTTATCAATTGTAATCCTTTGTCATAATACATAATGAGATACCACAGTGCGTTAATATATTCCACAGCAACTTTAGATCAGCTTAATTTATTCCTCCCCACGCTAATGAGAGTCCTCCACTTCGTCTGTCCGCATCCTCCCCACTTTAATGAAAATCCTCCCCAAAAACAGGGGTTAACTCGGTCCCTCCTATACGGTTTCAATATACAAGATTGCAATTAATAAAGAATAGAAAAAATGGCGAGGGGACGTAATTGGGCTTGCAAGCTTAGGTTCCCTCACAAGAAACACCAATGACTAAATTAGGAGTGTTGGTCCCTGCCGTACCTCCAGAAAGGTGGTCGATCTCCGAACGCTGTAGTTTCGGTGACATGTGTTTTTTTTTTTTGTGATCAAGTTGTTGGCCCGATACGCAACGCCCTACCAGGAGGACCAAGAGACTGTGTTTTCACCATTCCTGCAGGAGCTACGCTCTCTCCGGCTAAGCTCTCGAATGTCACGGAAACACATAGGCCTCCCTGTCACGTCAAGGTGACCATTTAGGTGAGTTTGATAAATCGCAGTACAAAATGAAACATCAGATCAACCTTGCACAAACCGTAATCTTTAAAGACGCCTCCTGGCTCTAAAAGCTGTCAAATGGAAAGTTTTGACCACCAAAGCAATTCGCTTTCTTGCTCTTATTCTTCATTGACGGGCGATAACTTTCTTGGCAAAATTCTCTTCTTTGTATACTGTATTCGACTCGCCTCGTGATCGGACGCCAATGACTGTCATGGTTGCAAAGACAATCTTGTGGAAAACGGCAAAAGTCTCACACTGCACAATTTCTTGTCTTTAATTTGCGAATAAGTGTCAAAAACACGGGCTTCGTGCTTCATGGGTTTCAAAAACCTCGAAACAATAAAAGCACTGGGCCTTTAACCTCGTCAGTGCTTTCATCTGTTTCTCGGAACATATTACGTCTTAGTCTGATGTAAAACCTCACCTAACTTTAAAAAATAAGCTTCATATTTCGACTTGCATATCTTTGCTATTGTTCCGTGTAACTTATATTCAAGAGGAACTTAACTATGCTGGAAAATTCAGACTACTTTTGGGGCCGAACTCTCATAAACATATGATAAGATTCCAACGCGGAATTAAACCGGAAGTAGAAGTCGAATATATGCTTTTCATCCCTCGAAACTGTTATTAAATCACATTCTAGAAAGAAAGCTTCCTGTTTTATTGCACTGGGAGAGAATTTTGAAGGGATCATATCAAAGCAGCGATGTTTTTGTTGCCGTGATATCGTGGTGATATCGTGTTGATGACAACTTCATCATCTCAATCCTTCGAGCTTTATGTTATTGAAGAATTCATCATCAATGAAGCAACTAAGTTATCTTCAAAATCACTCTGTGCAGATATTTTATCCAATTTAAATTACGTTAAACGCCATGAACTGACAGTTTATGAAACAGATAGTTGCAGTTCGTCGAAAACGTCCAGCTGATCGGCTGACGTTCACTTCGATTAAATCAGTGGGTGTTTAAATTCTTGTGTGGTATGCACAAGAAAGACTACACCAAATTCAATAAGCGTACCTTCAGAAACCGTTGTGAACTTGAAAATACTCTCCATGAAACATATTTAACACTGCCTTTTACAGTGTCGACGTTTTCTTCCCTCCGTTCCACTTTACAGAAGCTGGTACGAAAAACACTAGTTCCCAGTTCCCCTAGCTTTTTTCCGGTTGCTACGTGTCTTTGTTTGCAATTCAGCTCTAACAAAATTAATAGTTCCGTTAGTCCAATCCCATATGTGTTACACCTTTTCATATCTAATCCATCACATGATAACACCTGTTTTCATTATCCGTTTCAGTCCGTTTGCTTGGAGTTAACAAGGTTGTTGATACGTGTCTCCAGAGACCTCAGCCAGGTAGTTGTATACCCACAAAAAGCGTCCGGCATTTCTGAGAATTATGTCTGCTCGCTGAAAACTGGACGCTTTATGACCTGAGCTGCAACGGTTCGTTGACAAACAGGCGACTTACCCAACAAAGAGCGGAATATAAAGGGTTCGGGCAACAGCAGCAATTTTGGGATGGTTGTATACCGATTAATTCTAACACATTCGGAAATTGTGTAATTTTTTCGGGCAGGGAGGTTACAGCCCTCCCCCCCCCCCCCCAAGTACGAAGGTGCCCGTACGCTTATGCCTGGGACTAAATTAGGTGACACTACATTTCTAGAGTACACTAGTCCTGCGAGTAGCTAGTCCCTGCAATTGAAACAAGTTGCGGGGCAAGTCCCATCATGTGAACTAACCACTTTTGTTTAAAAAACATATCTGGTAATTTGGTCCCTGCGACTTGCCTTACGAATTGAAACCAGAATTCGTGAGAGAAATCTCTGCAAAGTTATCGGTATATAATTTGGTTTGATCAACTGGGTTGATAATGTCAGTTGGCCACCGTAAAGAGATTCAATTGCTGACGTTTCGAGCGTTAGCCCTTCGTCGGAGCGAATCAAGGCAATTGAATCTCTTTACGGTGGCCAATTGACATTATCAACCCAGTTGATGAAACCAAATTATATTGTTATACTTCCCACCGACGCAACACCACAGTTTCTTTAGAAACTTACCCCCTCTTATCGCTATATAGTTCACGCCATGTGATGGGATGCTTGTCCATGGCAGGGTTACCCCCCAGCAGTAAATTCGCCTGTGCCCATTTATACACCTGGGTGAAGAGAGGCACTGTGAGAGTAAAGTGCCTTGCCAAAGAACACAACGCAGTGCCCCGGCCGAGGCTCGAATCTCACGGGACCATTTTTCTGCTCATATGAAATGTATTTCGATTACTCGTTGGCTGCGTTAGAATCAAGTGAGACGGGATCTCAAGGATAGAATAACAACCAGTGACATAGGCCAATCACTACTATCTTTGTCGCAGTGTGTACCATTGCCATTTGTAGACGTCGAATTTAATTCAGGCGAATTCAATTCACATTAAATTCGTCGATCAGTGGACGATTAGTCCACCTGTGATTTGGACGTCGTATTAATAACACGAATTTAATTTTCAAGTTACCCGGGTCTTCATATCCGAGCTTTTAGCATTTATATAGTGTCCAGCAGTGAATTTAAAAAACGCATGAAATGCGCAGATTACGCGGGTAAACAAAAATGAAATGGCGAGGGTCTTCGTTGAAGGGTTCATTTTGCCCAGTAGCCCCAGCACACGGCACACAATAACCCACACATTTGTTTGGCTCCTATCCCAACGTCTCTTCTTGTTCTTTGGCAACTCGAACATTCCAATCGAACACATCAACTTTTTTCACAAGTTATGCATGAATAATCTGTATTCCTCGGGCTAATTCTGCACGCGGACGGCAACTTTTTCGCCACAGGCTCGAAAAGACATTTCGAGCGAGGAAAACATGCGAAGCGGGAAAGGCGCGGGAAAAGTGAGAACGAAGGAATTGTTTGCGCATGCTACATGAACGAAACTTACCACGGGCTCAAAGCATATACATTTACGAGCCCCTCCCAGGGGTTTTAGGGAACACGGGAACTGTAGTATTTATTTTCAGGGAACAGGGGATATTTTCAAATTATTTTAAGGGAACAGGGGAACTCTTGACTAGATTGTTGGGATCATTTTTGGGAACAAGGGGTTTTAGTAATGGGGAACAAGGGATAAAATCCAAAAAGGTTAAGGGATCTTAGGAACATGCACCCCCCCCCTGGGAGGGGCTCATTTACCTTTAAATTAAAAGTCACCCTCTGTACTATTTTCACTGGCGTGCGAGCCGGGGGAGGGGGGGGGGGGGGGGTGCAGTCCTCCAGTTTCGAAAAGTTTCCACAATTTTCGGGCAAAACGCTCAGGATTAGTGTAGCAGCAGTTTCAATTTTTTGGCGGTTGTATACAGGTTTTAAGCTAACGCATTCGGGAATTGTGTAATTTTTTCGGGCAGTGAGGTTACAGCCAACCCCCCCCCCCCCCCGACCTCACCCCCAAGCCCGAAGGTGTCCTTATTGTCTTGGCATTGCAATGACATTCTGCTATAATTATTTAATTTAACAATAGCTGCCTACATGAACAACTGACCTCTTACTGGCAAACGGAAAGAAAAAAGCGCTTTGTCCAACATACAGCTTGGAATTTTTTTCATAACCGAGTTGTTACCAAAAGATACACAATTTCACAACGGTTTAATGTTAGGTTTAATTTAATAAAAGCACTTTTATTCAAAGTCAAAAGGGTATTAAAATACTTGTTTTTCTCGGTATAGTTTAGAAATTGATGTTATTACATGTGGTACTAATTACTGCGAGTAAGCCGGCGGAATACTGCCGAGACTAGACAAGGAACAGCGCTGATAATCTCATAAAAGGACATTGCCTTCCTCTTGCCTGGTGATTACTTCCAAACGGAGCGAACAAACTTATATTCGACAAAGCAAATAGGGCAGAAAAGAAACGTATAAACTTAACCATTGCTTTTTTCAAGCTGCTCATACCAGCACCTGGATCAGTCGTAGCTCCTATGCCATGCGCACTAACAGACCATATGCGTGCCATGCACAACAACGCTGCCCTTCACATTGCGGGCGCAATGCAGACATAAAGAAATACGGGATATCCGCACATCTTAATTGCACACAATAGACCATTTCCGAGTTCCCTTTTCCCTCTGTTTCAAAACGAGTCTAAGTGCGAAACTATTCATATGGAAATGAGCTCGTTTTGCATGAGAATGAAGATGCAGGTAAAACACATTTTAATAACAATGGTTTCGCACTTAGACTCGTTTTGACACTGAGGCAAAAGAGAACTCGGAAATGGCCTATTATAATGACTCCCGCGTAACCTCGGCAGCAATTACAGCTTGAACGAATCAAACAATCGATATCCAAATCTGTATAGAATTTTGTTTTATTTCATGTACAAAATATTTGAAAAATGATTACTTGCTTTTTTGTAGCTGGCCTTCTTTGTAACACAACATAAAATTATACACCGGTGCATATAGAAACGATTGTCTGTGTTTTGTTTTTAATCTTGAAATAAACTAACAACTTATAGTCAATGTCAATACTGGCAACGATTTGTCACAAAAATGGAACTTAAGGTGCTTACAAATGAGGATACCGTGTGCCATAGACATTCGTAGAACCTGTCCAATCTCGGGCTCTCTCTTCATCAGGTAACCCATGGCATCAGAGTAAATTAGCGACATTTTGAAACCTGGTGCATCCTTTCCTTCACATGATGCTGCAGTCGAACTCTGACAAAGCTGAAGCAACAACAGTCACAACAGCAGCGACAGGTTCTGCAAATGGTGCTGCCGGAGGGTAAAGAGTTATGGCTTTACCAGCAGCTGGGGCCACTTTTTCTATAACCTTAAGCCCTTGCTTTATGTAGCTTGGTTTCTCAACAGCTTGTCGTTCCTCCTCATTCTTTGCCATCCTTTGATGTAGAACACTCGTCATTTCTGCTCTTGAAGTCATCGAATTCTCAACCCGCTCCTTCCTTTCCGCTTCATCGTCGCTTGATTCTTTTATTTTTTTGGTTCCATCAAGCTGGATATCCATTTTTTCAAACAGTGATCGCACCTCTTCAGAATGGCGGTCATTCATTCTCTTCAACGACGTTTCCATCTCGCCTTTCGGTAGTGCACTCATCTGCGAACGGAGTGCCGACTTCTCTTCCTCGTGCTTGGCGATCAATTCCGACATGTTCTTTATCATCTTCATGTTTTCTTCGTTTGATTCTTGCAGCTGCAGAAATCGCTCCTCCAAGACACGGTTTTCCTCTATGAAATATTTTCTTTCTCGCTCGGCCTGAATCATACTTGCCGCCATCATGTTCTGCAGTTGCTCTCGCTGCACTTTCTGCTCATTTGCCAATTGCTCGCGCACTTCACCTCTCTCCTGTTCCAATCTGGCGATCAACATTTCCATCTTTGCAAGAACGAAAAAGAAACAAAACTTTCAGCAACAACTATAAGCAACAAAAGTCACGATTCAAATGATCCTGTAATAGTAATAGTAACGGTAACGGTAACGGTAACGGAAGCGGTAACGGTAACGGTAACGTAGTAATAGTAACAGTAATTCAAATAGTAGTCTATTCTCACCTGTCTCCCTCACGCCTATTGTTGAGTATGGGCACCAACAGTCTCGATCTGTTGACTTATATAATCCTAATATAAAACTGAGGTGGGTAGGGCGGGAAAAAGCCACAGAAACGAGACCTGAGAAGGATAGGCGTAAAAGGAAACGAATGAGAACGGTCAACATGTTGAATATAAACTGCTTAGCAGCTTCGAGAGAATGGCATCACTCCTTTGTCTACTCTGCCTTTTATACGCGCGAGGTGAGACCGCTGAGAATAGTAGTCTATTCTCACCTGTCTCCCTCACGCCTATTGTTGAGTATGGGCACCAACAGTCTCGTGTTGAAGATAACCCTAAAATACCACGGCGGAAACTACAAAAACCGCACAAACGGATGCCCATCCTCAAAATGAGAACCCCAAACTAAAAACCCCATCCTAACAAAAACAGAAATTAGGAACGAGGAAACGCAGAAACGAAGTCTTTTAAGCGATTAAGATGAAATCTTGACTAATATGGGCGTTGTCTGCCATTTCCTGGGCCTCAGTAAGAAGAGATCCCTTATAATTGACCCAACGTGGCGAGTTAACAGAAATCTTGGCAGGATCAAAGTTGGGAGTCTTTTCCCAGTCATGAAAAGGCATCTTGAAAAACTAGAACAGAAGAAAGAAAAGGTAAGGCCCAGGGAATGGCAAACTCAGCCCCGGTAATCCGAGAGGGAACATTCGTTCCCCTTGAGAATGCCACCCGAGGGAAGAAGAAAGAGGAGCGAGAACAATATAGCGAGTGGATAACAGTAAAGCGAGTGGGCAAATATAAAATATATAAAATATAAGTCGGTATTAAGGGATAAAAGGGTGAAGGATTAAAGACGGAAACCCCGAAATAACAAAAAATAAAGGAAACATAAGGCAAGTAAAAACAATGCACTATTCGCCTAGAGAAAAATCTTTATTGCATAAGATGATACAACAAAATTATGTTGAAGGACGGTTAAATCGAGGCTGAGCAGCAGAAGAAGGCTGACGAGAAGGAGCGCGCTTCCAACACTGGGGTGACTTATGCCCTGGTTCACCACATGTGTAACAAATAACGCGAGAGGATGGCCGCTGATAGGCTTGAAAATATGGTTGCTGATATGGCAATCGTCCTCTACGCGTCTGTGTGCGATACGGTGAGGACCGCTGGAAGGACTTGTCAACCTTCGAGATCGTTTCGATAACACGGGAGAAATCCTTGTCAGCTAACAAAGCCAGGAAATACGCCTTGAACTGCTCAGCTGGGACGTGGAGCTTCTCTCTCAAAGTCGAAGCGATAACATCATAGCTGGCGGCCTTGGGGTGACTGGAGGACTTTGCAACAGAAGCTAATTCTTCTGCGTAACGAAGCGCTTCATACTTGTCGAAGTCCTCAACTCTTCTGCCACCATAATATGAAATTCTCTGTATCAATGACTCGACTGAGGTGCCTTGTGCACTTTCGAGTAAACGATAATGCAGGGCTGACAGAAATAAAAAATTTAAAAAAGGAACTGAATAAAAAGAAAGATTCCAACAATAGGCAAGGAAAACACAAAAGGTGTAAAAACAACAATGTAATATAGCCATAAAAAACACAGCGCACAACTTGTGACCATGAAAGTGGCACGTGAAGCTAACACATTCGAAACCGCTAAATAGCTCAAATAAAGAGCGAGGAAAAAACATGACGGATTTTAAAGATGAAAATAAACAAACATACGAATTCAGAATGGCCCGCGAAGCCCACGTGAAAAGAGGGCAAAAGTTGAGAATCAGGGCGAAAAACAAACCAAACAAAAGTATAGCCCGCGAGGCCCACACAAAGGGGCAAATAGTTTATAACGGCGAGTAATATACAAAACAAAATAGGGCTTGCACAGCTCACACAAAACGAGGGCAAAAGTTAAAAGCAGGGCGAATATTTTACAAAACAAAGTTTTAGCCCGCACAGCCCACTGGTAAAGAGGGCAAACGTTATAAGCAGGGAAAATAATATGCAAAACAAAATTTAGCCCGCTGAGCTCACACAAAACGAGGGTAAACTTTTAAAGCAATTTAAATATAGTGTAATACGGTAATTATATCCCGTACTAGCCTACACGAAACGAGGGTAAAGTTTTAGAAGCAGAACGAATATACAAATAAAAATTTAGCCCGCACAGCCCACATGAAACGAGGGCAAACGTTAAAAGCAGGGCGAATAATTTATAAAACAAAATGTAGCCCGCTCAGCCCACACGAAACGAGGGCAAAGTTAAAAGCAGGGCAAATAATATATCAGACAAAATTTAACTCGCACAGCCCACACGAAACGAGGGCAAACGTTAAAAGCCGGGCATATAATATATCAGACAAAATTTAGCCCGCACAGCCCACACGAAATGAGGGCAAACGTTAAGAAGCAGAGCAAATAATATATCCAACAAAATTTAGCCCGCGCAGCCCACACGAAACGAGGGCAAACGTTAAGAAGCAGGGCAAATAATATATCCAACAAAACTTAGCCCGCACAGCCCGTAGAAAAGCGGGCAAATGTTAAGAAGCAGGGCAAATAATTTTCTAAGAGGAAATGAAACACAGCTCACGTAGGGCAAACAACATACAAGGTTTGGAAGCGAAATACTAGGGAACCAGAACGAAACACGTGGTAACGAACGGATAAAATAAAGTTTCACAAACCGCCAAAGAAACTTCGTTTGCTTGCACTGGTGCTTGTGCAGGCGGTTGAGCTTGTTCTTCTGGCGCTACTGGTGCTTGAGCTTGATGTGCTAACGCCGCCGGTGCTTGACCTTCTTGTGCTTGGTTTTGTAAGACAACTTGAGCTTGTTGGACTGCATCTGCAGGGACTTGCGGGTCAGCCATGGTAATCTGAACAGCTTAGCAGCTTCGAGAGAATGGCATCACTCCTTTGTCTACTCTGCCTTTTATACGCGCGAGGTGAGACCGCTGAGAATAGTAATCATGAGTACTAATGGTAATACCGGCATTACGATCACGAATGTCGTTCGAAGCAGTCGATAGCTTAGGACCTAATGGACAATACCAGTTTACCTCTCTTTTGTGCTCTTGATTTTCTTGCTGCAAGCGAAGTCGTTGTTCCTATAAACATAATGTAAATAATTACTTGACACTCAGCTAATTTCATAAATAATAAATATGTTCACCTGGATATATTCTATACAGTTAAATAGCTAGGTGTGTAGACTTGTTCAAAGGATTTGAATTATTAAAGTACATACTAAAGTAGTAGTAGCAGTAGTAGTAAAACTTTATTTATACACGGTATCATTTCATACTGTACTCATTTTCATGCTCTTCCAACAAATTAAAATATCTAACTTAATTAATTTTTGGTACAAATTATACTAAAAGCTATAAAAACTACCCTTTATTACCTAACGTAAATTAGTTTATTGTCTTCGCGCTAAGAGGCAAGCTGTTTCAAAGAATAGAACACCGCGATATTGAAAACTTCGTTTGCCTGCTTCAGTACTCAGTCTAGGAACGAAAAGGTTGCATTCTGAATTTCTTAGATTATGCGAGTGAACCCTGGAAGAAGGTTTAAAAATACTACTTAAACGAGCTGGAGAAAGGTTGTGGATGGCCTTAAACGAAATAACTTCTAGATGCTCAGAACGCCGTCGCTCCAGAGAATCCCAACCGAGGTCACTGAGTAAACTGGACGATCTAATATTTAAGTCAGAGAAAGTGATTAAGCGTGCAGCCCTATTTTGTAGATTGACACACACCAATGCTTCCCCATACAGAGTTACAGTAATCGAAGTATGGTTGGACGAGAGCTTTATAGGTCATAATAAGAGTCCCATACTGACCACATAAACGTAGACTTCTTCCCATTATAGTCAAGTTTCTCGTACAAACGGCACTCAGAGTCCGAAATTACTGCCTGTTCTGTAGAGAATTTAATTTGGTGGAGGGATAATTGTCGTGTCCGGACGCCATATTGACGAAAGCCTGCTAAAAGTTAATTCCGAAGTATATATACTGGTGAAAGTAGCGAAATGCGCTCTCTTATATTTTGTCAAAATGTACTCGTTAAGGTGAGAGGAAGTTCTAGAATACACAGGCTTACCTCAAGTCGTCTCCTCTCTTGCTCTCGATAAGCTTCCTCTGCCATCTCTCTGGCTTTAGATGCTTTCTCGTCAAAATGTTTCAATTGTCTAAGCCGCTCTAGGTGTTGCTTTGTTTCTTTCGCCAGCTCCTACAACAGGTTCAATAATTACTTTTGAAAAAAGGTTTACCTGCATCTTTTTTATCTATTATCATCAGCCTCTAACATAACCTCGTCCCCAGGGGTTATCCGCGTCGTATCCCGAACAGCCATGATTAAGTGTTTCAATAACAACTCTAAAGGGGAATCCTTGTTTACAATATTTGCCTCATTAGCATAATCGATTCAGTTTGTGACAGAGCTACAAAAAAATCAGTTCTGAATATTGAAAGTTCATAGCACGATTTACTCTGCCAGTGAATTTCAGCTCGATGCATTGAATTCTTTTTGTCTGACGCGGCTTTAAAAACTCAAAATTTTACAAAGAATGTATGAGCTCAGAAATTTTGGAGTTTTTTAAAGACAATTTCTCCTTGAATATTACACGCAAAGAGCTAAACATTTCACCACATAATAAATTTCACTAGCTCTTTAACTGTTTGGAGTCCATTCATATCTAACATGTTACCTTCTGTACGCCAAACCGTATGCTAATGAGAAAAAGGTAAACAATGACGTCAGCTTGAATCCCCCTATAGCTCAGGCTTGTCCTAAATATAACCTGTACAATTAATACTTTTGCCTCCTCAGCATTCATAGGTCGTGTCTTTCAACATTTGCATTTGACCTTTAGCTGTATTGAAAAAAAGATTGGAAATGGACTAGCAAGTGTATTCTAGATGAAAAGTTTGCAAAAAAAAAAAACAAATTATATCTTACGGGGTGGAAGTCAAAGAACGCTTCAGCAATAGCGTCTTTGGCACCCACTGCGCATGCGTCGTAGTCTTCTTTAATGAGATGATACACTTCCATGACGTCATCAAAAGATAGCTTGGACCCGTCGATTCCTTGCAATTGCTGAAGGACTGGATCCAGGTGTTTTCTTTTAAGATGCAACAGGAGGTCGTCACAGAATTGTCGCGTCAGCTTGGCATTATCACTCTGCCACTGGCCCAACTCTTCGTTTAATTTCGTCTAAAAAGTAAAATAGTTAAAAATAGTTAAAAAAAAAAGATGTGAAATGAAAATGCGTCAACATTTTGTTTTGAAACAGGAGAGTAAAAAATATTCTGTCTCAGCATTTCACAATTGAATAGTGGAGAGAAAACAATACCAGTTGGGATATTCAAGCTAGAGATATCGATAGTGACGGATTCAGTGAACAGTCGTTACTACTAACAGAACCTGCCGTTACTGTGCTTGCTACATTGTTGATAGCGAGTAAAACGATTAAAAACAGATTGTACAGGAAAAAGACAGTTTGAAGGCGAAGGGAAAAGATTTGTCGATTTGAAATTGCACTACTAAAAAGTACCATTGTCACTTACAATCAAAATAATGAAACTGAATGAAATGAAGTGAAATGAATAACGGGCTTGGGTGTATCATGAATCATGGAACCCTCTGGAATAATCATGGACACGAGCTCCTGTCATGGGTTTCATTTTGAGGGGTTTTCCATAGTTTCCATAATTTTCGATGACACCTGTCGGGCCTTCAGAGTGAACGGAACACAAGACGGCCGTTATAGCCACTTAAATAATAGATTTCTCAAATTTTCTGGAATTCGCTTTTCCATACAAAAAAGGGTCAATTTTTCTGTATTTTCAAGTGCAAAAGAACAGGCCTTATGCTTGTTCAGTCATCTTCATTTTAACCTTAAAATGCAGATACAGCATTCATTTTCAAAAAGCCGCACGTGGGTTGTGAGATTTTTATTTCCTGAAATCAGGAAAGAAAGTTTTGTCAATGCTATTGCGCCAATTTGGCCCTTTCTTCTCTTATTCTGAGTGGGCTTCTGTTCAAATTTGCCGCTCTGATGATTATGAATAATTTATGATGCCCAAGCATTCTACCCCATGCCGAGCGAAACAGATCAAGTACTATAAGTTCTCTTACGTAAACAAATCTTAAAATATTGTTACCTTGAGCTTCCTCATATGCTTTTCAACAGTGTTTGTAGAAATTTCAGTTGTTTCCAACATAAACAGGCTTTCGCTC
>OX393561.1:10036575-10039175 GCA_947652115.1 Blastomussa wellsi
AATTTAGAGAGCTTAAGCAACAGAAATAAAACAGAAAAACAGTACTAACAAAGACAGTGAGTAGCAAAACATATGGCAAACTACAGCTCATGATCTGCCAAGTGTCAAAAAAAAATTCACAGGGTTAAAGAAATGGTGAAGACCTGTGACCTCAGCTAAATATTTGCTAAATTACTGAGTCGGACGGGACTGTTTGAGTTGAAGTTCCCCTAATTATACAGAATATAATAAGCATTCAAAAAAACACAAAGCGAAATAGCTCGAAAACGAGTTTAATCTGAGACAAATGTCAGGAACCGCAAGAGTTATATACGGCATGCTGTCAACTCCTTTAGTAACATTTGTATACGATCACGAAAGCGATTCATCTGAAAGTACTCGCCCTTCGAGGATTCCACACTATTTATTCCAAGTGTTTGGAACTCCTTATTCACTAGCAGCTCAGCCTTGAAAGATTTATAACCGCTTTCATGTAAGATTTCGTCTTTCGATCTTTCATAATAATCCCCGCGGATCACTTCCGTAGCTTTCCAAGGCATCGATTGCTTGATACACAGGGATCTTGAGTATACAGCAGACTGTACAGAGCGGACTTTGTCACTTTGAAATTCTCCTCTACCTTGATGCAGACTTCTGCAGTTGTGATTCACAAGCGAAATAAACTGCACAAAATCACTCGTGAGTTACGGTTAATGTTTTCCTCTTGCATGTTAATGAAAACACAACGCATAATTATGTTGAGTATTTTACGATGACAGCAAATCAGGGTTGATTCTTACAATACCTACTGTCAAAGCAACCAATGACAGAGCGGTCCCCAGATTCTGGAGAAACAGCAGACGTCACTTTTCCGCTTTACGAAATAGGAGACGGCTGCACGCAGGCTAGGTTTAAATTGGATTTCAAAACTTGGAATTCGCAACAGATCGCTAAAATTGTTGCGGGTTGAGGAATTCAGGGGAGGGGGTAGGGTAAAAGGCTTCCTTCGAGAGAAAAACAAAACCTGATTGTTCCGGCAATCTGAATATTCTGTCAGGAATGCAGACTTTTTAGATGAGTTTAGTGTTAATGCAATAAATGCTGACATTTTCTAATTTACTTTTTTTATAATGATTTTTATGGTAGTTTTTGGTTTTCTGCCAAGAACAAGAAATAACGATGGCAGAATTATCAGAATTTGTGTTGTAAATAGCAGAAAATAGTTTTCTTTTGTTCTTGATACTCGCGTACGGTCATATCAAACGTTGTTACACAAAACGATATGTTTTGTTACTCCTTCTTTTTACATCATTCATTATCTTAAGCTAACTTTCCACCGCGGTCAAATATCTCTATCCTTTCGGGGGCTATAATTGAATTGAATTGAAGGTAGGATAGGACATATAAAATAGCGCTGAGGTTAAGTTTTTGTCTTGTTTCATTCTTTTTTTTTTTTTTTGGTTTTTCAAATAAATGAGAGTATTTGTTTTTCAAATGCTCTGCGCGCGACCAAACCTCTTTGACAATGGCGTCGACGAGTTCGCATTTCGGCGTTTTCAGACACTCAGAACTTTAATTTTTCGAAAAGCACCGAACAAAATTTAATAAATCGACAGGAAACTGATTAAATATTAAACATTAAAAGCTTATCGTTACAGTAACTTTTCTTCCTTTTAGCGTTTGACCATGGTTACTAAGCATAACTGCCTTTTTGCATGGTTAATACTCCTTTGTAAGACTAGGTTTACACTAGAGGACATTATCAGGAACGGTTACCAACGCCAAGTTTTAGGCCCGCCATCTTGGTTTACCGCAAACCCATAAGATCGCAGGCGGATAAATATCCGGATTCACTGAAATACCAGTTTACACGACAAAACATCGCGGATCAACAGTATTCGGATGTTAAGTATTCAGTTGGATTTCGGATTTAAAATATCCGCAGACACGACCAAACCGGGACGTTTTTGTTTCGGATTCACCCGCCTTTGTGTAAACGGCAAAACGAATCCGGTACTAAAACATCTCGGATTCGTCACGAATCCGGAAAATTCCTTCTAGTGTAAACGTAGTCTAAGTGTGAAGGATACTTTAGCCCCTCGAGATCACGCCTTGTCGGTACACCCTGTGAGTTATAAATGAGGACAGAAGCCAGAAGTACGGTTAACGTAAATATCTGATTATCGTCACGGCCTTCCCTGTTTGCAGCATCAGTTCCTTCGGAGTCCAGAAGTACCACTGTAAACTCCTGGCCTCTGGAATCCTAAAGAAAAATATATGTCATAAAAGCCGGCAGGAATTTTGCCATACTGCCCAAAACAGATCTTTGAAATAACTTGAGTTGCCCACCTTACACTTTTCAGGTACAATCCATAACCATATCCCCATGGTTTCGGCTACCATTTCATGTCCAAGAGGGAAAACGTCTGGGTGGTTAAAGGCTTCGCCTAATATGTAAGACTTTCCTTTTCTGTATGGACCAGCGATGGAAACTACACACACAGGGCCTATATTTTGGTACGCAAAACAGACAGAAAGTTATGATTAATTCATATAATTTTTGGCTGATGATAAAGTTGCCTAACTTTGCTTTTTCTAGCGTTCTTGTAAAGTCAGCATTC
>OX393561.1:10044375-10086875 GCA_947652115.1 Blastomussa wellsi
ATCCGAGTTCGATTCTGCCATCAGGGAACTTTCACGGATGTTCATTCAACATTACTTTGAACATCAACAAGTGATGCGATGAAATTTCCTTCATCCTACAAACTTTAAGCTGCTTTCTTTTGAATTACGTCTTTCAAAGTACTGCTTCGCTGCAAATTCGAGTGCAGCTTAGAGACGTCTTTTAAGCTTGTTTGAAAGCTGAAAAGTTAACGCAATGCAAAGTCTGTTTGAAGTTTGAGTCATGTGATTGATCATTCGCACGCGGGGTTCCCGCTGGCGCATGTGACCTTTACACCGGAAATAAAATGTTATGATTACCGAATTTCTCTGTTGTTCAGCTCTAAAATTATACTAAAACTTCGTCTCGGGGATTATTCGACAATATTCACCTCGCCTTCGGCGAATAATTGTTAAATATTTACCATGTTATGGTCAATTGACAGCTGTCAAAAGAAGGTATCCGCTGGCCAGTATCACATGACCAGATCGCGGACTAAGATTTAGAACTCATTGAGGTTACGTGTTTTTTTTAAGTTGTTTGTTTGTTTTAATTCTGCAACTGGAGTTGACGTTTTTAATTACTCTTATTTATTTCAGCTGTGGAATTTTTCTTGAGTAGTTGCCCATGCTAGTACTTTTAATGAACGCAATTGCAGCAAGCTTTTAGGCTTGGCTAAATCTTTATATTAATACCCTATATATCTTGCAGTGGATTATCCCCAGTTTTGGCCGGTCGTTTTAACTGGCGCATAGACTAGTCGACTACATTTGGCAGACCATAAAAAAGATCTCGCTGGTACTAGCTACGTATTTCAAATCTTTTAGATATTAAAAATCTAACCTTCTTCAAGAAATAGTCTTTGATGTCTTTGCAGTCAAGTGGAATGGATTGTGTCACATCCCTCAGCAGCCAGATAAAGAAGGGAAATGTTCTGTGGAAGAATTCTGTTTCTTCTGTTCCAACGTTTAACCTTCCCCTGGATCGAATCTGAATTTGTTGCGACAGATTTACAATAAACCTAAGCAGTGGTTAAGGTAAAGGCAGACTTACATTAGTCGGGTTAATTATGATGAAATATATAACTTCTTTTTGTACGTTTTTTGCTAATGTTTGGGATAACGTAAAACTAACACATAAATTCTTATGTTGTGAAAGGCGTGGCCCGCGCCACAAATAGTTAAGCGAATTTTGACCATTCATTTATTTCATCTAAAGACTGGTTTAAATTAGCCTGCGTACAGCCGTCTCCTATTTCCTGAAGTGGAAAAGTGACGTCTGCGAATCGGCGTCGCTAATCGTGTTCCAGTATCCTGCTGTCCGAGATTAAATTTAGCATAAATTATAGCTTTAATTCAATAATTTCGCTCAATCAAATAGAATCAATTTAGAGAGCTTAAGCAACAGAAATAAAACAGAAAAACAGTACTAACAAAGACAGTGAGTAGCAAAACATATGGCAAACTACAGCTCATGATCTGCCAAGTGTCAAAAAAAAATTCACAGGGTTAAAGAAATGGTGAAGACCTGTGACCTCAGCTAAATATTTGCTAAATTACTGAGTCGGACGGGACTGTTTGAGTTGAAGTTCCCCTAATTATACAGAATATAATAAGCATTCAAAAAAACACAAAGCGAAATAGCTCGAAAACGAGTTTAATCTGAGACAAATGTCAGGAACCGCAAGAGTTATATACGGCATGCTGTCAACTCCTTTAGTAACATTTGTATACGATCACGAAAGCGATTCATCTGAAAGTACTCGCCCTTCGAGGATTCCACACTATTTATTCCAAGTGTTTGGAACTCCTTATTCACTAGCAGCTCAGCCTTGAAAGATTTATAACCGCTTTCATGTAAGATTTCGTCTTTCGATCTTTCATAATAATCCCCGCGGATCACTTCCGTAGCTTTCCAAGGCATCGATTGCTTGATACACAGGGATCTTGAGTATACAGCAGACTGTACAGAGCGGACTTTGTCACTTTGAAATTCTCCTCTACCTTGATGCAGACTTCTGCAGTTGTGATTCACAAGCGAAATAAACTGCACAAAATCACTCGTGAGTTACGGTTAATGTTTTCCTCTTGCATGTTAATGAAAACACAACGCATAATTATGTTGAGTATTTTACGATGACAGCAAATCAGGGTTGATTCTTACAATACCTACTGTCAAAGCAACCAATGACAGAGCGGTCCCCAGATTCTGGAGAAACAGCAGACGTCACTTTTCCGCTTTACGAAATAGGAGACGGCTGCACGCAGGCTAGGTTTAAATTGGATTTCAAAACTTGGAATTCGCAACAGATCGCTAAAATTGTTGCGGGTTGAGGAATTCAGGGGAGGGGGTAGGGTAAAAGGCTTCCTTCGAGAGAAAAACAAAACCTGATTGTTCCGGCAATCTGAATATTCTGTCAGGAATGCAGACTTTTTAGATGAGTTTAGTGTTAATGCAATAAATGCTGACATTTTCTAATTTACTTTTTTTATAATGATTTTTATGGTAGTTTTTGGTTTTCTGCCAAGAACAAGAAATAACGATGGCAGAATTATCAGAATTTGTGTTGTAAATAGCAGAAAATAGTTTTCTTTTGTTCTTGATACTCGCGTACGGTCATATCAAACGTTGTTACACAAAACGATATGTTTTGTTACTCCTTCTTTTTACATCATTCATTATCTTAAGCTAACTTTCCACCGCGGTCAAATATCTCTATCCTTTCGGGGGCTATAATTGAATTGAATTGAAGGTAGGATAGGACATATAAAATAGCGCTGAGGTTAAGTTTTTGTCTTGTTTCATTCTTTTTTTTTTTTTTTGGTTTTTCAAATAAATGAGAGTATTTGTTTTTCAAATGCTCTGCGCGCGACCAAACCTCTTTGACAATGGCGTCGACGAGTTCGCATTTCGGCGTTTTCAGACACTCAGAACTTTAATTTTTCGAAAAGCACCGAACAAAATTTAATAAATCGACAGGAAACTGATTAAATATTAAACATTAAAAGCTTATCGTTACAGTAACTTTTCTTCCTTTTAGCGTTTGACCATGGTTACTAAGCATAACTGCCTTTTTGCATGGTTAATACTCCTTTGTAAGACTAGGTTTACACTAGAGGACATTATCAGGAACGGTTACCAACGCCAAGTTTTAGGCCCGCCATCTTGGTTTACCGCAAACCCATAAGATCGCAGGCGGATAAATATCCGGATTCACTGAAATACCAGTTTACACGACAAAACATCGCGGATCAACAGTATTCGGATGTTAAGTATTCAGTTGGATTTCGGATTTAAAATATCCGCAGACACGACCAAACCGGGACGTTTTTGTTTCGGATTCACCCGCCTTTGTGTAAACGGCAAAACGAATCCGGTACTAAAACATCTCGGATTCGTCACGAATCCGGAAAATTCCTTCTAGTGTAAACGTAGTCTAAGTGTGAAGGATACTTTAGCCCCTCGAGATCACGCCTTGTCGGTACACCCTGTGAGTTATAAATGAGGACAGAAGCCAGAAGTACGGTTAACGTAAATATCTGATTATCGTCACGGCCTTCCCTGTTTGCAGCATCAGTTCCTTCGGAGTCCAGAAGTACCACTGTAAACTCCTGGCCTCTGGAATCCTAAAGAAAAATATATGTCATAAAAGCCGGCAGGAATTTTGCCATACTGCCCAAAACAGATCTTTGAAATAACTTGAGTTGCCCACCTTACACTTTTCAGGTACAATCCATAACCATATCCCCATGGTTTCGGCTACCATTTCATGTCCAAGAGGGAAAACGTCTGGGTGGTTAAAGGCTTCGCCTAATATGTAAGACTTTCCTTTTCTGTATGGACCAGCGATGGAAACTACACACACAGGGCCTATATTTTGGTACGCAAAACAGACAGAAAGTTATGATTAATTCATATAATTTTTGGCTGATGATAAAGTTGCCTAACTTTGCTTTTTCTAGCGTTCTTGTAAAGTCAGCATTCTACTCTGCAAGATTGCATGTAAATGAAAGGAATTCCGACACTTAAGCCCCATTTATAGCTAAAAGAACTAAAACACGTTAAAGGATGTTTAGTTAAGCACGGGGCTTCAACGGGATTCAAACCCGTGACCTCCGCGATACCGGTGCGATGCTCTACCAACTGAGCTATGAAGCAACACATTGGGAGGGAGGTCAATTTATTGAGTACATATCTTCCCGTCAGGACTCTTTCATCTATATCCGCAGTTCATATATGAATTATTTCATATATTCTACACATCACTGTTTTCTTTATTGAAGTTACTAACTGATGTTTAAATTGTCGTCGACTTCAAATTTGGAACAAAGAAAGCACACGTTAGAACCTACTTGAATCCTATGTAAACTGAATTCAGTCTTTCAGCCTGTTGTTGTTGATTTTCATTATGTTAAAGCTGGTTTAATTGACCAAATATGCTTTGTTGGTGTGTATGGGAGTGTTAGTCTATTTCTATCTATCGTATTTCATACAAGTTGTACGTAGATACCTTTCACTTTTCTTAGCTTCTCAAGTGCTGCTTCGACCACTTTTAGAAATGAGCGTTCGTCTTTTGTTTTGACGCATTTACCCGTGTGAGAGTTCCACTGCCAGTTGTTTGGAAGACACAGTGGGATGGCTCTTGTATCTTCAGTATTCACAGTTCCTGTACAGAATCAAAGCTGTTTTGTTTTAATCCTAGCATTTCGTTGGTTACGTTTGGTTGTTGATCAGAGCTAACTCTATTTGACAAATCATAACAACCCTTAAGAACGATTTGAGACCAAAATGTTATTGACCATTTTCGCATTGCCCATAATACACCTTGTTTACCCCCCAAAATTTTGCATAAGCATTGTCTTCAGATTCTCTTGGGACGACTGTAATACCCAGGAGAATTGGGAAGCAAAGGTTATGCAAAAGTTTTTTTTGGGGGGGGGGGAAACAAGGTGTATTATGGGCAATGCGGAAATGGTCAATTTGAACAAGCCTTTAGTTATTACAGGTGACTAACTTTATTAATTTATAATTTTGTTAAGTATTACTATGTGGCCGGTTTGTCTTTGTTGCATAATTTGTGAAAACAATAATAAACGTGAGAACATTTTTCACGAGATTATCGCATCTTCTTCGCCTCTCATATCGGCTTGGCTCGTTCCAATTTTACAGGACCCAGTAGTCAACATATAAATATGTATAAACGGATTAATCTTTATCCTACGATACGTTACCGGGGGCGTTTCTTAAGAGCTGGAACTGTTCCCTGTCTCGTTGCTCTCTCGGATATCCCCATAACAACGATGTTGTCGGCTTCTCGTCTCCTTTTGATTCATCGCGGTGCATTTTAGATTCCTGTAATGCAGGATAAACGAAATCCATTTCAAATAAATAATCAAATCTTTGGAGCCCGTGTCTGTATAACAGCCTGAAAATAATTGTGTTACCATGTACTTCTTTCTAAACATCTGTTATAAAAGAATTGTGCATGGTACAAATGTGTCGTTGTCATTGTCACCATCATCTTCGTCGTGGTCGTGGTTGCTGTTGTTGTTGATGACGATGACGATGACGGTCACGATGACGATGACGATGACGACGATGATGATGAAAGATGATGGTGACCGAAACTCCAAAAAACCCGTGGGCTCTGATACTCTGATGATGAATTAAGTGTATCTCATTTATGAGTTTACACTTACTGCCTGTGTCTGTTGATGTTCTTCAAGCGAAAGCTTCACTGCCTTCTCAAAGGCCTCGTCTTCATTTTCCAGTTGAAACTCTCGTCTCCGTGATTCCTAATCAAGAAAGGGATATAGTGTTTTAAAACAAGAACGTTAAAAATATAATGAGCATTTACACTGACACAAACAAGCATAATTACATTGTCGCACATGATGAATTATAATGAAATCTTGAATGAAGAGATTATAAGTAGACATTCACTTTAACAACAATCATAGTAGCTTACGCTACCATGATCCCTCTAACAGTTTCAATTTGGAAAGCTCATGCTTAAAATCGGAAAATAAAATTACAGGAATTGCATACCCAGCGAAAGTACGTAGTTTTGTTAAATGGGTATTGGGGTTAGGTGCTCCCATTGTAGGTCCAGTTCGCATGCTAGGAAATATTGCAGAGTTTGAAAAATCAAACAGCAATTATACTTACCTCCATCGTCTTTCTCCACCCAGATCCTTGTGTCAGTGGAAATTCTTTGGAGTCTGCCGACTCTGTTCTAGCGCTCTATGGACCAACGTAATATTTTAGGAAATTGAAAATCAGTCCAATGAACTAAATTGTCCTTAAGTAAAAAGGTTTTGTTTTAGATTTGAAACAAAATTTTGAGAGAGATATACTTAGTAATTAGACGGCAAGCTCAAGATTACTGTAGGATATTGGTAGCGGAGCTCCAGCGGCCCGAAAACAGTGGAGCCCCATGGGCATAGAGAACCACAGGGAAAGCATGCAATTCATTTTTCATGGTCAAAAAGGTGAGTGGTATGGCTCGCGAGCGCCTGCGCCCTACATATGACGACGAAACCGCCCAACGCAACATGGCGGCCAGAGTAAAGAAATAGATTGACTTGGTTAACGTGATCTTAAACATTTGATATTGAACATCCACGTTATGTCAATCGAGTTTTGCCAAAACAAGGTTTCGGTGACCGGTATCACATGACCATTTGTACAGCAGCATCGGTTTTAGGTGTAGAGCTCATCGAGGCTGGTAAAATTTAGTTGTTGGGTTTTAAATCGATCGACACGCGAAACTTTACCGCTTCAGTGCGTCCTCTTCCCAGTCGGGGGCAATTTGTATGTTATCATTATGGTGTTCTTGCTGGAAAGAAATGGAAAAAATATATAGAGGTGTTCTTTTCGTTTTCTTTCTGAAAAAGAAAACTTTGAATTCTTAAAAGGGATCCGGGATTTGAATTCGAAACCCCAGAAATAAACGGCGATCGCCCTTCCGAATGAGCTTGCTGGACAAAACTTTACGGGAAAATTGTAGAACGAACTTTTTAACGCGGAGGTGATGTTAGGCTAGATTTCCGCCGCTCTCTCGAGTCCCGGGTCTTCATTATTTGTGTATATATACTACGAGTAGCCTTCAACATTTAACATACGGAACATCTCATACGACCAACATAAGGGTAGACTGCGAGTAGCCCGATTTTTCTTTAGCTCGTCTATTAAAAACGTGAATAAATAAACAAAAATTTCTCGCTCTTAAATCCCGCGCAAATTTCGCGCATATTTATTCGCTTTTCACTCGGCGGAGTAAAGAAAAAAAGGACTGCTCGCAGTCTAGCCTACGAAAACATCATTTTGCATTCATTTCTATTCATGTCGTCGAACATGTTAGAGTACTAAAATCGAAAAAATTCTAAAACTTGAAAGCTTTTGAATTTAAATAATCGTATAAACACGGAGAGTAAAATAACTTTTGATCAAATATGCTTTGTTGTTAGTTTCGCCTGAGATGAACCACCTGAAAAGCATGAAGCGCTCGTGATTCCGGAAGTAAGAATTAAAGCGAAACGAAAGTCGATCAAAGCAGTTATCTTTAAGTCCGTTTTACGAAAAAGTGACTAGATTCCTTAAAATTCCTTATTAAACACCAAAACTTAATAACAGACTAACTGAATTGCCACGGCATCTTATTGTTTTCTTTCTCGGAAATCGAAGCCCTGCCAACATTATTCTTCTTTGATGTGTGAAATTATTATTAGTGAAATTATTGCCAAAGTCAAAAATTCCAAGCCACGAACGTTAAGGAGCACGACTTGTTAGAATTTTGGTATCCTTTACCTAAAAATACTATTTAGTACATATTTTCGCTGAAAAGTCAGTGAGAAGTATTTTGAATAAAAGGAAATTTTATACCTCAAGTCAGTTTGAACAGCTATGTGAAACTTTTCTTCAATTCAGGCGATAATCTTGGTCGACAATCGGTGGCTTGTTAAATACTGCTATATCGTGAAATACCCAACTGTTTAGCGTCTTGTAGCCAAGGAAGAAAGCCTAAATCTTCGCCATAAGAAAACCAAATTCTTCGCTGTCTCACAAAAGTATGCAAATTCGCTTCGCAAACCGGAATTCAACCGGTCAAGCCGGTTTGACTTGTTGCTTATGCTAATTACAAAGCACCGATGCGATGCAATAGGCCCTTTGCACGACCCAGTCACATGGTACAAAATGACCCTGCTGGCGAGCAAGCTACGCACTGGGGCATCCAAAACAATTAAAGCGGGGTCCCAAAAAAACGGACTGCAGTCGCACTCCATATAATAATATCAATTCTTGTTAACTATACTAAGAACATTTTGCAAAACATATTGAGACGCCAGGATGTCACATCGATAGCCGCAGGGAATGAGTGACAAGTGTGACCCAAACACAACGTCAAATCAAAAATAGCGACAATGAAACCGAAATAAAACATCTTTTACAGTCGCTTTTTTGTGTCATGCTTATAAATTAGCGAAAATAGGAATCGAAACTAATTTCATTTGCTTCCTTTTTCTCTGCGGCTTAACCACTGTAAACATCTCGGAAAGCAGCGTTCACGAGTGTACTGGACACGTCTGACAAATATTGAAATGAGACACAAAGCCCACAGTCAGGCGAATGGTGTTTACTTACCTTGCCCTTGCATTATTGATCGCGTCAAAGGAAAACACCCATCGCATTATCCATCCATTATGTTAAATGCGCAAATTAGGAGTTAAAACCCGTGCGTACAGTATTGGTAACTAACTATGAACTACAGTTGGCAACTCTCGATCCAAAATCAATAATAACTTAACAGGTACGGCGGAGCCGGGGAGCTGTGGGGGCTTCAACCCCCCCCCCCCCCCCCCACATTTTACGACGATGAGATTTTTTATTTTAGTATAAGGTTCGTATGACTGAATAGTGAACTACTTCCGTTACAGCGCGACGCGCCTAACTGTGGCCACCCAACAAACTTTTTTGACAAGTTAGCCAATCAGAGAGCGCGAATTTCTTTGAGTTGTCCGGCCTCCTTGTTAAAAGCGTGACAGGTTTCGTGAAAACAGCTTTGAAAATTCCTAGAAGGCGGGACAGCTCAAACAAATTCGTGCTCTCCGATTGGCTAATTATAACTTGTCAAAAAAGTTTGTTGGGTGGCCGCAGTTAGGCGCGTCGCGCTGTAACAAAGTTAACGTAATTCGATTCATGCTCAGTAGTTATTTGAGAAGCGACGTAAAATACATAGGGAACTAACCAGATGAAACAAGTGCTTGAATCCCACTTGCTTCATTTGTTCAAAACCTGTCGGAAACTTTTCGCGTTTACGTACTTCCTTACGCACTTCCGTTCCACACACAGGGTGCTTGTGTAAAAACCCTGGTTAGTGTACTAAAGCTGGGATATATCGTGGAAGGCTGAAAAATATGTATGAAGCTTACAAAACTTCCAAAATATTGCTGTAAGCACAAAAAGTGCCTGTTATTTTACGCTTATCCAGGTTGTCTTTTTTTAAGAAATATCTCATGGAAAATGTTGAAAATGACATTTCCGATCCTCTAGATTTTTAAAATTTCCCCCCCCCCCACTACATTGAACTCGCGCCTCCGGCGCTCGTTTTCAAGCCCCCCCCCCCCCCCCCCCGCTTTAAAATACGCATCGCCGTCCCTGCTTAAGTATTTTATGGCGAGGAAAATCCGAGTGTTCTGATTGGGTTTTTCTTGGTCGGGATTTTGCCATACGGACCGAAACTTAAAAATGGAACGGTCCTAAGCTACCTATTTCTAAAGTTGGATAATTTAAAACTTGCAATATATCTGCTGATAGAAAACTTACAAAAATACTATAATTTAAAGAGAAAATGCATTCAAATTCGTGGTAGCTTGTTCTTTCTGAGTTTTTGGCGGCATCAAAACACGTTACGGTGGAAAACCTCTAAATTCAAGTCACCAAAAGTGCGTTTGTAACAAGCGTGCATGACCCGAGTGAAAGTGATAATAATAACGAGGTAGTCATAAGGCGTAAGGAGTTGTTCCCTACTGGTGATTTATAGAACATACATAAAATTTACTTACGTATGTTCAATAATAGATCACTATGTCTCAAATCCTGTTTTGTTTTTTGGCATAAACAACAGAGATCGCTGCTTACTAGTTTAGCTTTAAACAATTTGCTTTTGGTAAAAACTATGTCATGTAAGATTTTGTATTGGAACATACTTAGCTTTGTTTCTTTGGTGATGGAAAAGGATAGATTAAAGTATTTTTTATTTGGTCTGGTTGAACTCCATTTTGATCAAAACGGCGATGTTTTGAGGTTAGCTCTTCGAACACTTGATTTACGAAGCGTTTATGCATGGCTTTGATTGTTAGGACATTCAAATTCTCCCAAGGATGTGTGGCTTGCACTTGCTGTATATCAGTTTGTTTTATTGCCATTTTATATTCTTTTGGAATAGCATTTATTACACCGTAATAAATCACAAAATTTGTTTTCAACTCGGGTATCAAGAAACGAAATCTTCATAGGTAAAAAATCTAGATTCGGATCGAGGAGCTTTTCTAAAGTGCCGGAAACACCTTCATTGAACCAGGATCGGAAAAAGATTGTTTTGCTAGAAATTCTGATATCTTTGTTCTTCCATAAAATTGTTTCTTTTGGACATGACATTGTACTACCTTGTGCGTCTTTGAGATGAAACCAGTATTGCAGCATTCTTTCATAAAAGAGTGGAAGGTCTTTTAAATTCAGATCGGAGTGGCTACTGTTGCAGGTTGATAGGAAGGATATACCTCCCAGGTGTGAGGTGGCTTCCTTTTTCTCCTTTTCTTATCGCTTTGCTGCAGTTGTTGGCCTTCCACTGGGCTTTCCTTTAGTCCAAAAATTCCCAGAAAGAGTCACCCAAACAGGAGATTATTGTCATGGAGTAGCCAAGGGTAGTTGAAGCAATTTTTCCTCCGAGTTTTTCACTCAAATTTCTAGCATTTCCGTGTGTATTTCAAGCTCAATTAACTCTGTCATTCTGATATGGGTATCATTAGAAATATCTTTTCCTCAAGCAGAGATTGAGTATAAGTAATGCCTTTTTTGGTAAAGCATGATGGCGTCAGAAGCGGAACAAAGCTAAGGACGATGTTCGTCATGGCCGGTTTTGGCCGACACGGGTGCCAATGGGTTAATGAATATTGAAAAGCAAAGACACTCGTTTATTTGAAACAAATATTTAAAAAAAAGACAACAAACTATTTTATATGCAAATATACCCCGCCCCGAAATGAAAGAAACCTTAATTTTGACCCCGACTTTGACGTAGTAGAACTCGCCCCAGGATTCTCCCCCACTGTTAAAGGAGAAGCTGGGTGACTGGAAACAAGTTTCTTTCCCGCCAGTCGACAGATGCCAGATAGGTTCCAAGATGGCGGACAAACAAGAGTGAACATGGCTGTCGAATCGAGATCAAACCTGGATAAAAAAGACATTTTTAAGGACGTCAGATTCTTCCTAGCTGAGGAAAACAATGAAGAGGTATTTTTGAAATTAATATTAAGGGTGCAAATTGCTGAAAGTCGATTCTGGAAGGGACATTAAACAGAACACAATCGGGCAGTATGTGTGCATGTTTGTTGTGACTGTCAGTTTTGTTTCACGAAGGATTTACTTATTTATTTCAACCGAGTAGAAGTTTGCGTACTTTGATGTTTACTGTACCTCAATTATTTTCAAAGGAAATCGTTCGCAATCGCCTGCATGGTGTGTGGTAAAAAACTGAAAATGCATTATTTTGAAGTGCAGTCACCAAAGTTGTCCATTGATGTCTGCATCTACAAATCATTTTAACCCCAAACAGTCTATTCAGGACAGTTTTGCAGGTGTAATAATTCTGCTACCAGATTCTACGGAGTAACATATCAAGGAAATGCATGATTAATTGTACAAAAAATAAGTTAATTCCCAGCTACGAATTGTACTGATACTGTAACTTAATTTATTTGCTTGCAAGATTTTTAGTGGTAACGAATGGTCCTGTAAAATTTTGTAGTGCTCACAATACTAGTATTTTGCTCAAATTGCTCACAAATTAGTGGGTTCTTGTTTGCTCATTCTTGTATTGTTCTGCAAGGGCTGACATGCTTGGTTTATAGCGGTAGAGGTGCATGTAGTTTTCTGTAAAGTACCGATAATGGGCCATTCCGTTTAATATCTGCTTCTCCCCCCCCCCCCCCTTATTGAGGGTCTGTGGTCCCTGCAGACTCAGAAATGGCTCTTGAAGACACCCACAGGAAAGTAAGATCAAAGTGCTGACACAATCCCTCTTCTGAAAAGTGGGAGAGATTCTTGCTGAAGGATTCTGCCTTTAACTAGCTGCAGTGGGACAAATCCCTGCCCTGGACAAAAGTAGAAGTACATTTTGCAGTATACAGCATTGATATAATTATGGCTGAAATTTCTTCACCATCACTGCACGCTCTGGCCCATTTGAGGTTACAACTGTTTCCCACCAAAAGTCTCAGAGCAATCAACATTACAAAAACTATCACATCAGAATGCAGCAATGCACTTTTGCCTGTGAATGTTGGCTGACAACTGTCATAATGGCTTGTTGCACATAATTAAAATCTTCTGAGTCTTCCAAGGTCTTCATTTTTCTATAGTCTGAACAAATCATTTAAATCAGTGGTGAATCTAGGGTATTGTTTGGCAGTGGGCCACGTATTTGACATTGCACATGACTTCACCTAAATTTTTCAAACCAGGGTCTTCCTGGGTCCACCATTGTAAATGACTGCATGGTCCCTTAGGAACCAGCTCAAGTTTTTCCTCTGCTCCACCACTTTAGAACCACTCCACTTTAGAAAAAGTCCTTTGTCTTGTTTAAATAATATGGTGCACCTCTCATGACTACAGTATGTCACTCGCTTGGTACATGTAGCTTCATGTACCTTTGTGGCCTTGAAAGCTCACTTTGCGGCAGGCCTCAAAAGATTGCTTCGCTTGTTTAGGTCTTTTCTTCTTGTGGAAAACTTGCGAGGTCGAGTTTTGGCAAGTCTACAATGTACTCCACCACAAAAACAATGGGATCCTCAGGAAACAAAATTAACTGTTCCTCAGGACCAATCATTATAACTGTTAAGCATTTAACATGTCACACAGTATACATGTATATCATGTGACATTATAAACAACATGTACGTGTATAGAGCAAGTTTCATTTGAGTGTCGTAAAATCAAAACCTAAGTAATTACTTTGACCAATCACAATGGACAGAAACAGTCCAGTGATCCAATGAAAACTTGAAGTAATTACACACGGCCAATACAAAGCATGGGACAACATGCACGTGCGAGTCACGATTGGTTCTGATTTTTACTCCTGATTGGTTGAAAAAGTGGTGTGAGATATTTAAACCAATTACTAAGCGATCTGATGCCAAACCAAAGCAAACGAAGAATTACCTTTTGATACTGAAGTGAAAACTGCTCTAAAATAATGTTCTCAGCTCCATCCTCAGACACCTTTAATTTACCTTCGCTACGTGATTGTATTGCTCATAGTAATAAGAATAAACAGCTATATGAAACCACTGAAACAACACTGGCCTCCAGAATGACTGAAACAAAACTGGGAAAAAAACGAAACTGCTGGAGTGGAAGTCTGTTGGTCTGCAGTCTTCGTGTACTCCACTTAGCTTGTTTACAGTTGACTCTGTACTGTACATGATTAATATCTTTTATTTGTTTTGGAGATTTTATTTATTTTCAGGGGTTTCAGCAGTGTCGTTTTGGTGGTTTCCAGGGTTTTCCTTTTCAAATAAAGTTGAAGTCGATGAAAGCGAAGCTGGTGGAGACAGCTCGTATAAATTATATAACTTTTAAATTACATAACAGCAAGGATTTGTTTAGTTGCCGGCGATGGAGCCGTTCACATGTGGCGAAAATCGCCAGTCGCCGGATAAAAATGGAAAAAGGAAAACCCTGGGTTTCACATGACTTGTTTCCTTCATTTTGTTTCCTTCAAAGTGTCATCATTTTATGTTTGGGTATTTTCGTACAATAAAGTCATGCCAAGTAAATTGATACACTCTTGTGCAAAAAATTGTTAGGTGAAGCAAGTGCTGAAGTCAGGTGGTGCAGCACGCGAGTTTTACATCAGCGACCTTGTTACTCACGTCATCGCCACAGACACCAAATTTCCTCAGTTTAGTGAAGCCAAGGATTGCAACTTGACAATTGTTAAGGTACATTTTCTCAATTGTTATAGCAATCAAACATTCAGTCAGAAAATAAATTGAGGTTCTACAGGTGTGCATGTAGCATTAATGTTATAAAAAATTCATAAATAAAACAAATATCAAATCATTCTTAATGGACATCTCTGTAAGAGTGTAAGACAGACATTTGAACCAATGTAAAATTTTCCTGAATGGATGAGACAAACCATTCAAATGGCAGGGTAATTTTTCTGAATGGATGACACAAGTCGTTCGAACGGATACAATTTTGTTTTTAAATGGACAACACAAGCTGTTTGAATGGATGCAATTTTTTTCTGAACGGGTGATAAATGGGTTGTGAACAGGATTCCATTCAAAAATGGAAAGCCATTAGTGCATGTTTTAGCGTGAGAGGTCACATCATTTTGGCAAAAATTTACTAAAATGGGCGCTACAGTGTCCATGTATATTCATAAAGTGTTATGTTTGCGACAAAGCACAAGTGTGTACATGTAAACAAGCAAAATGGTTAACAAATGTTCAGTTTTACACCAGGGTTTTAATGTGGCTTCCTGCCTTTGGTATTATAATTATTACAACAAAGCTGATGGCGTGGATGAAAAGCATTTATTGTATAATCTTGTAGGGTCAAAATGGAGACAAACTTTTTTGCCGTGGCAATATCAGAAGAGGTCAAAGACATCCCATATTTAACATTTTTTAGGCTGATAATGCAAAAACTACTTGGTAACGTAAAAACTTCTAGTTTTTTTTTTTTTGGTATATTGTTGTTTAATTAAAAAAGAAACCATTTTGCAAACTTTTAAAAGATATGTCAATAGGTTTCAGAACTACCTTAAAGGGTCCCAGTCAGCATCGCTTTGTTGTTGTTTACATGTGAGAGTTCAGTATTATATTTCATGCTGAGCATGTCGAAATGAAAGAGATCCTTGAGAAACTTGCTAAATTTGCAATTAAACACTTCAGTAACATACATGTAACTTACAGCAATGTAATAAGATTTTGCTTCACCATACAATTTCCATAATTTTGATGGAATCAAAAATGGCGGAGGCTGACTGGGGCCCTTTAAATTTGTGAAAAAAGAACATAGCTATGAAACCTATTGACAGAAATGTTCCTTTTGTCGACCTTATGTCTGTCATATACATGTAAAAAAGTTTTAAAATTATTAGACTGAAAAGGTCAAATTTAGGGCATCTTTGACGTCTTTTGACATTGCCTTGACAATGAATTGTGACATTGCATGGGCATCAATTTTTTCATTGGTAGAGCTGTATCCCAAAAGTTACCCTTCAGAATTATTGTTGTTGTTACAATAGCATTCAAAAGTGAAGGATGTGCAATTTTAATTAAGTGCAGCAAAAATAAGTAATGATTAAGGAAATTACTTTTTTGTATTATTTTTGTTCAGTCTGTGTGAGAAGAACTTGCGTTAAAATAATTAGAAGGTACATTAATTTGTTACTGATTTATAGTAGAACTATTTAATAATTTATATTTTAAAATTGTGTCTTCAAATTTACAGCCAAAGTGGGTGTTTTTAAGTGCAGCCTGTGAAATGCTTTTACCGTATCCTTTGTGAAAAGCAAAATTTCATACTTATAGCTACTAATCCTGTAAAAGGCAGAGTTAAAATAAAACAAAATATCCCTTAACTTGAGATAAGGTGTGGAGCCTTTTGCCCTGAATCAGAACAGCTCTTCAAAGGAATCGTGGTTTGCCCATCACAGGTCAGTTTAAGAGATATGTGTCCCTGTCACAGGGCTGCAAATTGATTTCTTGCAAAAGGGCATGTAAATGTATCCGGCTAAGTCACCATTTTGATCAAACAAAAAACTACAGTGAGATCGTAAATCATTTACAGAAATTACTTCTCCATAACACAGGGCTTCTGAAATTTGGTGCGGTCGCGGAGCCGCGAAATACAGTTACAACCGCGAAATCCTGCGAAATACCGCGATATTCGCTACAAATCCTACAAAATACCTGTCAGTGCCTGTTGAAACTTATCTTGGTTATTGGGGCTGTAAACTTGCAAATTTATCTTGAAATTTTGTCACTGCCACAAGAAAACAACGTACCAAAACTACCAGGCGTTCTTAGCTTAATATTGCCATTATATGGCGTGGAAAGCAAACTGCTGTCTGTAGTAATGCAGGCATGTGTTTAATGTGTGAGGACAGTAAAGAAATTTATTGCATTGCTGTTTTCAGCTCTAAATTGCAGCTGAAAAAGGAGGTTAACCGGCCCAACGTTTCAGTAAAGCTTTCTACATGTATGTTTTTCTTGTGGCCTGAAACATCAAGAAACAAGTATGGTTGCCTTTAGAACTGTGTTGGTTGAACTTTTGTTTTCTTTCTTGATCTGAATGTGACATCCTTCCAATATATTTTTTCTGGAATCTTTCTTCTTTGCTTTCCTGCGAAATTCCCCCCAAAATCGGCCATTTTCTCTGCAAGTCCCGTGAAATTTAAATTTTTTTCTTGCGAATTATCAGAAGCCCTGATAACACGTTGTCAAGGCCAACCATTGGTGTTTGCACTGTAAGGCAAACAATATGTGACTTTCCACGGGAAAACGTACATTAGCGCTTTTCCGTTTAACGGTTCAAAGCGTTTGTTAGTCATTTGTTTACCATTAAAACAGCTTAGAAAATCGTTAGAAGCATTAGAATGTCTGTTAAAATTTTCACTCTAGTCGTTTATAGCGTTAGAAAATTCGTTAAAAGTGTTTTCACCGTCCGTTCAAAGCGTTAGTAAAAACCGTTCAAATTTCCCTTCAATGGTGTTAAAAGATCTTGAAAGCATTCGTAAAGTCCTTAAATCGAAACGTTGACTGTTGGAGTTAAACGCTCAACTGGTTAAGTGTTGAGTTAATCGTAAAACAATTGTGAGTAAGCTATGTTTGTCATTCATGCGGCGCAGTCTGTTTACAACGAAATTGTTTTTAGCATTCAGATCCAGTTTATTTTGATGATTAATTACAAACATGCCTTGTTTTCCCTGGAATGGCTGTCGCCGAAACTTCTCGCATGTTTGTACTCGATCCATTCGCACATGGATGGAAAATAATTCATAAGAAACACTATAGCCACGTTGTGTTATTCCTTTTCGTGCATTTTATCAGCATTTCGGTAAACAAACACAAACACTTTGAGAAGGAAATTGAATTCTGGAAATGTTCCTTAAAGTGCCACTGCGACGAAATTTCACATGAGTTTTTTTTTACACAGAACAACTTACCGTTATGTATAATGTCCTTTCGTCCAGAAAGAAAAAATTAAAAAGACTTCCTTCATTAAAATTTTGCCGCTTGAAAAGTGAATTTGAATAATAAACAATATCTTCCCTTGCAAGATCCTAAAAGAAAATTTTAGGGGAAAAGTATTCAAAATATAAGCAATAAACAAATTGACTTAAAATGTTCAGTGCATGTAAAGTTCTGTGAAAAAAATCGAATAAAAATGAGTTTCACTCGCATCATTATCTCTAGCCAGCGAATGGAAAAGCGATTACCCAAGGTGAAGGACATCTAAAGTGCAGAAAACCCATTTAATTACCGAATGTCCAGCTCCTGCAGAATGGAAATTCAGATGAAAAATGCCACTGGGAATGTGAATGCAGGAGCTCCTTTTTGATCTATGTGGAAAGTGAATATAAAAAACTGTACTTGAGCAAAAAAGACCAGTAAAGTCCTTTATGGAAAGCGAAGCTGTCTTTCATTTGAAAACTTTTGAAACCGTTAAAAGGGTAAACATCTGAGCGCGCCACATGACCGTGCTTCAAACCAAGGTAAGGGAAAAAGTTAAACTAAAATATAACCATGATCACAGTGATATGAACAATAACTTTAATAATGATCTACTGTACTTGAAAAATCTAAACAAATCGCAGACTGAGGTCTGTGAATAAACAAATAGGATACTTCTACGGAAAAGAAAACTTCATGGCTGACACAATACTGAAGCTTATCTTGCGGTGTTGTCGTTTGTTTTTAGCCATTTAACGAAAAAGCGTTAATGTATGTTTTCCCGTCACATATTGTCCGGACAGTCTGTCCAACCACAGTTGCAATCTCATCGGACATTGTCAAATTTTGGTCAGCCATTGTTCAATGACTGACTGTTTTTTTGCAGCTCTGTGTCAGCTAATTTGATTTAAAGGTGAAAGGTATCATCATGTGCAATAATACGAGAAACCTTTGAAACCCAGTGATGCCAAATCGTCTTTCAGCTTCTAAATCAAAGATAATTACCAACGATATCCCCTTGTTCTTCTGTCCAGCCTTTGCTACCTGCGGGACAGTGTAACTAATGAAGTTAAGTTTTGCAATAAAGTTATGTTGTTGTTAAAGTTTTTACTTTCAAAGATTACTCAAAGATTTCACATTTTTTGGGTTGGGCCCTTTTTGAAATCCTAACATTGTTTTCACACAGGGAACAAACCTTTGATTACCGGTAGGTGCTTTCGTAAAATTAGATTTAGTTGGCACATGTACAAATGTACATCTACTGTATGGCATGCAGTACTTTACCATTTTATTGCTACATGTAGCTCAATATTATGTACATGTAAAATTATTTTTTTATTAAAAAATGATAATTTATATTTACATGTAGCAATAAAATGGTAGTGTATCACAAATATTGATCTGTGTGGTCCCTGATTGATTGAAAATGAAAGTTTGAAATTCACAGGAAATGAGCAGAAGAGTTGGCCGGAGATTCCTCAGTCCAAGGGTACATTGGTTAAATGTATAGCCTCTACATAATTATACATTATGGTAACAGGTGTATTGTTCTACTGCAAGAGCATCCTTAGCGTAATACTGCAAAAACATGCCAAAATTATTCTTGAACAGTAATAAACTTGCAATTGCATTCAATAGATTCCAATAAATGACCGAGATGCATTGTGGGCCATGGTAACATATTACGGAGGCCAGTGTCAACTGAATCTCGACTCCAACTGCAGTCATTTGGTGATTCCACATCCAGCAGGCGTAAGTGTTCATCCCTGACAATCAAGGCTAGGAAAAAAGTTTTGTTTGCAATGTTCTGCTGTTTTCATATAATTTTGTATTTCAGTGGCCTAAATAAAATAATCGTTAATGCACTGGACTCGAGATTGAGCAGTCTACGTGTAGCTTCAAGGCCTGGTCATGGTCGCTACATTGTGTTGTTTATCTTCAGGCTGGTTTTCATGAGCGACAGAGTCAGAGTTGGAGTTGTAAGCGGAGTCGCAAGCGCAAGCGATCTACATGTACATGTACATGTAGTGAAAATCAAACTGGTCATAAGCAGAGTTCTGATTCCACTTGTGAATCCATTGTTTATGATCTAGTGAAAACTGCATTGTCAGAGTCAAACAGAAGTTAAAGAATACACCAATTTAAAAATTTCGTGAGTACTGGCGTTGTGATTGGTCAGTCCTTCCGTTTCTGCTTATGACTCTGTTAATTGATTTAGTTTTTACCAGATTGTTAGCATTGGAGTCACTAGTGGAATCAGAAGAAAATGGAAACGGTGTGATTCTTTTGAGTACGATTCCGCTGTGCTTGTGACTGCTTACGACTCCGATTTTAGGTTTTCACTTGGTCATAAGTGTTCTTACAGCTCGGCATATGACTCTGACTACAACACCATTGCTAGGGCATTAAGCAAGACACTTTACTCTCATAGTGCCCGTTCCTGCCCAGGTGTCTCATTGGATACTGGCAAAAAATGCTGGGGGAAGCTTTGGTGGACAAGCGTCCTATGCAGAAACGCTCCTAGTCGCTTCATGCTGCAGCCTAATAGGCCTGTCACTAGGCTACTTACCCTGACAGTAATGCCGGCAAGCGTACAGGGTGTATTAGATAGTTAAATGTTTATCATTGTTGTGTGGTGTTCTAATGGTTAGTGCACTGGACTCCAGATCAAATGGTCAGAGTTCGAGCTTCAGCCAGGGCAATGTGTTGTGTTCTTGGGCAAGACACTTTTTTTCTCCCCCAAGTGTATAAATGGGTACCGGCAAATTTACATGTAATGCTGGGGGTAACCCTACGATGGACTGCAGTGTAGCATTGTTCAATGGGGGAGTAGAAATACATTTGTACTCCTAGACGCTTCATGCTACGGAAATCAGGGTATGGGCAACTAGGCTCAACACAGACTTTATGGGGTATACATGCACGTACATGTACATGTGAGTTTTTTTAAATGACCTTTGTTTTCTAACTAGGCAAAATATGAATGTGCTTTGAAGCATGCTGACAGGATCAAAATAGTTACACCAAGCTGGATTGTTGATAGTATTAAGGAAAAGAAGAGGCTGGATGAAAGAAAGTACATGCCTTCCAAAGTACAGATAACGACAGAAACTGAAACAACAAGCTCGATTTTAACGCCTGATGACAATGACAGAACTACGGCAACACCTCTCCCAGCTAGTGCTGCTCAAGACATATCTGTTTCCACCCCTGTGTTGGCAGGCTCAAGGGTAACCGTTACCTTACCGTCAGCTCTCATGAGTCCCGTGTCTCCAGCATTTACCACTGCAGCCGAGCGCAACTTGGTTACGACAACTGCGCAAAGTAGGCCAAGTACAACTAAGCCCGAAGCAGAAGAGAAGAGTGCTGTAGGAGATCAGTTAAACATGCATTCTACAGAGACGAGAAAAACAGATACTGCAGGGCAAGAGACTGTCATAGATTTACTAAGTGGTGGCGTCAAAATAGTGGAAAATAATAATGAGACAATTCTTGGAAATGAAAATGAAAAGGAAAACAAGGAAACAACAAATGAACAAGATCCAGGAAAATCCACGGAAAATCAAGGTTGGAAATTTAGAAATTTAAAAGTTTCCTTTGGGGAGGGGGAGGGGAATTCAACATTTGCACTATCAATGGAATTTCAGTTGGGGGGGAGGGGGTTAAAGATTTACACTATCAAATTTTTGACATCTTTCTCCTGGAATATTTATGTTTGTAGCAAAAATATCAAGACCTGGAATGCCATTTATAATGAGGCAATTCTTGGAAATGAAAATCAAAAGGAAATCAAGGAAACAACAAATGAACAAGATCCAGGAAAATCCACTGAAAAACATGGTTGGAAATTTAAAATTGTCATTAACAAGAAATTTCAAAGTATCCAAGGGTTGTTGAGGCAATTTTTTTCTCAGTGTTTTCACTCAATTTTTTAAGCATTTCTGTGTGTATTTCATGCTGAATTAACTCTGTCACTCTGATCTGGGTATCATTGGTAAGATCTTTTCCTCCTGCAGAGATTGGGCTTATAAGTAATTCCTTTTTGGTAAAAGGTGATGATGCCAGAAGTGGAACAAAAGGCAATGTTTGTTGTGGCTGGTTTTGGCTGGCACAGGAGCCAATGGGTTAACGTTTGTAGCAGACACCTCAAGACCCAGAATTCCATTACAGTGTATCTGCGAGTAGTATTAACCATGGTGCACTCAGGGCATGAAATTAACTTTTTTTCAAGGAGCCAACTGGCTCTTGAATTTTCCAAAGTAGTTGCCAAGACCAAAAAGTTAGGAGCCATTTTTTCATGGAAAAGTATGGAATGTTTCAAGCCCGCAATATACGTTGTTAGAAAAAGGGACATTTCATTTCACAATATACAACATAACGTTTGGAAAATCCAAGATGGCGGATGTTGACATGTTCGCTTTGTAGCATTCGTAACGATTTCGCTTAACACACCTCATCGTTCACACCGGTTCATCTACCTTAAAGCTTTATTTAGTTGAAAAATACACCAAGGTAAGATATACAAAACCCAAAGAGTTCTGGTCACCAACTTGGCAACTAGTTTTTCAATCTTGGTCGCCAGAACTGTAAATTTAGTCGCATTGGCGACTGTTTTAGGCATAATTTCGTGCCCTGTATACATGTACATAATATTTGGCTTTAGTCTTGATTCATGAACATGTAATGTTGATGAGATCTTTTTCCTTTTGTTTAGGGTCCAGTTGTTTGGCTGGCTGTGTTTTTGTTATATCCGATTACCAAGATTCTATGGATCCTTCTATTCTTAATACCTGGATTGAGGTATTTGCAACATACAGCTTTTTTCTACAGCACCACATTAATTTTTTATGTGATGGTTTACACGTATATCAAACACGAGGCACAGTGTGTCATTAGATGTCCAAAAACCGAGAAGAGAGTTGATGATAGGATGTACAGAGTGAGTATTGACTTTTTGAAGGTTTTTGACTTCAGGTGTTTGGAAATGTGATGAAACACTCTCTCGAATGTTTGATACAATTATCTTCTTGATTGAAACTGAAACTACCAGGGAAATGGAGAAATAAAACTGCAAAAAATCTACATATATGATTTCCAAACCTTTGTGAGTCATACTTAATACTAAGTAATACTTTTACCTTAGAATCGATGCTTTGATTATCGTATTAATCTCTTTCAGGTAGTGCAACAGCATGGGGGCAAAGTTAGCCCATTTTACTCAAAACAATGTACTCATTTACTGTGTCTTAACCAGCATGGAGACCTCTATCAGAAGGTGAGACTATTTGGCTATTGGCTGATTGCTGTACAAACTTCACTGCTGTCACCTCTCTCTAGACAGACACCTCTGAAATGACTAACAACAAACACGAATAGCGGCCACCATTTTGCTGACAACTGTACTTACTTTCTCCTTAAAGTGTCTACAGTGTATGGCCTACAGGGTTTTTATGCTTTTGGTATCTTTATATTGCATAAGCAAGTATTCCACTTTTATTTTTTGGATTCCATAACTTTTTTGCCACAAAATAGAGCTTTAAAGTTCCCGCGTCGGCCACGCCCAATGAAGATGACCGCGAGTTGCTTAATTAATTGTAACAGATTTCATCCGAATAACATGTCTGATAGATCTGTTGTTGTGAGGTGTTCAAATTCTACTACTACGCGGTCAACTTCATTGGGTGTGGCCAATGCGGGAAATTTAAAGCTTGATTCTGGGGTGAAAAGTGCCAGAATAGTTTTCTACGTATTCTAGAGATACCAAATCCAAAACAATCGCTTTTGGCTGTTTAGACACTTTAACAATCAGATTATGAACTTGAGATTTCTTTCACATAATAGTTGATGAGGGCGAGATGGAGATCAAGAGTAAAGAATTATCTTATTGTTGTAGTAAAAATATACTAGATCAAACCTTGACAATAAGATTATCCAAGTCTTCTGCTCAGACACTGATCCACACTTCACAAACACAAAGAAGTGGCCACAACTCAATTTCTGCAAAAGAATAGATATTATTAATTCATTCAAAATATTTCCCCTTGAACGGGATCACCCTATCAGGAGTCCTGTGCACTAATCATTAGGCCACTGTGCCTGCCACACCCAATTAAATACACCTACGTACCAAAATAAACCAATCAAAACTCAGGAATTGCAATAATTATACTGTGGCTAGTTTTTGATAGGATAAATTATTTTCACGTCTTTTTTCAATTCCCTGTAATGAAAATAAATATGTTAATTCTATTAAATAAAAACTTTGAAAAACTTTGGCACTTTTTTGAATCCTAAAATATATTACTGGTAAATTTTATGCCACTGTTTCTTTCAGGCAATTACAGATGGGAAGCGGATTGTCACAGCGCACTGGTTAAATGATGTGTTGATGGCACAAGTTATGTTCCCGCCATCCAACCCTCTTCACCTACCGGTCCCATTTAAGGATAAAGTCAGCCAGTGCAAGAATCTCGTAAGTAAAGTAATAGTTAATAATACAGATACTTGCCACTTTATGGGTACCTGACCTGTGTACTTCAAACATGAAAAAAGAGGTACATGTATAAATGTATTATTGTATTGGGCACTATCAATCAGGGTCGCAAATACTTGTTACAGTCGGACATTGGACAATGGCCGACTAAAATTTGCCAATGTCTGATTAAATCCCAGCTGTAGTTTGGCAGACTGACCAGACAATTTTTTAACACGTACCTTCCAATGTGAATAAATGATTATTTTTTGTTTTGAGGAGTTGACGTTCACTGCTGTTAAATGTCCTTCATCAAAATGTCACATGTCCTTTCACAGGAAGAAAGCATTTGTAATGACATAAATTCAGTCCAAATTTGCAAGCTTATGATGCATATAGCAAAAATGAAAGAAAATCATTGAGGTGCAAATAGACCTTTTTCGCTTGGGCGTGTTTGTTTTCCCAATACAGACCATGGGACAATCTCTAGAGAATTGTTCTTTTGTCCATCCAAGAATTATTTATTCATATACACGCATTGAAAATTTGAAAAGTATCATCATGTGGTCTGTAATGGGGCAACAAACTGCCCGAGCGAAAAAGGTCTATTGGGAGTTGTCTTTCGTGTGTACACCCTGTAAGCCACTCGCTGAATACCGGACTAAAAGTTTTGTTCTTCTTTATAACAGGTTATCACAGTAACAGGGTATACAGGGAAAGAACGCACGCTTCTGAAAAATATGATATATATCGTCGGTGCAAAATACACTGGTTATTTAACTCGTGCCAACACTCACATAATCTGTAAGAGGTAACACCATTTTAATTTATAATTTACATGTAGCTTTTAGTTCAGCCACATAAAATAGTTTACAATGCATAATTATACATTGTACGTTCTTTATTGTTTGGGAAAATAAAACAGAATCAATGCAACATGCAGATGAATGTAACAAATGACAGGTTAAGTTAGAGCAATGAAAATGAAATAAAAATATGTACATGTGAACAAAATGGTCACAATAATGTAAAGTCAACCAGAAAGATGATACTTTTTTCTACAAAGGGGAAACATGTTTAATATGTAATTGTTTTGTTACATGTACAGTACTGTAATTCAAAAATTTTCATTACTGTACATCTGCATTGCAGCTAGTCTAGTGGTCATTGGTCTTTGTTTATTATGTAGCACACTTTGATTGGTTCCAACCCAATCCTGGAGATTCAGCTTACAGGTGTATCTACATGTATAGCTTGTCTCTTATGATCATTATAAATTTTGTGCAATGTGGTGTATGATGATACATATACAGTATGTTGCCCTATTTCTGGACACTTTTTGCATAAACCATAATATCTTACCTCGAAACAACGCAAACAAGCTGAAATTCAGCCACAGGTTAGCTTCCATTTCTGGTAAGTAGGTCGTAAAGTTTCATCGCCTGAATCTCTTTCGATTCTTTGTAATTTTGGAAAGAATTCGTCGAGTTGGATGCCCTATTTCCAGACAGGTTGCCCTATTTCCGGACGATCGTTACACGATAAATACTCTGCTTTTCTTGGCAACATTCTTCTCCTTCGTGGAAAAATATATTTATAAAAGTTGAATAAAGAAACATTCATTTAAAAGATTACTTTTTGTCCGAAATTGAAGGCTTTTCTTTCGATTATTTAGCAAAGAAGTCATCAATGTTTTGAAACCACTCAAGCCGACATATTTGATTTGTATCACGGCAAGACGAGGAAGACTGGTGACTGATTTATTAGATACTGGACTGGACTTGGAAAACAACACGCAAGTATTTTTTTCCAAATAATTATTCCAGGTGAGTTGAAATTTTGAAAGGGAGTGATAAAAACGCTTGTCTTTCAAGAACTCTTCGATAAGATTGCATTTAAAACAGAAACTAGTTTGCTGTCATTAGGTGTCCGGAAATAGGAACACCTCACCAAAAATGCAAATAAACTATTTTGTGGTCAAGTTCAAAGATACGAAACTGAAAACAGAAAATTCTTATATGCTGAAAAACCTAGTCCTTTCAGCTTTACCTATGTCCAAAAAAAAGTTTAATCTGTATCGCATTTTGCGAGAACAGACCGCTGAACTGTAAATAGGTAATTGGACCTTCGCTAAAAATCGCATTTAAGAAGAAACAAATTTTACCTACCTTGACTGAAAACTTTAATGTTCTTGCCTAAACGGAGTGTGGCTTAGCCACAAAGTATCAAACGAAATTTGACTAGTCGATAAGTCTTTGGAACATATCGATCGGATTTGTTCTATTGTTTCAACGAAATACAGAATCGTTAAGTTGAAGTGTCCGGAAATAGGGGTGTCCGAGAAATAGGGCAACATACTGTAGCTTATGATGACTCGTAACACATTGAAGGCGCTTTTTGTAAAACCATAGTTAAGAGAAATACATATGTATAGCTGCTTTTCAAAGCTTGATTAATGCAAACATGACAAGGATTCTTGGGAGAATATGAAAGTTAAAGGAACTCAGTTTTGAGTTGTTTTGGCCATGTACAATTTAATCTCCTTTAAATGGAAGGAAAACTATAATAGTTTACTAAGATAGGAAAACATCAAAGAGATAATAATAAACCATAATGGAGCAAGGATTGTCAAGGATGGCGAAGATTAACACGGATTGCAAATGATGAATTTAAAAAATAATTTAGGCTAAACTTTTAATGTGCAAAGCATGACTAAGTTCCTTTAAGTGGAGCCGCAAGTCCAAGTTTATGTACAGTTTAATTAACAGTATGCCTAAATTCTTTCAGACTCCCTTGCTCTCATTCCTATGTACCAGTAACTAGATAATTTTATAAAATCAAACTTCATGTATATCCAGACGTGCAGGGTTTTTGTTCTTGTGTGAAATCTACTTTGAATATTTCTGCATTTTTATTTTTGGCACTGATTGCTTAAGAATTCTGAAAGCAGTTCTTTATAGCTGCAGTTGCTTCATACAGTGAAACCCATTAACCTACATCTTTGTTTGTTCTCAGCCCCACAGGCGACAAGTACACAAAGGCCAGGGAATGGGGAATATTCTGTGTAAACGCTAAGTGGCTTGGTGATATTATTACAAGTATGCATTTTCTCAGTACTAATTTTGTTTACAGTCATGTTTAATTATAGAAATATTTAACAATCATCCTGCAATATCGCATTAATTTCACCTAATACTTAGGCCTTAGGCCTTAGGCCGAGTGGCTAAAATCAAACAATATTATTCTGCAAGAATGGGCAGGATAATTGTTTTATTTCAGGTATTCAACAAGTTGTTGACAGAGAACATTTTCCAGCTAAAAAAGCTATTGTTATGCAGCACTTTAAATGGTTGAATTATTGAGAGGATATCTGTCATGTACAGATGACGGATAACTGTGGCTCCATGACCATACACAAGGCTGTACTCTTGCGGCACCCAGTCGCTTGAGGTGACCAGCTTCCATGTTTACGTGACAAGAAAAAGATACCGAGTCGCCAGGTTGGGCGATCTTGTTTTTCAAGACATTTAACTCAGAGACTTTTTGAGATTTAACTGAGAGATGAAAACAGCCTCACGATAATTTGTCTTTCCCTCCTTGATTTCTTGTGTTGCATTGAAGTTTGCAAGGCAAAATGGTTTAATTCAGAATTTTTAAACCCATTTGTGAAGCCAAAACATCAACGAGTCTTCAATTACATTTGTTGCATGTGTTAAACACGAACAGTAGTTTGAATATAATAAGATAATTTGTTCCAATAATAAGATAAAGTATATGCAAAAAGTCATTAAACACGTTGTGTAAATTTGCTCTGCATCTTTGAAGTGTACACATGTATACATGTACAATACTGTATACTTGCAACTGTACTCACTCAATATAGTTTTGTATTACCTATATTTGGTATTATTTTTTAAATTTTGTAATTGAACTTCAGCATGACGACTTCAACACGGTCAAAGTGTGTAATTCAGTGAAACTGACTCAACTCGGGTTCATGCATATTTATGAGCCTCACGTGTCTTAGTAACGCTGGATGCTTTCCAAAACCAGTTTTTCTAAACCAAATGTTGAATGTTTCCAGTAATGATTTCTTTAGCCGAGAGTTTCTTTTGTTAAACATGGAAGAGAACGTCCTCTAGCCTTGCAACTTGAATACAGTATTGTCGGTCCGACTTGTCAGCTATATACAGACGCCCAGCGGGTTTCAAAAGTTTACGACGCTTTTAAGGTTACATGATGTAAAGAATTATACCCTTTTAGTAACTAATTTAGTCTTTATGTAGAGATCTAGGTGTTTTTTATATTATTACATATATATTTTAATCTTTTTATTGTAAATATAACGTAATTCAACCCTCGGGTTGCAAAGTTGTATTCAATAAACTATCTATATATCTATCTACTGAAGCAAATGTTAACCCAACTCCTACGACTACAATGACGACCATCTCATGGATTTTGCAACATTCCGACTTACGAACCACAATATCGACTGGGACTCTGCTTACTGTTTGACTTACAGCACTAATTATTTTCAACGACTGACTTTGGAAAGCTGGTTTACTAACTTAGAACAGAATCCTCTCAGCAGAAGTCAACAACTACCGGCGCCATACAGACAACTAATTCATGACATGGACGAAAGAAGCAGACTGAATAGAACGACCTAACTTTACCAACGGATCGAAACCGACCAATCACGACCGACAACATCAACTACTCGAGTCTTACATCCAATAACATCACAGCTAAACTGACCAATCAGTTTTCACGAACCAGACTTGTGATAACATTCGACTGACAAACAACTCTTCACATGACTCTGATGATGACTTTCGCTCAGGTTGTTGAAACATCAGTTGCTGGCACCGACAACAGTCCTTCTCAGGACTACCCTCACCCTGACGATCAAACTACACGATCAAATACTAGAAATCTAAATTGCCTCCCTGCTAAAAGAAAACCCAGCAATGTCCCTGGCGTCTTTCTTTAAAATCCGCTTTAAAGAATAAAAGTTTTTAGGTGCTTTAACTAATCTATTTGAAAAGTTCCAAATTACAGGGCCTGTATACTGTAAAGTGTTTCTTCCAGTATCTGGTGTAAACCTTAATGCTTTTGATGTTGTAACTTTCTTTCCTTGGCTTGTCTACTTGATAATGTGTTGGAATTGTGAGTTTATTTTAGATATCGAACACTCTTGGAGGTTTTGTGTTGTGAGTGACGATTGATTTTAATAAAAATCAATTTAAATTTTATTTCCCAGCTGGCCATCAATCCCCATGTAACCTTGTGAGGTACTCAACACTGGGTGAGGCAAATGAATTGGAAATAACTAAAGATCTGCTGGTTAGAGAGCTGATACGTAAGTAAACAAATGCCAGCATTCTGTTGTCATTAGTTCATACGTGTGGTCAGATGTGTGAAGAGTACTGTCCAGTTCTGTCATGGGAGATTCTTAATTGAAATATCTACAATGTGCAATGTGCATGTATGTGAACATACCGGTACTGGGTAACAACTGCAGGCACATAACAAGAGCGAGTTGTGACAAATTATAAAAAATTGCTTCAGCACAGCTAATCATTTAGTACACTTTGTGCACAACAAATTAATATCAATTTATCCAAGCTAATTAGTTAGATTTTTTCGTAATGTGTACCACTTTTACCCTTGATGGGACTGACTCTTGAGAAGGTGCAAGCTTGGAGTAGATGAAGCAAAGTTGTTTATCCAACAAAATTAATTAATTTGTCCATGCAAAACCCTTTCAAATAGATAAGCCACAGATAAGCCACACCCCTGATTTTGAGCAACGATTTTTGGTAAAAAGGTGCGGCGTATCTGCGGGTGTTTATGGTAATTACATGTAGTTTACCAGGTATCTAAATGTATGTTGTGGGTAGCAACCAAGTTTCATACATGTAACAATTGTAAATTTTAGTTCCATGGCAGACGCTAACAGATTGTTCAAGAACTGAGGTACTTATTTGCTTTTCATTTTTTATTATTATTGCTATATTTAATAGTTTGTTTGAAGGTTTTTAAAAGCAAATAAACAAAATTAAACCTTTTTTTTTTCTAAATGTGATTTGTATTACAAAGTATAAATTGTAAGAATAATGTTTCTTGTTTAATGTTTAGATGCCTACCAATGGTGGAAAGAGGAAATTTGGAGAACAGGTAAGAAATTAATGAATTGTATGAATTTGAGCACACAGGACCGTCAGGCCTTGTACACCAAGTTTAAGCTTGTCGTGATTGTTATTTATTTCTTTGTTTTTTATTATTTTATTTATTTCACTTTTTGTTATTAGAGCACACCTGAAAATGGCCAGCTTAGAAAAGCAAGGTAGGTGGTTTTTTTCTTCATCACCCAAGAGTGTGTGTGATTTACATGTAACTTGTTTGTCGATGGGGTCCACTAACCAAGCCTTTAGGGTATTCACCTCCCACATAGCAAGACCAAGGGAAAGTTAAGCCAAAATTGAACCAAGCATTCAGTACTGTGCAAAAGATTATTGTTAGGGCAGCAGTTCAGAACAATCAAGTTGGATGTCACTTAAGGCACATTCTAATATGCATATTGTCACTTTTGTATTAAATTTTAAATGTGTCCATAACAATGCTCCAGATCTCTTCAAGGAGTATTTTGTCAAAAAAAAAAAAACACACAAGTATTACACAAGGCGTAATGGTCTCGACATCTTAGTCCCTAAGGTTTCTACAGAAACTGCAAAGAAAGGCAGTTACTATTCGGGAGCTAAGGTTTTTAATAATTTACCATCGAGCATGAAAGAAACTGAATGGGTTTTAATTTTTAAAACAATGATTAAGGACTTTTTTAGTGAAAGCTATTAACTTTTAAATATTGTATATAGTTTATAAGTTTTTTATATATTATATTATTTATATATTTTCCAGGGCACCCCTTGATAACAGCATTTGCTGACGGGTTTACCCTGATTAAATATGTTTATATTATTATATTATTATCATACATGGGCATTTTTTAGATATACAGGTATTATTTGTTTACGTTTAACAGAAGAACGTCAAGTCCAGTTAAAACTGAACAATCTGAAAGGCCTAGAATCCTCTTCACTGGTATAATTCCGTCAGACGTATCAAGATTAACTGAGGTTTGAAACTAAAGTTGTCTCTGATTTTGTATAATTTTACCATATTTGTGCAGTGTGGTATATTTAACCATTATTCCATGAGCACGCATTGGATATGAGATGGTAGATAGCCACAACGCACATAGCGGTGTCAAGTCGGATATCTACCATCTCATATCCCACAAGTGCGAGTGGAATGAAAAATGTTGTATAAACTTTGCGAAAAATGTATTCTTTTAATCAGCAAAAAAGACTGGAAGTAGATATTTGTAGGTGCAATGGTATATGAGCTCAGATACCATTGCCTCTAAACCAATCAAAACTCAGGAATTGCAATATACCATACAGTAACTAGTATTATTAAAAACCTTTTCATTGCATAATGCAATTCAAGCATATCAACTATTATTAGAAACTAGCAATGCTTTCAAATGGTATACCATGGAATGCCCCACTGTACTTTCTCAGTATACACAAGAGATTTAGAGGCGAATGCACATGCTTACCTAGAAAATTCAAGTAATGAGTAGGATATTCCATATTATTAAAAAAATAACTATGGTGTATTGCCTTTCCTGAGTTCTGATTGGTTTAAAGGCAATGGTATATGAGCTCATATACCATTGACCTACAAAATTAATACGGTAGTTGCACTCGTAAAAACATACGTTTTTCGCAATGTTTGTACAATATTTTAATGGGAGTTTTTAATAAAACAATCATTCCACTCGGACTTGTTGGATATGAGATTGTTATAGCCAAATCGGTGCCATGCACCTTGTTGGCTATCTACCATCTACCATAATTGTTAATTATTACAAAAACATGATATCTTCATGTGTGAAAAGATCCAAATTTATATTTCAATTGTTAAATAACAAATCTTGCCTTAAGCAGAGGCACCTTTGTCAAAGTAGTCTCAACACAATTTTAGAATGGTGGAAGGACCTAACTGGAATCTAAGTATTCTTGATTTAATCAATGACAATTTCAAATGCAGATTTATTGATGTTTCTGAAGATGATGTTGACAAACTTAAGGCCAAACAAAAAAAATAATGAAAATGCAAAGAAAAAAAACCAGGTATGACCTCAACATTCTAAAATTTCTTCAGGAGGTTCGGAAAGAAGAGACAGAATTGAGAAAATTCTACCGGAGGAGCTCAATGTATACCTCAGTGGTAATGGTTTGGTGTTTATATAAAATAAATAGAGCATTACAAGGCTGCTGGGGGACACAAATCTTCTCTTCCATATTCATGCATAGAAAAATATGCTTACTAAAGATATAATAAAAATATACATTGTGTACTTACCTTTTGTTTCCTCTAGATAATCAGTAGTCTCGGTGGAGAGGTGGTGACCTCTGCAAGGGATTGTACTCACCTTGTTACAAGAAAGGTTCTCACATTTATTTTATTTTTTTGAAAATTCCCAGGCTTCTTTAGTACATTTATTAGTCAGCAGGGTGGCCTATTCAGCCACCAGGCTGGAATTCAGAAGAGTGCTAATTTAAAAATGCAAACAATAAAAAAAATAATAAAAGTATCAAATTTTATTAATTAGTTGTTTTAAAATTCTAACACTCTTGCTAAGTGCTTACCGGTTTCTTGTTTCTTGTTAGCACATCGTTATTTACAATCTTTTAATCAACATACCAAATTTGCATGTAAGTAAGTACACTTATGGTACATTGTAACGGTTAAAATCTACTTTGGAAGATCATCAAGTCAATACCATTTTTTCTGTCAGTTAGCTGACACGCAGTACTTCTTAATGTACACTGTCATGTACATTCTCAAGCTCACTGATAATTCACCAAGTTAAAACAAAAGAAATCAGAACCGTGACTGTTGTTTCAAACACTTCAGAGTGCCAGCGATTCATGGCATTTCCAAACATGTAGGAGTTCATCTTGCTCCTCGCATTTTCAACTCTCTTCTTGGTGTTGGAAATGTGATGAAACACTGTCTCTAATTTTGTTGCATCCTAATGTTTCATTGTGTGTTATGGTGTAGAATTCATTAGAGTGTATTCTTGTTCACTATTTTGCTTTTGGATGCTGAATAAATTATTGACCTTGAAAGCAGTTGTTGCACCGGAAACTAAGACCTGTGGTATAAATTGATGTATAATTAATAGCTAAACTAAAATACATTGAACGGATTGAATATCTAATTGCCAATAGGCACGGTAGATTTCATGGACGGAAGTGGGATATTTTAAAGTTTTCTTGATTCAACCAGGTGATACAATAACTACACAATTGTTGATGTAAACAATCAGGCAACCCCAGCCAATGATGATAAACGCGTTTGTTTTTCTCTATTCTTCTTTTTCCTCTCTTTTTCTTTCTCTTTGTTTTTCAATTTAGTGTACGGAATCATCTTTTAAATTTTGGCAAGTAATTAGCCCTATCGGTTGTGAAAGTAGTATCATTGTAAGTAGCTTAGTGAAATAACAGATTGGTAACAGGCGCATTAATATAATATAATATAATATAATATAATATAGTATTTAAGTAGTGTATGTATATTGTAAGTATTGCATTGTAATTGTTGTATTGTAATTTTTGGTACAGTATAGTGTAATTGTAATAAGCGCAGTAATAATGTGTAATAGCGTTCAGTAAAGATGCAAAGACGAAAAAAAAAATAAAATAAAATAAATTGATGTATAAGCTTATGTTTCTTTCCAGGTAATTCGAACAGTAAAATTCCTTTGTGCAATCTCTGTTGCAAGTTATGTTGTAACTCCTGAGTGGGTAGAGAAGAGTCAACAGTCAAATACTTTTCTTGGTAATTTCCTTTCCTTGTAATTATCTCAATTTATATCATTATTTTAATTTACAGTTGTTGTATCACATAGCTAGCAAAGCAGCGTGATCAAATATAGATTGCATACGTTTGCAACCCTATTCCAATAGTGCACACCTGTAGCGTGAGAAGATCAATTCACTAGAAATACTTGAAATGAGTGATGTTTATTTCCACGGGCAATTTTCTAATTAAAAATAATTGATTCATGCTTTTAGCTGTGCACTACACGCTTAGAATGTTCAGAAAGCTCTCTATAAACTATAATTATTTTTTTCTATATTTGGCCACACTTTTTTAATTACAAAAAACACAAGATGGACAATACTTACAATATGGATAAAATTTGGACTAAAACAATTATTTACTTATGCTACCAACATTACATGTATGTTACAATAGTTACAGTGTTTACACTACTGACTCGACTTCAGTAGAATACTAGCACTTCTAACGAATACGAAATTAGAAATAAGAACATTGCGCTAATGTTACAGTAGTTACAGTGTTGACACTGCTTATATGATTCAGTAGAGTACTGTATGTAGCACTTCTAACAATTAATATGAAATTAGAATTAAGAACAAACTGAACAGTTAAAACTGCTTTGGCAATGATCTTGCAGATCCTTCGGAATTTACAGTAAAAGATTCATTTTCTGAAGACTTATACGACATGGATTTGATCACATCACTACAAAGAGCAAGAACTCGGCCAGTCCTGAAGGTGTGTTTGACAATATGCACGTTCATGTAGAGTCTTAGTCTGTGAATATCACTGTGTTTGTTTGGAATCGATGGCTAAGAACTGTTATATGATAACCAAATCAATGCGTGTGCTATGATTGGTCAATCAGATATGGTTTATTGTGCCAGTAAACACATGGAAAAATCGCACATTTTCTGAATTATTATATAAAAGCAATAGACCACAAGTTACTATGGTTTATAGGCTGATAAACCACTTGGGATGTTGGTAGAACAGTCAAAGAATTTGTAAATCACTCGCCTGTGGCTTGTGATTTACAATTTCTTCTCATGTTCTACCAACATCCCGCGTGGTTTATCAGCATATAAACCATAGTAACTTGTGGTCTATTGCTTAATAATTCTCAAGTTTGCTGTGCATATACACTATGATAGTAGAATCGGGATCAAGTCCATGGTCGAGCCTAGTGGCCCATACTGCTGGCACAATTCTGCAGGCTCACCCCAGCCTGGGTGAAGAGAGGCACTGTCTTTTATGAACGCTTTATTAATTACTGAATGCTGATTCGCTAAGACAGAGGGCCAATCACAAGGACACATGCATGATTACCGGTACTTGTTCCTGATTGGCATTCAGTAGGCTTCCGCACCCAAATACTTTTGCCCTTTATGTGATAAACATTATTGTCATGTGCTCTCTGGAAATTAAGGATTAATTTCACATGTATCTTCAAAGTTTTCCAAGTTGTCCTCGTGGCAACACAACTCGGGTAATTTTGTGAACTTTGAAAATACGCATGTGAAATAATCCTTAATTGCCCTTGGGCCCATGCAATTACATAATTATACAAACTGCAAACTACCATAGATGTGTGTCTTGAGCATTTCTTCACTATTGTACTTGCCCAATATCACATTGGAAGGTTTGACCACTGCTGCCTCAGATAATATCGCATTGGAAGGTTTGACCACTGCTGCCTCAGATAATTTTAAAATTGGCCAAGCCTATTTTTCGTTTGTATAGGATATCTTGGTGTATGTAACGCAAAATGTCGAGCCAAGTCCATCCTCCATGAAGGAGATTATCCAGTGTGCAGGGGGCCAGGTAGGTTAATAATGCTGTTAGATACAACTTGCAGGTATAAAAAATAACACCACAGAGACTCTTTATTTGGTTCTATTTGTATTAGAAATAGAGCATATTATGTCTGCACTGAGATACAAAATTTCTCGTCGAGTGTTGGAAGATATTTCACGAGTGATCGCAGAAGTTTCGTATCTCCAAGCGGCCATTTAATATTTTATTTATTATATAAACACCAATGAACTTCCAAACCATTTCACTTTTTCTATGAAAGGTGCGATTTATTACATAACCATAGCAATGGTGATATCTTTACATGTGGTATTTCACTGCTGTTTGTATAATAATAGAAAATATTTCTATTGGAAGTATATAAGCAAACAAGACAATGAAATATGGAGGGAGCCGCCAGTATAACTCATCAATAGGCTCGTGTAAACTGGTCGGCATCAACTGGTGTAATATTCGCAAGGAGTGGTATATAAAGGTGCACGGCACCCCAATGGGAATTATGATAATACAGTAGGCGAATTAGCAACCAAACGGAATACATTTTTTCCTAATACTTTTCTCATAGACGTCATGAAATAATAATTATTGTAACAGGCCTTTTGCCAATTGTTTTTTTTTTTAGAAATGTCTGGTTTAAAATATCTGACCAAGTAATAAAACTTGACTGTATTCCTCTCCTAATTAGTAATTCTAATAAACATTTATGTTTAACAGCTGTTAACAAGTGTTCCGTCACAACAACACCTGGCAGAATTGAAGCACAAGTCTGTGGAAAAGGTACATGTAAGGCTCTAGGAAATAATAGCTACTACACGTTCTGTGATTTGTTGTGACCATTTTGTGTCCATCCTTAAACCATGACGAATTAACGCCAAGTTTTGCTTGTAATACTTTGATGATTTCGTCTGGTTACGTGCCAATTTTGGTCAATGAATGAAAAATTTAAAATATTACTTTAAAGCAACTCTTGGATGGTAAGTCCTTCCAAACATGTGCGCTTTGCTCTTCTCTATTGAAATAATTATTATTTTCTAAGAGTACTTTCATTTTAGTCTATATTAAGTTTCCAGTACAAGTAAAGTAATATTGTATTGCATAAAATCAACAGAAAGGAAGCATTGAAAAAGATATATAAGTAAGCTTTGCAATGTTATGTGTATGTTTTGTAATGTTATTTCTTTGTTATATAACAGTTTGTTTGTAAAGTAGACTTTCATTGATGTGGGTTGGAAAATCTTGGAAACCAGTGACAGCTTGTAATTGCAACGATCATTTGGCACCAAAAACGTTGTCAATTTTGTGACCGCCGCAAGCGTTTAATCTCATTGGTCAAACGTGACACGTAACCAGACAAGTCCGTTGACATTTTAAAAGTAAAACCACCTGTTGAATTCGTCACACTAACAGGATGGACACAAATGGTAGTTTCGTTTACCATTTCTAAATTCCTTCATCAAAAAGTTCTTTCTATATTATTTTGGTTGCATAGTTACAGAAACAACCATGAATGTTTGAGGAATAAAAAAAAAAAAGAAAACAATAATTGTGTGACTGACAAGAAAGTTTGGATGCAAGAAAATGGCTGTAATTTCAAACCTTCAAACGACCATTGGAAAAAGCTTTCAATGAGTCAGCTACAAAAGCTTGCCAGATACGTGCACATTATTTAAACTATATGACAAAGTAAAGGGGAACGGTTTTCAAATTGTCATTTCGCGGTCGTGCTGCGAGGTTTAAATTGGGGAATGCACTCACTTATTCAACTGATTCTGTCAGGGAATTTATGCATTAAACATTGATTAATACGATTCATCTATGTGCTGGCTCACAGCAGCCTTTGATCTACCAAGTCATGTTTGCTTTTGTCGCCCATTGCTTATATGCAATACTGTGATACAGTAAAAACCCGCGAGTAATTAGAACCTGCATTTTCCAGGTTAGCCTAAACAGGTTTTAACATAAATGGTAATTAACAGAAATTTAGGATATTTAATTCGTTATCTGATTCTTTTCTAAAGAAAATATTACATTGTCGCTGATAGAGATTTTTGTGGTTTTCAGCCTTTCTCTTAAATGAAATTTTTGATGTATATTTATGTGATTTTAACAACAATATTTTATGATTTTCAACATTGGCATTTACTTTGCAATTAGAGTGATACGGCTTCTATTTGAATCAGACGAGAATCCAGGATATCAACATACACTGTATCTTATTTCCCAACAAGTAAACATTTTAAATTGATTTTAGAAAATAAGAACCTATTTTCAAAATTTAGGCTGAAGTGGTTCTTTTATAAAGGAGGTATAACAGGTAAATTTTAGCCTCTCTGGTTCGTAAAAACAGGTTCTTACTTGCAGGTTTTTTTACAGTATGTGGTGATATTCTTTTAGAATCCTTGCTTTAACATTTCAACCTCATTTCCCTTTGCAGGGATCACCTGTCTTAATGATAATTAGCTGTGAAAAGGATTTCCAGCTATGTTCAGAATTCATCAAAAAAGGATTTGGTAAGAAGGCGCTTTTGTTCGTGTATATTGTATTTTCTGAAAACGGTACTTCATCGTTGCAAACTGGCAATTGTACTTGGGAAATGATAATAAATTATGTATTGAAGAAGTGGGTTTGTAATAACAAGCAAGTGAGATTTTGTTCGTATTAGAAGAGAAACATTTTCCTTATTTAAGACTATGATAAAGGTACAATATCAAACCAGCTAATCACAAATATTTCATGCTAAAACCCAAATTAAAATAACACGCATTAGAGCGAGTTTCAATTGAGTGTCGTAAAACCCAAACCAGTACTTAGTTTGGCCAATCACAATTGGCGGAGGCAGTGCAGGGAACCAATCAAAACTCGAAGAAATTCCGCGTAGCGAACGCAAAGCGCGGGAAAACGTGCACGCGTGAGTCACGATTGGTTATGGTTTTCCTTCTGATTGGTTAAAATAGGGGCGCGAGATTTTTAGACTGATCACTGAGCGGAGTAATGCAAAACCAAATCAATTCGCTACTAACATAAACTACTTTTAACACTCAATTGAAAACCGCTCTATACCCAGATTTATTGATGTTAACTGTACGTGAATATAAATTCCTTTAACTTTTTTGCATCACATTTCCGAAATACTGACTGCATCGTCACTAAAGAATGCTGCGTTTGGTTTAATTGTTTAAATCCCCCAAACACTCCAACCAAACAACTGTGCTCACATCGTGGGTGGCTGCTAAAAAATATTCGCCAATTGTGGAATAACACGGATTCTAGGCATGCTACATGAACTGACAAACTGTTATGACAAATACCCGTACGGGCACCTTCGGACTTGGAGGGGCTGTAACCTGCCTGCCCGAAAAAAATACACAATTTCCGAATGCGTTAGCATTGAACAGGTATAAAACCGCCCAAAAATTGCTACTGCGGTTGCCCGAATCCTGAGCGTTTTGCCCGAAAAATATCGAATATTTTCCAAACTGGTGGTCTGTCCCCTTTGACTGATTATACAAGATTTTATAAACTTTGGTAATCGTTGCTGTTAATCTTTTAGACATACACAATGCTGAACTCATCCTCTCCGGTGTTTTGAAACAACAGCTGGATCAAGATTTGTATCCTTTTAATTGTTTTATCACTCGCGCTGTAGTTCTTGTAAGCGGTCACTATAAACATATATGCAGTAGAAGGAGAAAGATTTGGTAATATCAACAAGCTTCTACATCACCTATGTGAAGTATTGAGACTCAAAGATGCTGTTTAGATTTTCTTTTAGTCGTAAACACTATAACGAATGGAAGTCTGTTTGAATTTCTCGTATCCTGTTTTGCACCGAACAGACTACAGACTAGAACATTATACCGAATGAAATCCTCAGCTTCAATTTCTCGTGACCTGTTTTGCACCAAAAGTGCTTAAAATAATTCCATAGTCATTAATTCAACCCCCCTCCCCCTCACCCACGTTCCCTTCTTTACACGCATGTACATAAACTTGTTATATTTTTGCGTGTATTTTATTTCGTAAACTTGTTATGACGAAATAACACCCTGATCATCTGAGGAGAGATGCGGTGATTTAGAACCAGATTCTTGCACGTTAATTAGTCATTATTACTTGTCAATAATTTCTTGCATTATTTTCCTTCACTCCCTACTAGATATAAACTCTAAGTGGTATCGAAGTGGCAATAGGGACCTTACTAAACTACAACGTCCATAAGAATGCTTTTAATATTTTATTTAACTTGAGAAACGCACAACTGTCTAAATTTATTCAGTATATGTTAATTAATGTTAATTATATGTTAATTATGTACCTTCCTGGTTCACATTCTCCTCACCACGCAGTATTTGCTCATTTTACGTTGCTGCTTTGCATAGAACGACTTCGAAATGAACATAGTTGGAGAACGCACGTATAGAGCTATTGTTCTGTTCGTTAAATCTTTTATTTTGCGACGACCTCGTTGAAGTCGACTTCGTAGTTTCGTGAGGTGCCTAATAAGGCTTTGCGGCAAGGTCATGATATCTGAGTAGAGAGTATCGTGATGAGTATGCAAGATGACTTTCCTTTTGAAGACTCTGAGGCTCTAGGCGTTGCTTCATTTTTGTTTAGTTATATTTTAAATTACGATAAAGCATTTTTTTTTATTTTTTTTTTTATTTTTGCCCTTAAAATAAATAGTGTTAACGAACACTGTACCTCTAACACATTTAACGGTTTTGCACTTTTTTTTTTACGCAAATGACGAATACTGTCAACAGCAGCTTTAGAAACACGGTGTACATTGGTTGCAGATCACAGTTAACGATTCTCAGTATGCGAATTTTTCAATAGTTTCTTTTTTAAAACAATTGTGGCAAAACTACTGGCATTCAATTCCAAATTTGAAAAACATTTTCGAGATTATTGTGCCGATGATCTAGAATAGGTTGTTGAAACTGAATCCCCTGAATATTGATCATATATGATTCATTTGAATCAATATATCACTACTGATTCCTGAAAAGTGGTAATATTTGACTCGATACATTATTTATACTATACTTGCAATGAAACGTGTGTAGATACGAACTCAGGAAAAAAAATGCTCAGTTCACAGATGGGATTGAACCCGCTATACTTATACAATAAAAGAGCCTTTTCTAATATTCAGAGTTTGTTCCAGTAAGATTGTATCTTCTCGGTTTATTATATCAGTTTACTTCCAGTCATGATTGAAGGTTGTAGTTTTTAAATCTCATTAGAACATTAAGCTTATGCATTCATTAAAACCCCGCGTTTAAGAACTTAAAATTATGAACCTTTCAGGCTGGAATTTCAAAGTAGGTTCTTAATTTCCAACTTAATATATATAGAAAGTCAATCTGTTTTATTTTCTTGTAAATAAGACAATACAGTAGTCTGTATGTTAGAGTTTACACTATGTAGACCCCTATGTAGCTAGCATGAAAATGTATGAATAATTTAATGTAAAAGGTACTTTTTTACCAAAAAGTAAGAGCTCATGTAAGAACTTAGATAGTCTTAAGCACCATTTACATAACAACCTGTTCAGTCTCACTCTGAAGAAATCTATGTTTTTATACGCGGGCTTTTACTGCATTAGTTTTTAACTTTAGTGCGAATAGGTAGAGATTGACATTTTTAGGTGTTTTTTTTTTCTTTTTATTGTAGCTAGAATTCGACAAACAAGCAAATACTTGTGTTTTAGAATCGAAAGTCTGTGCAAATAGGACAAAATATTAAAGAACGTTTCGTTACTGCCACCTAAATTGTTTTTGTAACTTGCACTGCGCAATCTCCGCCTGCAATGTTTATCAAGCCTCACACGATGAAATGCAAACAAGCCCAATGAAAATTGCGGGTAAAAACTTACCTTTTTCTTCATGATTAACATCCGATATTCTTGCAAAACAATAATAAAAAGTAGACGAACCTGGACGATATTCCAAACACCGACGCTTCAGTCCATCGAGAACTCCTAATCGAAACGACCCGTAATGGCGGGATCAAAATCTTCATGTACACAGTTACTGAAGTGTAACGTCTCAACAAATTTAAAACAGAAATGAGAGACTGCAGTACGGACTGGAAATGGCCTTTATGGTACAGGAACTGTTGCAAAGCCATGCATAAACCAATACCAGGCTTATCTAATGCTAGAGCTGCACATGTCGACACTTATCCACTTTGCCCGACAAATAACTCGTGACTTCTATGGGTTTTGTGATCTGTTCAGCACTTGTATATACCCCCTTGGTGGTTGCTAAAATGCAATTTAATCAGGGCGTTGGTGTTTACAAAGCATCGCCCAGTATGCATTGTCAAGGCAATTAGCAGGAATTCGATATCGATCAGTTATTTCCCTCGGCGGCGGTGAAAAGATGAACAAGGTCAATTAGCGATGTTCCAAACTAGGGGGTAGGGGGGGGGGGGGGGGTGGCGAGGTTGCATGTGAGGGGAGTATGGAGGCCATTACCAGGACTAATTTGTGATTTTCTTAATTTAGCTGGTCAGGGAAATTTTACATTTGTAAGGGAAAAGTCAGGGAATTTCAAGATCCTGTGGCTGTGGCAACAATGAGGTGGTAAACCCACTAATGTTGGAATGCTCCTTCCGGTGACGGGCTTAACTTTGTGACTCCATTTTGGTTTTAAGGACGTTCACGCTAATTGTTTGTGCGCATCGAATCCGTCACGCCACTTCATCCATCGAGCGCGCGCGCTGAGGAAAGACAAATAAAGGGCCAGAAGCCGTTTCGTTGCTTTGCTGGTAGTTTACTCTCTTAAATGGTCGGTGACCCCTACTTTTTTTT